>CM023534.1:65877882-66239848 GCA_013350335.1 Chimonanthus salicifolius | reverse complement strand
ACGCTATATTGAAAACTCTATTTTCAAAATTCTTAATATTTATCGTGTTTTTTTTTCCTTAAAACTATGAGGGATTCTTATGTTGACAGATAGGTTGTAAGATTTTTATGAAAATCCAACCGGTCAAAATAGGTAAATAACAAGTCCTATTGATATTTTTTTCAAACATGTGAATTATTTTTTAAATAATCTTGGGCCTACACTTCTGCCAAGTGCCAACGAGGTCTAGTCTACATTGAGACCTTTCTCTTTGCAAGCTGAGTATTTTGGACTTTTGGACGTTCATTCCATGATTCGGTCCTGGACTACCGACTACATCAAGTCATTTTTCATATGTAATTGGGTTTCTTTGGGCTTTTGGCCTTGGAGGATTAAGCCCACATGGAAGTCCCATGTTCCACTATAGACATGGCTAAATTGAACAGACTCGGTTTAATCAAACTTATTTTGTATAAAAATTTGAAACTAACTGACATGATCAGTTGAATAAAGAATTTCGAGTTTAACCGAACTCATTTATAAATGGCTAGATCCAACCTTAATCCAAAAATAAATAGGTAGACCTAACTGACCCATTTTATTGATATGCACTTACAGCCATATGAAGCCTATACTCATTTAAAAGATAATCTTATTATGTATCCCGTTAGAAAAGTCTATTTTAACTTGATAAATTGGTAAATTCATCACGAACTTGATATGAACTGAATCCGAAACATATCCAAACCGACTGTACCCATTTAACAAGACCCGTAAGTAAACCTCAACCGAATAAGACCCAATCAAAACTAACTAGACCAATCTAACCTTTTTTTTTTCATTTAGATTTGAATTTTTTATTCTAAGATAATTTCAAATTTAGTTTTTTTGTGAAAATAATTTAGTGACATGATTTTGAGTGTCTAAGGAATTGAATAAAATTCTTAATGTGATTGATATAATTTTTAGAGTGTATGAGTGATTTTTCAAGTTCTTTTAAGGTGTCATATGGATTTTTCATTTTCTAACCGTTTTTAAACATTTTTCAATTATTAAGGACATATTTATTTGTATGAAGATTTCAAGTATTGAGGGCCTAGTACTCTTTGAAAAGCACATCTTTTAACCAAAATATACTCATACTGGGTTTTCTATTTTTTTAGAAAATTTAGAAAAATAGAGAAAACATTCTACACCGATTGTAACATAACTATGTCGGCCAATACGGTTTAGGGGTCATTCCTTAACCCATAACCCAACAAGCCTTTGTTGCATCTCTATCAAAGAGATTCTTTCCAAAAGGGGTTGGAGTTGTTGGCAAGGAATCTTTCTCCAAGAAACGAGAGTCTTAAATTCGAGTATTAATCGAGTACTTTAAGAGATCTGAATATTTTGATAAAAGAAGAAATTATTGGTTTCTATTTTCTATTTAAGATGGATAGGTTGGTTTGGTGACGTTTTCAGTGCTTGATTAATGAAGGTCAGAGTTAGATGATCTAATTCAGATCAATATCAAATTTATATTTTAGCCCTTTATGTATTAACAAATATGAGCTGCACTTTCCTTACACTATTGAAGAATTATAAATTAATGGTTCTTTATGGTTAGGGCTGCAATTCAGGTCGGGTTTTGGCCCGACCCACGTGACCTGACCTGTGAAATCATGTGGGTCGGGTTGAGATTTTTGGGCCAGCGGGTCTGGTGAGGTTGAGAAGATAAAAACCAGCATAAAATTTGAGTCGAACCGGGTTGAGGATTTTACAAGTAAACCCGACCCGACCCAATCCGGCTAAAATGGGTTTAGAATGCGGGTTGGGTCAGGTTCTAGAGTTCGGGTTGAGAATTCGGGTCAAATCGAGTTGGGTTCTATATATATCAACTCGAGTTGGATTGAATTTTAAGAAACCCGACCCGCCCGACCCTAGTTGCAGCCCCATTTATGGTCCTATCGTTATTGTTGTAGGTGTTCACAGGATGATATTAAGATAGCAGCGTTGACTGACTATGTGACAAGTCTCCGACTCTTCATCATTAACAACTATAGTCTAAAAATTTAAAGACTATCCGTTACTTTTTATCAGGAAGTAACATATTTTTAAAATATCAAAACTGACAATTTTTTTATTATGGCATAAAAAAACTGTCATTTTTAACTCAAATAACATTAATAGAAAAATAAAACTATTAATTATCATGTAAAGAAAGAGTATATTTAATATTTTAAAGATAAACTACTTCAGAGATTAAAAAAAATAATGGTATCCTAATATAGTGAAGTTTTGACGTGCAGGTATAGAGGCATGTTGTACGTGAGGGCAGGTGTAAAAGTGACAAAAGTCTTATATAGGTTAATCTCTGAGAAACTAATGACTACATATGATACTTTAAGACACTCTTATTTTAACACTTAATTTTTTAGAGTGAATTTTACTTAAAGAATATTATTAATTTATGATTTTTTTACGCTCATGGTGAGCTCAATGCGAGAACTATCCTGATCTTGAAAGTAAGAACAACCTTGCAGTTGCACGACCAGTTGCCCCATGACTGTTGCAAGTGGTCAACTCTATCCTTGCAGTTGGGAACGGCCATGGTTGTCCAGCAAACGTGAGGACGGATGTTCACCTCAGTCAGTATTTAGGCATCGGTGCGTTTGGTCTGGGCCTGATCGTTGCTCCGGGCTGGACCATATTGGTGGACCTCTCTCTCGTTTTCTAGGCCTCGTTCAGGATGAGGGTATTCTGCTACCTACCATTGTTGCTTTTGGGCTAGGTTCTTTCTCATGTTCTTTTTTGGCCTGTCGTGGGCTGTGCGTTGTTTTCATTGGGCCAGGCCTGGGATGTGGGTCTGTTTTGCTTCCTAGTTTTGAATTTTGATGCATAAGTTGGGTTTTTTCTCCTTTTCTATAGGCCTGTTGCGGGCTGTGTGTTGTTTTCATTGGGCCAGGCCTGGGATGTGGGCTCTGTTTTATATTCTAGTTTTGATGCATAAGTTGCTTGTATTTTTTTCAGAGATTCCCCTTCTCTTCTCTATGAAATACCAATCCATCATTCTAAAAAAAATCTTCTTTAGCCTCTCTGTGTCTCACTCCTGCTGCTGATTTCTTCTTCCTAGTTGCTTGTCCCAGATTGTGGATCCTTTTCTTCTTCTTTTCACTTGGCCCGGATTACGGGCTTTTTCTTTCTTTCTGCGCTTTTCTCATGGGCATCGGGTTTTTGTTGTCTCCGTTATGAAATATACTGTATATGTTCTTTTGTTTTAGATTTCTCTTCTCTTTAAATGATAATTATCCAATCATTAAAAAAAAAAAGTCAAAAATCAAATTAACTCCATAGTTGATTCAGTAAAGTCCCATAAGTCGTCAAATAACATCATAAATATTCAAAATTCAAAACTCGAATGAAAGTTGAGTGAAAGACTTGGTTGGGTTTCAGTAGAGTTATATATACTAGGGATTTAAATCTCGGATATCGGTTGAGATATCAGCTGAGAAATTTCTCTCTTATTTTTTTTTAAACCACTTTTATCGGCTGATATATTTCTTGACCGATACGATACGTATCGACTGAGATTTGTTTCTCAGATATACATGAATCCATGATCTGTCTTGACTCTGTTCTGAGTTTTCTTTTTCTAATAAATTAGAGTTAGATTTGACAATGTTTAAATGGTACAAGGATGAACCTTAAGGGCATATATGCGGGTCAGGTAAAGTGGAGGTGGGTAGCCACTTTCTCTGTAAAAAGTTTGCCTTTTAATTGATTGCTGGGTATTGGTGGGGAAGGCCAATTACCAGTTTAGCCAAAATCCTCACCAAGAAATAAAGAATTAATTTATTTTTTATATTGCACTTAATCTTAATCGTTAACGATTCCTACGTATCTTTCCCCCTTTATTAAATTGATTCAAAGTTACAAAGATTCAAACGCATAGTTGTAAGATAAAATATAGCATTTCTGTACCTCAAGATATCTAAAGGAATTCCTATTTTTTTTCATTTTCCTCAAATATGAGAGGATCGTTGACCACACTGCTTTTTGCACATCTCATCAATACTTTAAGGCAGGGGTGAAAAATTCAGCTGAGCCAAGATATCGGTGGGCTGAGATATCGATAGATATATAAATATAGGCCGATATATCGGCTGATAAGTTTCTCTCTTTTCTTTTATTTTTTTTAAATATTAGTATTTTTAATATTTTATTTTGTCTTGATTAAAAAATAAATTAATAATTCAAAAGGAAGCTGGATTTTTTTAAAAACAATTTGAAAACGTAAATATCGGCCGAGATATCAACTCGGGCCCATTGCCATTTTGATTTTTTTTTAAATAAAAGGAACAATGTTAATCATATCGTACCGAGAAATAGGATGTACGGCTGATACAATACGTATCGGCCGATGTAATGCAATCCTTAAAAACCGATATCTATACCCCTGCTTTAACTGTTGTATTATTTAAAAAATTAAATTAAATTATTCATTTATTTTTAAAAATAAATGTTTAGATAGTTTAGTTTATAATTGGATCTAAGTCGTAACTCAAATTTGAAGGAAAAATTTCTCCAAATTTTTTAATTTTAATTTAGAAATTTCTTGTGTTCCACGTTGAGATTGGAGGAGAAATTGAGTGAGAGGCATGATATATAAATACCTTCTCCACTTATTCATCACTCTAAATTTTCTTTGCTTTAGAAGCCTCAGTCTTTCTTAAAAAAAAAAGAGAGAGAAAATAATAAAATATTAAATTAATTAAAATTAAAATAATAAAAAATAAAAGACCAAGAAAAAGAAACTAATGGAGAGGGCTTCTATCCAATATTTCGAAGCGCACATGTTATTGTGTGTTTTTTTTTTGGATCGTCACATGTATTAAATTCTACGGTTCTAAATCCCAAGGGGTTAGTCTGATTCATATTCAACTCCAACGGACCACTCTCTACAGATTTAAATGGTGTGAATGGACTGAGAGGTTACATATGCCCGTGGGATTATTGTCACCTCTAATAAGGGATGGGACACCCATATTATCAAAAAAAATCTACAATTCCATCATTGGCATCCTATGATTATAAATATATACAATAGCAATAAAACCAGTATACACAACATTCTCTCTCTCTAAGTTTTTATCTTTTGACTATTTTTTGGTATTTAGTTCTTTGTTTATTGGTGTACAAACTATAACAGAAGCAAGAGCATTGTATCCTGGAAAACAGAGTTTCTTGTGAGTCCATGTCTTGGGTTTCTTGGGCCCCAGTAGTGCTTGAGCTCTATAGCAATAGGGCCTAACCTGGCCTAAGTGCCAAACATGAGGCCCAATTTCTTTGAACATCAAGTCATCAACATGCCTCGTTGTTGGATGGGTCATTTGGACAAGACTGGGATCTAATGTTTATTTAATACGATGACCTGACCTAAATGTCCAGTCCATGTCATCAGTCCATATACTTCGAATGGGCTGATGGAGACCATGTCCTCGGTCCCTTCTCCAGCATTAATCCAGTGAATTAAAAGTAGACCCATCGTTCATTAAGTTAGAAGGGTGATTTAAGGCTATTCTGCAACCAAGTAATTCACCTTCATCATGGAAGAACATTTGTTCAGCGGTTTACAAACATACCATGATGTGGACTACCACTAATGTGAACCACATTCATAAGGAACTTGTCTGCAGTGGATGCCAGCAAAAAGAATAAGTGGCCAGTGGCAGTGGTCCACTTTCATGGGGTCAGATTTGTGCTGGGCTTCATATAACAGGCCCAGCTCTTTATCAGACAAGGCACATCGAAACATGGCCTATCCTGTGTGGGCCTTATCATGTGGTCCACCCAGAGGTTCCAAGTTTCAATCAAATATCCATCAATCAACCATGTCACTGTCGAATAATAACAATGGCACTTACAATCGAGTATCCAATTCCTATCTTGAAGCTCCCATTCCTTCCCCATTTTAGTTATTCCACTTCCACGATCCTCAATCCACATGAGAAAATATCTCCAATCATCTTCTCTTTACCTTGCTTTTCTGATACCGTATCATGGGCCTACTAACGGCTATAAATTTCCAATTGTCTGCAAGCAATTCTCCTCGTCCAACAACACAAACTTCCAAACTTCTGATTTCTGTATTAGAAACTTTAGAAGAATGGCATCTCTGAAAGCTGAGAAACCTGTTGGATCTCAATGTCAGACCCCGTGTGGGCAGACCAAGAAAGAGGCTCCCAAACCTAGTGATGGTGCCACCAAAAGCCCAGCCACAAAGCCTTCTCCCAAAAAAGTTGAGCAAAAGAAGGTAATAATGTACATACATACATGCATACATATGTAAAAACATATTTACGCAATCCATTACTATACTTTCGGATAAAACTATTGTCGAAAAGAGGCAAAATTTTTCAAAATAAATCCAATGTTTTCTATATAATCCAATTCTATTCAATATTAATATTTTGCTTTTCTATGCTGACCCATTTTCCATTTTAGGGAAAGGGTGGCAAGCCAGCAGCAGCAAAGAACTAACAAACAGTGAGGAAGATGGGTCCTTGATGGTGTGATATAAGGCATATAGGAAGCTCTTCACTTCTTATCTACAAACAGTGAGGAAGATGGGTCCTTGATGGTGTGATATAAGGCATATAGGCAGCTTCCTCACTTCTTATCTTTTATATGGGTGTAATGTAAATATGTAATATTGCTTCTTAGTCTATCGAACTAAAGAATAAAATGGTCTTTTAAGTAGCCGCCCATTTCTTCACTCTTTCTGATTATTATTTTTTTGTTATTGCACATCATAAGCAATTGAGTTGGTAGCATGCCCTTAAAATCAACAATAATCATGGGATTACAAGTTTAAGCATATGGGTTTTTCTTACTTGTATGGAAGAAGTATAGGGAATAATCCACTGATAAGGACACCCTTTGAAGGATTGGAGGCCACTGCGTTCGACATTTTAAGGTGCCGGGTGGCAAAAGATTTACACTAAATAAAAAGAAAAAGTAGAAGGGTAGAACTCTATTTTTTTTATCATTATATTCATGCTCTTAGTGCACAAAACTAAATCTTCGGAGCATATATAAACTTCTCTATCCACAATAAGAGGTCAATATGAGCAGTATCATCAAATTTAGTACACATGATAAAATGACTCGATAAAATCTGATAACCAAGACAAAATTTGATGTACATGGTTTTCTGCCTGCAGTAAATCCGAAAGGACAGAGTATGAATCATGACATTGCAAAGGTACAAGGTGTAAAGATAAGATTGGAAGCATGATTTGATTGAGAGTCTTAAGATAAGTTGGAATTATCTCAACTTTGATCAAGTTAGGTTAAGATTATGTTAATATTGATTAGAGTTTCAGTTAATTCTTTTATCATTAGAGATAGGGTTTGATTAGAGTTTGAGTCTATCTGACCATTCATATATATATTAGCAAATGAATATTTAACATAAATTCATAAAAAAAATCATGAGAGTCGTCGACAAATGCAAACTCTAACCTAATTTTATCTCTATAAAAACTTAAACTCTTAATCTAATAAGCTTCTAATCTTATCTTAATACTGTGCAGGAATAGAAATCCAAGTTTCATTGCATTTGTTGAGATATTGAGCCCCACCATTACCATTCTCATGCTTTCATCAGAGAAAACGACTTTGATCTTGTTTGGTGGCTTAGAAGGAAAAAAAGAGGAAAAGAAAAAGTAGCAGTAGCGTAAATGAGAAGCAATGGTAACCAATTAAGTAAATAATCTCCACTCATACGCCTATCAAATTAGAGTAAAATCCTTTTTTTTTACTATTATGACTCACTTTCAGTGCCTATCACTTAGGCAGTTTAATGTTTGAAGGTTTCTCTCATTTCGAACTTTTTAAAGCATTTGTTGGGATAGAAAGCTAATTCAATGACTTCTTTTGAAATTTAATTGATAAAAGTACAGATATTTTAAATATATATATATATATATATATATATATATATATATATATATATATATCGGTCGATATAGGTGTATTATCGAAATGTATCTTGTGACGATAAAACGCTGTAATATATTCTCCCTCTGGTTTTTGAATTTTTGAAAATTTATATAAAAATAAAATTAGGAAAAAAAAAGAAAACTTGGTGTGAGCATATTTTTGAAGGGTCGACTAATATGAGAAAACACATAATATGAAAAATCATGCTTTCTAATATTGTATCTTCTATTACAATTCAATTTCTTTTTGTAAAAAAATTGAATTTCATAAAAATGTTGGAATATTAGAAAAATCATTGTAACACCTTAAAAACTATATCAATCACATTAATGGATCTTCATTTAATTCCAGAAATATTTGTATATTATTTCATTAATTTTTCTACAAGAAACTCCAAACCAGAAATTATCTTAGAAACTATACTTTCATTAATTTTTCAAAAAAAACTTGAAAAATCACACAAACGCCCTACAAAGTACAAACTAAATCAACCACATTAAGACATCTCTTACGTAATCACTCAATATTATTTCATTAAATTATTTAAAAAAAATCCAAAATCTGAATTATCTTAGAGCAAACAATTTAAAAAATGATGAGAATAGCTCAAAATGTCAAATTTTAAAAGAAAATGTTTATTCACACATGAAGAACTCATTTTAAATCTTCTCATGATCATACCAAATGCAAGATTGAAACAGTGGGCAAACACTTGCCTGATCAGGATTAAGCGGGACCCACTCCAATAGATCGGATGGGGAGTAAGCCATGATGCTATCAGAAAATAAGATTTTTTTTATTTTGTACCATCAAAAACAATATTTCCTTAATTTAATAATTATTTTGAAAAGGCAGCGACAACAGAATATAATAGAAGAGATTGCTCCCCAACACATATAGGAAGGATATGAGTCGGTCATGGAACCAACAACCCGTTTCTATTAACTACAGTTAACTATTCAATATAAGAAAATAATTACATGACAATTTAAGCCATCACCATCTCTTTTATATTGACTGGTTTCAATTTACAACTTTCGATGTTTAATATGATTGGATTTCAGTTTATTGACTAATTCATCTCCTTGAGAATCTTTGAGGTGAGCAATGAAGATGATCTGAACTCCAACAGTGCATACCAGAACAAGTAATCAAATTGGAAATGCTAATTTATTTCACTGAAAGCTACAATCCGTAGAAATCACTAGCTCATTGTTTCTTTATTTTTGGTAAGTTACTGGCTCTTGATTCATTGGGATATCATTCAGTCGCTAGATTATACACAAGAGACTGGACGTACAACAAAAGAAGCAGCAGCCGCGGCCGCCACCACCAAGTGATTGATTTGGCACAATCACTATGCCTCCAGGCAAGGAGTTGGTGTGCTAGCCACCTTGCAAAGGGCACGGTTGGCATGGAAAAGGGATCCATTTGATGCCAACACTCTGAGTTAAGCCCGGTAGAGAAGACACCTAAAAGGGGCTAACTTTGCCAGCCAATTTCAACACCAACTCTGGAACCAAGCGCCGGCTTGGATGCACCACTTCATCTTTTCCTTGAGTAACCGCATCACTAGCACAAATGACAGTGAATATATCTTGAAATAGCTCAACCACGCCCCCTCTCAATGGATCCTGTCATACATTTGAAGTGTCAAAAACGAAGTTAATAAGCATCCTTCAGGAGTCTCAATTGTTCATAATGTCCTTGTACGAGTACAAAAGCCTGCAGGTAGTTTCTTCCCATATTAGTTTATGCATTTTAGGTAAGGGCAAATGTGGGTACTCCAATGCGTGTCAGAAACCACACTTAAAGGACTGTTGTAGATGTTAAGAGGCAAGCTAAATTTACAGCTCTTTTCAAATCTAAATCCAAATATGAGTTCTAATTGATTATTGATAGAGTTGAGTGGAAAGTAGATCTTGAAAAGCTAAGCCTAAATTGATGACGACTTCAATGACAATGATATAATATAAGAACCTGAAACACTCCAAACATTGATTTTTGGCAGGGAACTTGGGTAATAGTAGCCAAGCTGACGTCAATACTTCTTTTTTAAAGAGAGAACAGAGAATAAAATGTCAACATTCTCTCAGAGAAAAATATGATATTTTTAAGTAAATGAAAAAAAAAATTCTCTTTTTCCCAATATGAAGTTACAAAAATAAAACTAAAATAAAGGGAAGGGAAAAAGGAGAATTTTGCTTGATAGTTTACCTGAAGAAACAAATCAGTGTGAGTTTTTCCTTCGTACAAAATTAGTTTGACTTGGGCCCCAATCCTCTGAAGAGAATCTGCAAAAGTTTTACTGCATATGAAGGAAGCTTTAGCATCTCAGTCATTAAGCATATTTCAGGATGTAAGCATCCATTTATTTCATGAAGAACAAATCACTAATAATGAAATGCAACAACAGAATCAGTACATTTGATGACCAACATGAGCTTCATAAGACATAAGATACAACTTCATTTGGAATAATCAGAGGCTCAGTTTATTAGTCTACAACACAAATAAAATGATACGGCAAGCATCAACACTGATACCCCTTCCATACGACCTTCAAAGGGCATCAACTGTATCTGGAATCCTCAATGATCAACTAAAGATGGACCCCAACCATATGAAACACAAGGATAAGTTATCCACGTGTCTTAATCAAATACTCCCTCCGTCCCATTTTAGTTATCTTATTTGAAATATTTGTATTTTTTAAGGAACTCTCCATATAAAGCTAGCACTCCATGTGATCTTATCCATTTTCAACACATTTTATACTACTCCAATATAAATAAGACAACTATTTTGGGACAATTCCAAAATCCATATAGGACAACTAATTTGGGATAAAAAGAGTAATATATATACATTGCAAGAACCAAAAAAAAAACATTGAAACCCCAGCCTTAGAAATGTTGAGGGTACCTAAAGGAACTCAAGAAACAGATAAGGTTTCCCGCAAATCAACGCGTTCACCATTTGGTTCTTGTTTTTTGAACTGTTCAATATTTTTTAGTTGTAAGTTCAACCTTCTCAATCCTTACAAAAGGATGGGGTAAGACGGCCCTCAATTTCAAGGGTATATTTGTTTGCATTTATTTCTAAATAAAAATTAATTTTCTCAATAATTTCTATTTTATAGAATAAAATATATAGATTTTATTTTCTTCTAACAATTTTTTTTTAGTTTGATATGATGAAATATTTTTATGATAATTCATAAATAAATTCTTTCTATTGTTAGGCGAAAAAGATGTAGATTCTAACTAATTCTAAATGATGATGGTGATGATAATGATCATAATAATCATAATAATCAAATAATAACAACAATAACAATTATATATTACATAGTTTATTCAACCTATATTTTATTTAAAACAGTAATATTATGTAAGGAGTACAATTGATTTAGATCTTAGCCTGAGCTGCCTCAAGAAAAAAAATCATAAATTAGGTCAAATTAGATTGGTTCATTGATGAAGGAGCGTGTGATCAAAGAAAATGAATTAGGTTTGGTCATGAGTCAAGTAATAGATCACAAATCTATATTTGGTTAGGATGGACCATTAACTGGATTTCAAGTCGTAGATTGGTTCATAAATTTGGTACTGACAAGGGTTAGATTGGATAATAGATCGAGTCAATTGGATCACAGAATGGGTCATGGATCAGATCACGGGTCATGAGTCGGGTCATGGATCAGATCACAGGTCATGAGTCGGGTCATGGGTCATATTTGGGTTGAATCTTGGGTCATGGATCAAATTGGGTCATGGTTAATTCATGAGTTGGATCTTGGATCTTGGATCTTGGATCATGGATCAAATCAGGTTAGATTAGAAATTTGTATTCCATAGTGCTGTCGTTAGTTCGGTTGGTTGTTCCAAACATCATTCCCCTCTTCTTATTTTCTATTAATAGTACGGCTAGTTGCCAACATGATTTTATGATTTTACTACTTCAATAGCGGAATGCCATGACATAGTCTCACAAACTGAGTTGTATTGCTCTTTTCAAAAAGAAGAGGGAAAAAAAAGTTGAGTTGAGTTGTTCATTGCAATGAGAAAAACAAAAACCTGGTTATCCATGAAGCTGCTGCATTTATATATGAGACTAAGATGCTAATTATAAAATTTTCTTTTCTCAGAGAGAGAGATTACAAAATTCAGAAGGTGTTGAAAAAAAAAACTTTGTCAAGTAACTGATACAGAAATGTAACACTTTTTTTTCTGGCAAACTGAGAAGTTTTATGACCAATTTCTTAATTCATAAGAGTAAATGATACAATCCTTAAGCCGACAACATCCTTGGGCCTTGAGTTTGTATTTGTTGATTAGGCGATGCAGACAGTTGATCCTACAGGTGTGAAAGTGGATCAGTGCAACCTTAAACTGACAGATTGGAAGAGCCAAACCTTCAAAATCTGGCCTTGCACTATAAATTGATAAGAGATTTGCACCATTTCTTTCTTTTTTTTTTATCTTTTTATATAATTACCTGGCTATCAATAGAAGGTTTAGGATCATCCCACTGAGGAGATTCTTGAGATTTTCATTTTCAAACTTATTAGATCACTTGTCTGTATCACCAAGTGATCAGTCACACATGCACGCACTCATAGCCCAAGGATGCCATGCATATGCTCAAGTCAAGTCCTCAAGAAATTTGAAGTGGTCACTGCAAAACTCTAACAACAACAGCAAAACAAAAGAAAGAGCATATTTTGAGAATTAAGCAATAGCATGTTCTCATCACTTAAATGGATAGTTTGTCCCACTTTTAACCATGGATGATGGTAACTTAATAAACTGGTATTTCCTTATAGAAAACAAGCACACCTTTCATCTGATGGTATGGAAGAATCTTCAGTCCCATGGAGAAGAATGAAGTAAGGCAAGAGAGAAACAGCAGCTTTCATGCTTGCGTCATGTACCATTGCCTCAGGAGAGAAGCGTCCCAAGGATTTCTCACCTTCCATTATGCTGTGATGGCACTTCGAAAGCATCAAGAGCCAGACAGACAGCAAAAGATGACACTTTCAAGAGAGAGAGAGAGAGAGAGAGAGAGAACCTTAAAAAAACGGAACGATATAGACCACGACCATGGAAGTGATCAACTAAATTCATCATGTTATACCTGTTAAAAGGACAGCTACCATGAATCTATTATGCAAACTATAAATACATTCACACCTATATACATGATTATGGATATTCATCATGTCACAACTGTTGACAAGGCAGGCTATCATAAATGCACTATACAAGCTATAAAATTGACAAAAATACACACATTTGCTCCTATCATAAAGGACCATGAATCATGACATACCTGTTAAACGAGCAGGCTAGCATAAGTCTGTGCAAACTGTGTTATTTACATTGCTATTACACAAGACAATGGAATAATGGATACCAAGACAACATTTCCAAAACCTACAACAAAGAGGTCAACTAAAGTATTTAACTATAAAGATGCTACTCGTGATTAGTTTTGTGAGTTGTAATAACGATTAGACCTATTACATTGAATTTAACTTTCTCAATACAGTAATAAGTTTTAATACTTCTAGTGTATTAAGATCACCATAGACGCTGGTGCAAATAGTTATCCACTGCAACAAAATGAGATCTAGCCTACCAACTGCACAAATCAGAAGATTATAGGATTGAAGTTCTAATTGTGGGGCCCTCTTTCTTGCTTCTTAAGCCATTAAAAAGAGAGGATAAGAAACGTTTCCATTGTGAAATCTCATCCTCTACACCATCTTTACCGGTCTATTGACACTTTATGGCTGACCCATCGTCGCTTGTCACCATGAGTGGAATTGATCCCCTGTTGGAATCGTCACTTGGAAGAATTTGTCACTTAAGATCACTAATATTCCGCTCAATTGACATAGTTTTCTGCAATAGTCCCAAGTTGTTTGGCTTTACATTGGAGGAAAGAAGTACCTACCCCATCTTCTAACCCTAAGTATCAGGAATAGAAGGCAATAATTCTTTGGTCATGTCTTGGCTATTTAATCTTACCACATATTAGTGAAGGAGTCTGTCTACTACCTAGAACCAAAGAGGTCTGCAGTAAAGCCCTGATTTGTAATTTTGTAAAAACCAAATCAATAGAAGTTGAGAAAATGAAAGATAAAAAGAAAATATATGGAATTCAATTCAACGAGAAATCACCCTCCAAGCAGAAGCCTTTGCTCCTACATGGTTTCTCACTCTCTTCATTCCACTTTTAGGGCTATCTTGGCCCCTTTTTTGTAGAATCTTCTTCCTTTTGAGTACAATACTACCAAGATGCACAAGCTTCACGTGAGTGACATTAGTAAAAATAAATAAAAAATTACTAGTACATAATTCTTTCTAAACTTCATAGTTTTTGTGCAAATTTTTTTTTATTGTTAATTACTAAAAAATTGTAGCTCATATCCTTCAAACTCATCAATTAAATCATAAAATCATTTTTTTTATTTTTTATTGCATGAATTTCTTCCAGTTTATATAGTAATCTGATAAGATTAGCCCCAAGTCCTTTCAACTCACTAAATCCAAAATTAAAATCTCTTTTCTACAAGTTTTTTATACAAATTTCCTTATTTTTTAAATACTAATATGATGAGTAAAATCTTTCAAATTCATCAAATCAAATCTGAAATTCTTTTTCTAATTTAGTTATTTTTTGGATAATTTTTTTTATTTTGTTATTGCCAACATAGAAGCAAATCACAACTGTTCAATGAACAAATGGCCACGATTCATTTGACAGTCACCCTAATTATCTCGTTTTTATATAGATAAAGGGATGTTTTTATGAGGAAAGTCTGCAAATATAGAATGAGTATCCAGTGTGTCAAGTCTAACATGAGAAAGAGAGAGAGAGTAGCTAACATGTATCTATGGGCATCAAATATCATTCAGGAAAAAAAACTCGCCAAGTGCGCGACATTGAGATCAGCATATATTTACCCGCCAGAAATACCAATATAAGCTTTAATTTGAGAAACACTCCAGTTGGTTTTCTCTCCCTTTCCACATTCTTTAATTGCTTGATGCAAGAGAGCACAAGAAGTAATATGTGCACCTGCCGATTGTCCAATCAAATAGATTCTACATGCATGAACAAGCCAATACACATTTAGCACAAAACACATGAAATATAAAACCACCAAATGATGGTAAGTTCAATGAACAGAAAAGATATATTACCTATTTGGATCACCTCCATACTCGGCAATAGTATTGCATACAAATGAGATTCCTTGAGAAACATCACTTACCATATCACTGATGGTCCCCTGAGGAAAATTTCTGCATACAGTTGTTAACCATGAGACCTGGGATGTACAAGTTGATGAACATTTATATGTCTACATGGATTTCTTAATAAAGGATATATATCACATGTCCTAATAAAGTGTAATGCGGTGGCCAATATTGGTGGTCTAAAACATTCATTCAATAATTTAAAAAAAAAAAAAAAGAAGTCATCCAATGGATCTTATTTTCTATGAAGATCTCCAAAATATACCCCCACCATTCCCCCTGGCAATCTGATATTAAATGTGAAGCATTGGTTGTAACTGTCCATTTGAAAACCATGAGTAAGGTACTTAGGATTATCCAAAGTGGAGATATTAAGGCATGTTATCCCATAGGATGAGACCAGCTATAAACAGTTTAAACTACAAGAAGGTCTCTACACTCGCACCATTGCTGGTCAAACCAAAATAAATAAACAGATAAAAGAAAAGTCATTTCCCTGGACTATACATCATATATTAAGTAGGAATTCCTTCTTGATTGAGCATCATATGACAACCATTGTGGAACCTGAATTTAGAGAAAACACCTGTAATCAATGCATGCTACAATGATGCCTCTTTCTGCTAAGCGTTGACCCAAAAGAGCACCCCATGCTTTGTATCTGTACCACAAGAACTTTCAAAGAACCTTGAGCAAAGAACAGAAAGTTCAATAATGGGGGGGGGGGGCGTTGTGGGGTTGGGGGGCGGGGAATAGAAAGAATAGTTTCAAAGCATCCCTACTTCTCAAGTCTTATCCTCTAAACGTTCAATATCCAACTGCAATGGAGAAAAAAGAATATTGACATAAAGAAGGAATCATAAAACCTCACCCTATTATCCAGGCTCCACCAGTTACAAAAGCAACAACAGGTTTTCGCTCATTAAGATTTATAGGTAAGTATAGATCCAATCTGGAAAACAGTAATATTGTCAGTCAGCGGATCCATTACAATATGAAGTGAGCAAGGGTGCACATTTATGCAACCAAAAGAGCAAACTATTCCAGAATTAATAAGTAAAAAGATGTATACCTGTTTCTTGGCTGTTCGCCATAAATCACACTTCTACGAACCTGATTTGAGATGAAATAGTAATATGCAACTGCAAAATAACTAATTGATTTGTTACACTTGTGAAGAGACAGATTTCATCAAATATTCTGATGAGACAGTTTATTACCTGCTTATACTTGTAAAATACAAGGAACTGCATCTGACAGCACTACTATTACACCTTACAACAGCTACATTAAGTTATTAAAACAGAGCAGTATAGCACATACCCTGTAGGAAACCCGGCATCAGTAGCAATGCATAACAAGTGAGGGCAAGAAACTTTGTGATCCACCGGTAACCTACCCTGAATAAAATTGCATGATTAGAAAGCTAGAAGAAGAGGAAGAAGAAATATAGTTTGCAGATTTTAAGTTTCAAATTAAGCTGACCCAGCTTGATGGAAAGCAACTTTGATATGATGATGAAGATGATGATTTCAAGCTCCAAGTTCATAGTGAAAATATATTGGAACAAACCACAAGTAAAAACTCGATGAAGTCAAGCAATTCATCTTCTAGTTTAAAAAACTGATGTAATATCTTTTAAAAACAGGTGCATGAAGCATGAGTCACAAAAAAGAGGAAGAGATGATTTTATACATCTTCATTCTTCTCTTTGCTAAGCTCCAATAGGAACAAGATGAAATGGCAACCAACTTTTATGATCATGTTCAAATTCATTCAAAAGGAAAGCTAATTTCCTAAGTGCTATTTCGCAATGACAAGTCCCGGATTGTTTTATGAACTAATTCATCCGCTAATATGGTATGAAATATGAAACTTTGATTAGTCCCAGTCCCACTGAGAGAGTGAGTGAGAGAGAGAGAGAGAGAGAGAGAGAGAGAGAGAGAGAGAGAGATATTCCCTCAGAATTTCTTAATCTGTTCTACCCAATAAGTCACCTTGGACTAAACACAGATTGGAAACCAAAAAAAAATGTCATACTCCTCTTCAACCTAGATCTTTGATTGTTCGAGTGGTGGGACCTTACACTATATATATCCTCCGGAGAGTGGCCCTTCATTGGAGTTACTAGGGATTGAACCCAAGACCTTAATCCTAAAGTCTTGTGTTTCAACCACTAGGCCAACCCTTTGGAGTTAAGAATGTGGGCATTGTTACGAAGAAGGGCACGCATCTAACATGTCAATTTACATTACTATAAGAAACTTGGCCATATTAAATCATGAACCAGGTATACAAATATCTAGTATCTCTATTTTTTCACATCAATTAGCTTTGTTTGTGGGTCAAGTTATGCAACTCGTTTCTTATTCCCCAGGAATCAACCATTAAGAAAAATAATGGACAAAATACTGAATATCAGTTGCGAAGAGTCAATCAACCACTCCCTTAAGCTTTAAAACGTTTGCCACGACAATGCAAGTTTACTCTGAAATCTGAAACTGAATAGCAAAATACTGCAAGTCAATATAGTAATATACCAAAGAAGAGGAGCTACATGGCCATTGAAAAGACCCCAAAAGCAAACAAAACCACTTCTTTATCAAGTTTCACAACAAATGCAGAAATGATGGTGAATCATTCATAACCCAAAAATTGGATAGGGAGAAATCCAGAGGAAAGATACTTTCTCGCAACACCATTATTTTTCTTGGTAGGAGGAACCATGTATGAGGCATGGGGGACCTCAGGCAACAGAAACCCTTTCTCTAAATGAGAGAAAGATGGATTCTACCTCCTTCCTATGAAAAAATCCTCTGCCATGAGAAGTATAACTGTATCCCTCTCATTTATTACTAAAAAGTTTTCTCCCAATATGAACACAACCATATCCCGCAAGTTGGAATAACATAAAATACCATTGAATAATCAAAAAAAAAAAAAATCCAAAAAATGAACTACACCATGATCAGTTCAAACTGAATTCCAAAAAAATGTTTAGACCCCACCGGCTATTGTATATAGCCATTTGGGCGATCCTATAAACACAAACAACCTGCATCGTGAATTTCAAAACAATTGCCAAATCAACCCCTTATCATCCTAACATTCATAACAGAGAAGCAAAAAAACAAGATCTCCAAGATACTAAGACAGAGAAAGTGAATTGAACGGGGAAGCAAAATTCAAGCAACCAAAACTGAAAAGTCCCCTGTTCAGATTTCAAAACAAACACCAAAATTCGTCAATCTACCAACCCAGTGGGAAAAACAAGATATGGGGATTCACATGATCCTAAAAGTGCGAAACATGCTGCAATTTTCAAAAGAAGGGGGGCAAATCAACAGCAAAGCATTCCACATTCATAACATTATGGCGAGAACAATATTACCGAAAACTTAAATTAACAAATAGCAGGACAAGAGAAGAGGAGAAATTTGAATTAAGCAGAATGGTGAGAAAAATACCCGAGATATCTCAAGAGCTTGAAGCTGAGGCGGGTTAAGAGGTAGGTCTCAGCAGCGGCATGCTCGACATCACGACGAAATGAGGGTGTGCGGACAGTGTGGGTCTGGAGGGAGGAATCATTGGCAACATACCTCCCCCTCTTCTGCTTGCAGGATAATGGAGAGATACAATGGATGACTGGTTTGGAAGCATTTTCTTCGTTGAGAGATGAAGAAGAGATAGTGGGATGATTGGTTTCCTCTCTTAGGAGATAGACTTTAGCCATTGTCGACGTCCAGAACGAGAGAGAAAGGACTTTGGATTTCATGGCAGAGAAGATCAGGAGAGAGAAGAAAGACCTTACCTGAAATAAAGGAGGGGGAAAAGTGTTTAAAAATAGAGAGAATGAGAGAGAGGGAGGCCATGGTTAAAAGAAGAAAAAAGAAAATGAACAACAAAGAGAAATAGAAGACGGAGTATACGAAGGCGGGAAAAAAAGGTAAGTTAGACCCGCGGATCACTGTACTCTGCGTGTATCTCACTATTTCCTGATTTCCTCTGTCCGGAACGCGTAAAGATGTCTTTTCAACCTATAGTAATGGATATAAACAATTACTTAGTTAAGTACTTAAGTTAAAATAATTTAAGTAAAATTATTTCTATCATACATTTTTCTTTTAATATAAGGTAATGATGGTGAAGAATTAATTATTTATGTTTAAATTATTTGTATTTCTACTTTATATTGGTATATATAGTTTTCAAATATTCTAATTTTTTATAGAATTTTTTTAAAACAAAATATGACAAAAATATTCCATTTCAAAGATAAACAGAATCGGTCTTCAAAATAAAATTGATAATTATGCTTTTGGTCCCACAATTTTAAATATGGCATGACCTCATTCGTTGAACAAGTGCATACTATATGAATTTTACTATATTGTCTATTTTGACTTTTGAATTGACTCGTCAAACATTTATTGTAAGTAATTCAAAGATTTCGACGAGCCGATTAAAAAGATAAAATGAACAATATAAAAAAATTTGTATCAGATTATACAAAATACCTGTGAAATAATTGCTAGCCTTTTAGTAAATTATCAGATTTGTTAACTTAATATACTACAAATAAATAATGGGTCAAATTCTCACGAGGGAGATTTTTTTTTCATCTCACACAAATTCAATTTTTTTTTAAATTTCTATTTTACCATTCCAACCGAATAAAATAGAAGTGAAGCCTAAAACATAAATTTTAAAAAGAAAAAATTGAATTCCTTCGTGTAATAAAAATATTTTTCAGTGTGAAAATGTTTACCCTAAATAATTAATCGTTATCAGATTATTTGCACGTATATTGGCTCATATTCCTATACCGATCAATGAATGGATGTGGATTGACGGATATTGTCCATATGCCACCTTTCCAACAACCAAATTTCAACCGTTACATCAATTACACTTGTCAAATAATTTCTTATATGCTAATATTATACTATCCTCCCTAGACATATAAGGCATCAATGTAAATGGCTCCTTTTTAAAGAGGTTTATTACTTTATAAAATATATACAGCTTGTGAAAAATCACCTCAAACAAATTATATTATATTTTTTTAAGCTCTGTGAAATTTACGAATTCACTATTTTAATTTTTTTTATTTTGTAAACTTTAAAATATATATTTTTTCAATTAAAATGATTTTTGTAATTTCACGTTAAAAATAAAAGAAATTCAATAGACCCCTCACTACCCCATCTAAAAGATCCATTCAAAGTTATGTCTATCCTCCTGATAGCTTAACTTATAAGTTTTAGTTAAAATTTAAAATTAATGTGTAATTCAATTGATAATCTCCTGTCTTATAAAATGGAGGGTATTCGGTTCGAATCCTATCGTCTCATCTGATCTATCCTAAGAATAGTGGTTATCATCCGTAAAAATTTTACACTAAATTTTCCACGTATAATTCAAAAAAAAGGTACAAATTATATTTGGTATTGCAGCTACGGAAATTGTGAGAGAAGTGCATCAGAGTGGTTGGTCCAGAAGATTTCCAATTTAATTATAATTGAATTATATATCAATATAATAAATAATTTTGACGGCATCTTAAAAGTTAATTAATGAAATATCCCATTAATTAATAAAATTGTTTCCAGCATCGTACAGCAAATGCCGGCCGCATGCGCCTCTGTTGGGAACTCGGGTACCTTGTATGTCACGGTTGCATTTTTTTTTTTTTGACTTTTTTACTCTTTTCCAATCAATGGGTCCTTTTGAGCTTGATTGGTGGATACTTAAAATTAAATTAAAATTTGGATTTAATTAAATAAATTGATTTAATGACTGGTTAAATGTAAATTTAGATCTTGCATTAAAACTTCAGGTTGAATCCAAATATCAAACTTAAAGGCATTCAAAATTCATATTAAAATGTCGACTATTCAAATTTGAGACTTAGACTCAATCTTATATGTTTTAATCTAATCATACATGTTATCATATTAATCTAATCTATTTTAGATTCGATTCAAGTCAAATTTCTCAATTTGTCTAACTAATAAGACTTTTTAAAGAGACATAAAAAACTATCTTTTAAATGAATGTAAACGACATATAATTTCATTTGTTTCATATAAACATGATAATAGTTGATCAATTAATTTAAATGAATATAGACATCATATAATTTTATATGTTTCATACAAATATGAAAATAGTTAAATAAGTTGAATCTACTTATTTATAATTGGATTTGAGTTAAATCTACTTATTTTCAAATCATTTAAATTAAATGATATAATTAGGGTTGTAGCTTGGGTCGGGCTGGTCGGGTTCCTTAAAACCGAATCCGACTCGAGTTGATATATATGAAACTTGACCTGACCCGATCCGACCCGAATTATCAACCCGAACTCACAATTTGACCCGACCCAATTTCTAATCCGAATCAATCCGAATTCTGACCTAACCCGTATTCAAAACTCATTTTAGTTTAATTTTAGCCAGATCAGGTTCACTTATAAAATCCTCAACCCGATAGACCCGACCCGCTGACCCAATTTTTTTGACCCGACCCGCATGATTGTTCGGGTCGGGTCATGCGGGTCGGTCCAAAACCCGACCCGAGTTGCAGCCCTCATATAATCAAGGTGGATGAAATTCTGTGAGGTGTACAGACTACAGAGAAGCCATTAAAGTTGTAATTGAGCGAAAGAGTACACGGAACAATTGAAGGTTACGTGAGACACACGAGAATGAATAATTGAGTCAATCCTCGCATGAGTTGCAGCAATCATCTCATATGAAATCTTCTTAGATGATGACCTTTCACGCGCTAATTCGACAGAAGAAGAAGACAATTGGATATGGGCACCAGACTTCTTTACTCGTGTAGGATCATGATAAGAATTTTTTTAATATGAATATTTTAATGGCATATTAGACTTAATCTTATAAATATTTAAAATTATCTATAAATTTTATAGGTCAGATAATTCTAGAAAGTGTTGAATCCAAAATTTCTAATTTAATCTTATAATTTAGAACAACAAAAAATGGCTTAGGTCATGCTTTATATTAACCTAAATTAAGATGGGATACAATTGGAAATGAAAATGGATCTATTATCAATGTAGTAACCCATACCTGTTGTCAATAGATAGTCATTATTAATTATTTAAGCTAAAAGAACATCTACAACCAAAGAAAGTTGTTTAGCTAGAGTGTTAGAGATTATTTTCAATTTAATTATATACTTGAGGGAGTAAGAATCGAGAAGAACATGGAACAAAACAGTTTGCGATTAAAGGCTAATATATTTAGAGTCAAGAGAATGGCAGATTTGATGGTGAACATGCAAGAGTTTAAAATTTGTAAGGATTTGACTCACTTTAAAATTGGTTAAATCTGAATAAATCAGCAAATTTGTTCACACATTTACAAGTTAAATGAATGTTTTCTCTTTCACGTATTCAAATATTTAATCACTAAGAGATTGTTTATCATTTTTAAAGATAATAGAAAAATAGATTTTTTTCTCTTTTTAATGGAACAGGAGCTCTTTTTAAATATTAAAGAAAATGAGCATTTTTTTCTCAGGTGTCAAAATAATAATTTGGATTCTTTTTAAAAAATTAAGATAAAGAATAAAAATATTCAATTTGTATTGTTTAATATGAGATCGAATCTCATTGCATTTATTTAAAAAATATGTCATATTATTTTCTGAAAAAGACAAACCAACTTCTAAAAGCTACTAAAAATAATGCAGTTTATGAAAATAATGATAACAAAGCCAGCCGACAAGCAACTGAGCCAGCCAGCTATGGGTTTTTCGTCTATTCTAGTACTCTTTTAGCTGGCATGCATGTGAAAAAAAGCGGCGAGACAGAGTAAATGGATTGAGTTTGTATTTGGTAGGTGCGATTATTTTAATATGAATAAAATTTGTTAATAGATATAAAATTAAATATTTTTATTGGTGTATTATGTACTTACTATAATATTTGATAATCTTCAACTGGGCCATATTCAGTTTGAGTATCATCAACAACCATTAGATGCAGCCATGTGTTCCGACGAGATCTCCAATTTCACATGTTATGAGAACTTAGACTTAGTTTTTCAATCCATTTATATTTTTGAGAAGGGTAATTGGATCAGACACCACCAAGGCAGCCATTCATAGCAATCCATATTTCATATGGTAAAAAAAAATTCAAATTACACATTTTAATTTTAAAAAGTTAAGAGTTAAAATATTTTTAAGATTAAAAATAAATGATTGAATAATTATTTTGACTTATTATGTTTAATTTAATGATGATGATAATATATCAAATAAAATTTATAAATAATTACATTTAATTTAAAATTTTAATAAATGAGATTCGATCTTTGTAAAAAAAATGCCTGAAACATTATCTAGATTAATTTTATATAAATGCACTCAGTCATGTGACTGGTATCTGTCAGTCATGTGTATTCACAGCATGTGAACTTTATACTATTGTCGTAGTTATTCTCATAATAATAATAATTATTGTTATTTTGAAAATGTTATTTGCCGATAATCTGTTTAATTATGAGATTTTATAAATGAGCATTATTTTAGAATAATTTTTTTGTAATAAAAGAGAGAGAGAAGGGGAAGATGTAGTTTGTACTTTAAAATAATGAAAGGATAAAACAACGTTGTTCTTTTTTATTAAGGTTGCCTGGTTTCCCACGAGCCTCATGATCTTGTTTTGGTCAACAGCCTTCACCCGTGACAGCAAACTGATGTGATTTTTCTAGCCCGAACCTGGATTCAGAATAAAAAATTAAGAGTTAGGCTAGTGAGATAATTTTATTGGGACATGTATATAAGTAGATTTATTTAATAAATAATTTTATAGATTTGAAGTAGTTAAAGTTTTACTCTTGATTGATAACGTAAACCATATAATTTTAAATTTTAAATTTTAATGAATATATACTATTATTTTTTAAAATTTTAAAATCAAAAGATATAATAATAAGATGGAGGTAAGACTTAATAGAAAACTTATTCATATAATTCTCTCGATTATTGAATGATACTACTTGCAGTTTCATCTGGTTCATCTAGATCTCTATTAACAATCTTATCATCTCCATATGGGTCATCATTAAATTTTTAATTGATTGCTGTAACAGTTAGTATTAATTAAACAATTTAATCATTCAATTAAAGTACTTCACGAGAAAAGAACTAAAATAAAAATGATGAAAAAATAATTTTAACATTTAAAATTTTGATTCATCTATAACATAAGATGAATTTAAAAGTAAGTCTTTGATAATTCAATCAAGATTATTTTTATTGATAATATATTCATGGTTAAACTATTATAAATGAACCCATCACATTATACTAAAGTGATACTCTGCATAAGATGAAAATATTATGATTAAAATACTTTAATGTTCTCAAAAATATTTTAGTTTAGAGCATGATAGATCCCATATATGGTATAAAAGTTAAAAAGATTAAAAGTAATTTATTCTTCTAAACTTTAGAAATCTTAAAATGAGGTTTGGATGAATTTCTTTTTTTCTTAAAGTAATGTAATCATTTACAAAAATTGTCAAATTAGATTAAAAGCTTCAAGAATTTTTTTAAAAAGAAGCCATCAATTTTTAGAAAAAATTAAAAATATAATTTGATTGATTCAATCAAAATGACTTGAGTTTGATTGGTTTAATCTTAAACCTTAAAGCCAAAGTGAGTCTTAAATAGATTTACTCAATCGATTAATGGACCCAATTAAATTAGTCTATCTAGATTTATTGCAAACATAAGTACAAATATAATAGTCATTTCAAATGGGCTTGGATTGAGACTAGATAAATAACTAACCTATTTAAGTAAATGAATTTGAACAGGTTCAACCATTTATCTTTTAAAGGGGGTGTGGGAGTAGAAGAGGTGACCCATTTATAAAATAGATGGAGGGGCTAGAGAGCCGATTCGAATGTAACCCTTCTCAGCTCAAAAAAATTGCAAACGTATTCAACTCGACTCGTTGCTGGATCTAATTTAGACAAGCATGACAATTTTAGTTTTTAAGACAAAATTATATGGTGGGTGAGTTCGAGTCCGAGTTACACAAAATCCCAGCCCTAGCTGGCTGTTGACATAGTTATCATGGCTCATTCTCTTGACCCAGCCCCTGAATATAAAATGGAGGAACTACCAAACTCAACTTGAGCGCGAAACCGGTTTTTCCGTTTTCCTTCCTTTTGTCGTAGGCATCTTGACGAACATTTGCTCTGCATTATCTTCATCTCAAATGGCCGAAGCCTTGAATTCGTCTCCCGTGGCGTCCTCTTTTTCTCCTTCTAAACCCTTCAACAACCGTCGACCTTTTCTTCCTCCTCTCTCCCTCAATCTAGTCCGTCCATTGTCCAATCCGACGCGAATCTCCCGGTCAGGCTTCATCTCTCTCTCTCTCTCTCTCTCTCTCTCACACACACACACACACACACACACTCACTCATACACACATATCATGTAGTCATTTTTTCTGTTGTTTTTCACTCGACGCATTTGGTTTTGGTAGAAATTGGTGCCTTTTTGCTTATGGGTCTGAGTTTACTCCCCGTGATTGACAGGAATTGGCTCTGATTTTAAAAGCTCTCCTTGGATGCATGGAAAGGAAAATACGTTGTTAGGAAATAATTTTTTTTTTGCTATAAATGGAGATAGGTTTAATCAGTTAGTTTTCAGGCAGTACTTCCCTTTCCATGCATCCAAAGAGATCCTAAGCTATCCCTGATGTAAAATTTCTACATGATAAAATTGGGTGTATTTTGATTGTATAATGTGGATAATATAATGTACTGGCTCCTGTGGGTGTCGATTCGTCCATGTTGGTTTGTGACTCCG
The DNA here is from genome assembly GCA_013350335.1 of Chimonanthus salicifolius. Taxonomy (NCBI): domain Eukaryota; kingdom Viridiplantae; phylum Streptophyta; class Magnoliopsida; order Laurales; family Calycanthaceae; genus Chimonanthus; species Chimonanthus salicifolius. Next base: position 66,213,748 of record CM023534.1, on the reverse strand, counting down.
TGTTTATACTCATTAAAAGGCATTGTCAGTCCAGAATGAGTTTTCTGAGTTTTTCTTTCAGCGTATGCGCGTGGTAATTTGATAGCAACTAGAATGACAGTGTCTAACCCCACCCCTGCTATTACTGCTACTTGGCATTGTATATTACGACAAACTTCACTTATTTGTAAATGTGGTGCTCACTTAGCTTGGACCTCGATATTACTGTATGATAGATTATGGGCTCAACAGTGCCTTGCATGAGGAAAGTTAGCAGTTAGATTTAGCTACACTAGTTAAAGAAGCATGAAAAGGCTTTTTGTCTGAACTAATTATAATTTGTTTTAGTTTTAAAGAACTACTCAACATCTTCCCGAAAAAGGAAAAACAAAATTCTCAATGAAAAACAAATCTAGGAGAGATTTGTGTTGATGGACCTTTTTTTTCTTTCAAATAGGTTGTTTTTAGTGCCTTGGTGGCAGTTGATGTGAGTAGATAACAACATTTTAGATTGAAGAACACAGTAGACAACCCCGAATGGAGATTGCTGTTTTATCTCTCTTTAAGATTGTAAGGAAGCAGAGAACAAGTTTTGGAATGGAGAACATGGTCCAGAATGCATTTTTAGAGTGGACAATGCAGGTTGGTCTATATCTTCATTTATACGTATTAGGCATCCATAATGTATTTCGCTTCATTGGTCAATGGCCCTCATGCACATGTTTATACCAATTTTCTATCATGGTGAGGAGGGATAGTGAGATCCAAGGGTTTTCCACAGTTAGATGTGGGTCCTACATTTAAAAGCTGGTCAATCTCATTGTGACTTACAATGAGTTCAAGCTTACATAGTTAGCAACTTAGCATCTCAACACCATCATCATCGTTAGACCTTGTCTCTTCTATGTTTCTGTTCAACTACTTGTCCAATCTAGTTGATCACACTTCGTAAGACAAGCCGATTTGTATGTTCCTTTCCATTAATTGGCGGCCTTGGAATTGATGATTGGCAATGTGGATGATCATTGGTCGACATTCAAAAAGAAAAGGTCCACCAACTTGTTACAGTCACTTCATAGTTGTGGTTTTGTGAGTGAGGCCCCCCACAAAGGATCCACCAAACAGACGGTCCAAATCATCCAAGCTTGCAGGCTTATTGTGATTAGTAATAATTTCCAAGTAGAGTTGACCCTTTTTTTTTTAAAAAAAAAAAGTAACTAGAATCCACTTCATGAACTCAACAAGTTGAAATCTCACAAGCTTGAGAGACTGTGGTCCCTAATATTTGCTTTGTATTTATCTTTCAAAAAAAGCTTATGTTGGGTCAATGAAGAGATGGTTATTCACACCCTTTGGTGTTGAAATTTGTTTTGGCCCATATGGTCCCATTTTTTTATATTTTAATTTACAGCCTTTTTAGTTGTTATGCTCAAAGCTCTTCAATGGGGTAATCAGGTACTGCAGAAAACAGTCTTGGTCATCATAGTTTTGGCATTGGTGAAGAGAGGAACAAGAGACTTTCTTCCTTGCGATAAGAAGACTTAGAAGTTACATTGACAGCATTAGTTACATCATCAGAGATTTACTAGAGCCTACAAAAGGAACTTCAAGGGGCTTGTCCTTAGAGGTTGTTTGGCTTGGGGGAATTCCATCGAAGTAGTGGGAAATGGTACATTTCCAGAATTCTCAGAAAGGAAGTCATTTGGTTTACCTATTTCGCCAACTCCTCTCTTGTCAGTACTTTGTTATTCCCTTAATTCGTGAAAATATGGATCCAAATGTTTCCAAGGGATGGGGTTTGAAATTGGAGGAATTACTTGATTTCTCTACACGACTTAGGCTACAAATGTTTGAATATGAATGGAGTCTTGAACGTTGCTAGTTGAAGAGATGCCTATGTAAAGATGGATCTGGCATCACCTTGATTGTAACAAAATAAAAGAAAAGAAGACATAGAGGAAGAGGAGAAAAGTAGGAGGACGAATTGGGGGGGGGGGGGAATAAAGAGAAAAGATCTAGAGAAGAATGAAGAAAATCTAGGCAAAAATGCCATTCAATTGACTCTAATGTAGCCTGTTAGCATTTTTGAAAAGTTAGGGAAATCTAGACCGTTCTTTTTTTCATCATTTTCATGAAATAACATTTTCATAGGAATTCATGATAAATCTATTTTTGTATGATACCAGGAAATGCATGTGATGCACTTTGACTGAATTCACTCAAGCCAAACAAGCCTTTAGATTTGCGTAGGGACCTGTTAGCTATAGCAGCCTTTAGTTTGTTCACACTTTTTTTATTGTCTGATTAGAATTCGGTCCTTCTGCAGTTATCATTTCTGAAATAGAAGTTTCAGTTACACAGACACACACGCTCACAGAATTCACTTCTTGGAGCACAGACTGAGTTAATCAATCAATGTTTCTTTCTTTTTTCTTCTTCTTTTTCCCCAGTTTGTGGATTGGTCATCATACTTGGCTAGCCCCAAAATGCACATTGAATTCATCTATTGCTGCCATGTGGGAGGATGGGAATTCTGAGCTGTCTTCTGACCTGGAACCTCCGTCGCCGTCAGCTTCACTTACAGTATGTTACTTAATCTCACTTAGATTGTGACTGTTCATTTTCTTTTATGGAGCACTTTTGTACAGCTTTTATTTGCAGTAATGCGATACAGTGCTTGCTTATTAGCTACCAGTTGGCTCCACCTTGGTTTAACCATGATAAAAAGCCTTTATTTAGTTGATATTGACTGTTTGATAATTTTTAATGTTATGCTTGCTTGAATATGCAACGTTACAGTTGTGATTATGAGACCTCATTTCTCCATGGGCTCTTGTTTACTTTAATAGCATTATTTCTTAGTACTTTGATAGTTTAATAAATATCATAATAGTTTACTTTAAAAAAATGCCATATAAGATAAATTAGATTTTTAACCTATAACTATTAGAATGATACAGTTCAATCCATGCAATCAAACTTGGTGTTAATACAAACAAATAGAGGATTATCTCTTTCTTTTCATTTTTTTTTAATATTTTACTCATTTACTCGAGTCATTGCAATCCATCTTTCGCAATATATAGGTAATACTATAGACTTAAATATTGATTGATACATGATATTTATCATATATCATCGAAATATCACTGAAATCTCAACCAGCACAGAAGCTGCGATTTGGGGGCCATCTTAGGCCAAACACAGTTTTAAATCAACTTTTTCTCTCTTGTCCTTCTTCCTCATTCACACCCATTTTCTCTCTCTTTTATTTACTAAAAGAAATATTCTAAAATAATGCTCATTTATAAAATCTCATAAAAAGTTATTCTAACCAATGATAGATAACAGTTCAACTCAAGTATGACTTTTTTTTTAAATTTTTTTTTATTTATCAGTGAAATAGTGAAAATCCAACTGGATGGATTGAAAGATAACTAAATGGTCTAAATGTGAATCAGATTTTTTTTGAAAGGTTACATGTGAATCAGATTTCATCTCAAAAATTAAATTAAAGCCATATGATTTTAGTAGTCAAACTCACATGGCTTCATTAGGAAAACAAGGATGCTTGCGTACTTTGACTAGTAAGATTAAATGACTTCTATTTGAATTTTTTGATGAAATTTAATTTGCATTAGATAATTTTGTGAAAGTTTAATTTAACCATTTGAATTTTAAGAATTATCTCAAAAGTTTGATAAAAAATAAAAAAGGACTAGGTGTGATGTGGAACTTCATTTCCCTAATAGGTATACAAAATCAGGCTGGGCTCAGGTTTTCAAGCTGGCACATAGATAAGCCTGAGCCTAGGCCAAATAATAATCGGGCTTTGAAATTTTGTCCAAGGCCAGCCCACTTGTAAATCAGGCTGAAAATTTATGCTCAAGCCCAACTTTTCTCTCAGTCAGGTTCTTTAGGCTTTCAGGCCAAATTCCCATTCTCGTTTGGATGTGACAAGTACCCATCCGTACATGGCTGTATCGTTGGTTCACGGGCTTGCTATTTTTTCACTCCCTGTATCTCGTGCTTTCTTATATTGATCAATGTGCTTCAACTTGATATTGGGGAATTAGCAGCTGCATTCTTCTATTTCTATTTGTTAATGTGGTTCCACCCTCCAGAATAGCATTTGTTATTCATTCCCAGTATCTTTTCTTACAGGATGCAACTTTTGATATAAAACTTCCTAGGAGAAGTTTGATTGTAAAATTCACTTGCAATGCCTGTGGAGAAAGAACACAACGGACTATAAACAGATTAGCATATGAGCGGGGGACTGTCTTTGTACAGGTATCAGTTATTTATTTTTCTACTGTAGTATGAGTCCACCTGATGTTTTATTAAAAAGTCTTGACAAACAAGAATGTTCTATGGTTGTGTTTTATTAAGATAGTTTAAATTCTTGGTTGACCTGCCTGAATCAACTTGAATTCAGCGAATTCCACTGTGTCATGTAAACAACTTACGAAAAGACTTTCTTATTTGGTTAAACTTTGAGTCATAAGTTTTGAGTTTTTAAACCATGGTTTAATTGCTAAATGGCCTAGGGTGCCCTGATTCTTAATGCTTATGTACCAGTGTCGTATCATCTTATTAATACTGGATAGTGCATGGATAGTTAAATGATTAAACTTCATCAGTATCCTATTTTTTAGTCTGACCATTTCTCAACTCTCCATTTTTGATAAGCTATTAAGTTGATTGGGATATATGTATCAATGTTTGTCCTATATTTTCATTAAGAACGTTCCTTCCCTGCATGTATCAATATCCTAATTTTTAGGCTTACCATATCTCATCTCTCCAATTTTGCCAACCTATTAAATTGATTGGGATACATATATCAGTGTTTGTCCTATATTTTCTTAAAGAATGACGTTGTACCCCTGTTCCCTGCACGTATCAGTATCCTAATTTTCGGCTTACCATTTCTCTTATCTCCAATTTTGCCAAGCTATTAAATTGATTGGGGTACATGTATCAGTGTTTATCCTATATTTTCATGAAATACATATTTGTATCCATGCTCCCTGTATCAGTTTTCCTTTAGGCAATTCATTTCTAGGTTTGGCATGTTCTTTAAGTGGGTAGGACCAGCATAAATTGCATTTCAGTGAAAACAAGAGATTCCAAATCTGATTTTTTGGCGACATTCCATGTGTGAGTCAGTGCAGACTCAACCAATAAATACTGATTCTCCTTTGTCAATTGCAATAGTAAACAATCGTTTTTAATGTTGAAACTGGAAGTTTGCAGAGTCCACTGGTTTTCAAATATGGGAATGTTTGAACCTTTTTTTTTTTTTTTTGAAATTTATGTTGGAATCAATTGGTGTCAACTGCTAATTCCTTTTTCTTGTTCGATACTAATCAATGGTGGACTACGAAACAATACAGCAAACTAGGTGAAAGTGATAAATTATTCCTACAAAAAAAGGTCCACCAACTTTAAAGGATGGAGAAATCCCAAGCATCCATGATTGCAAGGGATTTTTTTATTGTATTTTGGAATGGTAACCTGAGTTGAAACTGCAAAATTCATGTTTGCAACAGTGAACAGACTATGCTATAGGCTACTGTCTATTATCAAAATGCTGTTACCTATGATGATATCCATGGTTTGGTCACAAGGCTTGAAAATTCTGAATTCCATATACAGGAGAAAATGAAACGAACAAAGGCCTGCCTCTCTACCTTTGATTAGCCGTCATCATTGTCATTATTATCATCAAAGCCACTAATCCATCTACATTTGATTAGTTTGACTTTCAAATATAGATGTTTTATGAACTTTAACTTGACAGGCCTATCTGTAGAGCAAATTTGCTTTTCTTTGAATTCTGAAGGCATTGCATTGACACAACCTTCTGGGTGAAGGATAAGACAAAAAGTTGTAGTTATAGTTGTGTTCTTTAAATAATTCATTCTGAGTCCTGATTGTTTTCAAGCATGGCATTAACTGATTCCCTCAATTCCTCAAGGGGCTAGCCATTTAACCCCACACCAACCCCACCTTCCGGAAAAAAAAAAAAATTCCTGAAGGGGCTTGGTTGATGAGGAGCGAAGAAACCAGGGCCAAAGTGCACATTTATATATATTTTTTGAACATTTAGAAATAAATGCTCCTCTTCCAGATATCTTGCAAGTGATTGTGTTTTAAATGATTTTGACTCGTGTTCCCGTTTACTAATAGTGCCTTTAAACAGTGTTCAGGATGTCTCCAACATCACAAGCTGGTTGATAATCTTGGTCTTGTCGTGGAGTATGATTTACGACAGGATGTGGATGCAGATTCAAGTTCTGATGTTAATCAAGTGTAGCATGTCTAACATTCCTTTGAACTGTTATTGTTCCATATATGCCTGGAGGTTTTGGTTCCAAGAATCTTAACTGTATATGGAAATAATGTTTAATAGCTGAAAAGTAAGGGATAAGTTTGCAATTCACTCAGTTTGATCTTGTCTCAGACGATTAACTATCTACTTACAAAATTCATTGTTCTGATCACGAGAGTCAGCTGACACTATGCAACATGTAATTAATGCACAGTACACAACAAAATTCAGTTTTTTTTTTTTTTTAAATCTTACAATCAGAAATACTTCCCATTTCCCACCCGGACATTGCCCTCTAGGCCTATACTGTTTTAAAACTTGGTCGATGCATCCAGTCTTTCAGTTTATTGTAAAATCAATTTTCACTGAGATCTAAACCATTTTATGCTGATTCTCACCCACCTTTTTGCAAAATTTGGCACATGGCATAATCTTGGGCCTTTAGCAAAACCAATTTGTACTACGGTGACGGCTCAGTTTTTTAAAACCTACAGCGGTATGCCACCCCACCCCACCATTGTGGAAGTGATTAGAGATGGGAATTTTTGACCCGGCCTGTGAACTTAGACTCGAAAAAACTGGATTTGGGTCATGCATTCTTGGAAATTTTTTTTTTTTTTAATCAATTCTACTTGAAATAAATATGGGGTGAGTTGGATAGAGGGTCTTGGACCTGAATCCGTCCCAGACCTAATTGAAATATACTATTTAAGCACTTTGTTTTTTTTACCAATTGGTTTCAACGCATGTACTCCCCCGATAAAAATCTTAATCCATTGTCTGAATCTTCTGTTGCCCATTGGCCCAATAATATAACTTACTGTGAGAATTGAGGATTGATTGGATGTATCTTTTTTGACAGTGGGGACAACCTTTAGCATCTTATTTATTAATATAAAATATCCATTCTGAATTGTATAGTTAACAATTATATTAAAAATTTATTATTATTTAATTTAAAAATAGACCAGAGTGTAAATAAACAAAGCTTTCAATTTTCTCCAGTTACAAAATTACGAGAAACCCCATCAACTTCGATCAAACTTTGGCCAGGCGCCTTTGGCACTCCACGATTTCTCATCGTCTTCCTCATTCTCTCTGCATCCTCCCATTTACCGACGCTTGCATACGCATTCGCCAGCATCACGTAGGCAGATGCATTCCCGGCGTCTAACGCTATTAGCCTCTTCGCTGCCCACTCGGCGTAATCCAGATAGCCATGTCCAACACAGGCGCTGAGAAGGCTCTTGAGTACCACGGCATCAGCCTCCATTGGCATCTCTTGTACCAACTTCCAGGCCTCCTCAACTGAACCGCCGCGGCCCAGCATGTCCACCATGCAACCGTAGTGTTCCAGTCCCGGTGCCACATTATAAACTTCTCTCATCCGCGCAAAATGGTAGCGGCCGGCATCGAGCAAGCCGGAGTGGCTGCAGGCAGTGAGGACCCCGACGAACGTCACATGATCAGGGGTCAATCCTAATTCAACCATTTCATCGAATAGGTTGAGCGCTCGCTTGCCTCGCCCGTGCATGGCGAGAGCCCAGATCATGGCTGTCCAGGCAGGGGCATCTTTGTGAGGCATTTGATCGAACACTTGGATTGCGTCCTCGATGGACCCACATTTTCCATATAGGGTCACAAATGCAGTGCCGATACTGGCTGTGAGAGCGATACGATTGCGGACCACATAATGCCGCACCCAACCCCCTTCCTCAATGGCGCCAACATGTGCTGCCGACGTGAGGACAGACACTAGTGTGGCGTCAGTGAGATCCAAGTTTGCGAACCGCCGCATGTCCCGGAAGAGCGCCAGGGCCTCCGTATGCCGCCCACTTTGCGAGTAGGCCGCGATCACCGCTCCCCACGAGACGGAGTTCCGCTCGGGCATTTCATCGAACACCTGGCGCGCCGCATCGACCATGCCACAACCCGCATAGGCCGAGATGAGGGCCGTGTGAGAGACAATATCTCTTTGATGCATTCTGTCGAACACTTGGCGTGATATGCCAATGAGACCCGCATCCGCATACAAGCAAACGAGGGCAGTTTGGAGGAAGGAATCGGAACCGAAACCAAAAACTGTGAGATGGCAGTGAAGGTGTTTGACGAAATGCGGAGCTGAGTTTTTGAGGCAGGATTTGATGAGGAAGGTGAATGTGAACTTGTTGGGAGGGGTGTGAGACCGACGCATGCGGGAATAGAGGGAAAGGGCGTGGTGAGGGAGGCACGTGCGAAGGAGGCTGTTCCAAGTGAAGGTGGAGGTGGGCCCAATGGGGGGTTCGTTGAACTGGGAAGTGGTTCTGTACAATTTTGGTATTTGGGTGTGACCAAATGAACTTTGGATGAATTGCGCCAATTTCCCAATCAATGGACGCACACCCATTGAATTTGAAATCACTTCTCATTCATTTCTTGACCCTATCAGAAATAATGAAACAATTCCAGCAATTTTATACCTTGGCCAGCCAATGAAGTCGTTCACTATAACAAAATTATTTTTTACATTAAACTTTCATCAATAACATATTATGAACATTTAAAATATAAAAAAATGCTGACATGTGCTCCCTTACAAAAAATGAGGTGACCTTGTCAATTTTCTATCCAATTTTAAATTATGGGGGATTGAAAAAAAAAAACAATTTATTCGTGATAATGAAGTTAGATTGCCCATATTCCATTTGTAATGCAGAGACATGATAAAAGTAACAATGGGCGATCTAAATTAGGACAATGCCCATGGATGTTGCTTTTAGTTACGATGAGAGGTTCATAGAAGTTTTGATTTAATGAATATTATCCGAACAAATTGTGAAAAACAAGCAATTCTCCAAATTATGAACATTTGTATGGACATGGACATGAAGGGATGGGCTAAGATACAGTGAGCTCAAGAAAATCAGCTGCTGACTTGGCCATGACTGATGTAAATTCCGTGAAGCTGATGGCTCCATCGCCGTCGGTATCGGCTTCTTTAAACATCTCGGTGAGCTCTCGGAACGAGAGTGGATGACCCATTTTGGCCATGGATTGTGCAAGCTCCGCCGCAGTTATGTATCCGTTGCCATCGCGATCAAAGGATCGAAACACCTCTATGAGCTGCTCCTGGTCCACCAGAGACTCCTGGTTCATCTCAGGCAATATAGCGTCCAACAATTCTTGGAATTCAATCGACCCATTACCATTGGAGTCCATATTGGCTACCAATAAATGGATCTGATCCCCGATGTGCTTGAGCCCAAGAGAACGTAACAGGGCCGCAAGCTCTAGAAGGGTCAGGCTTCCATCTGAATCCATGTCGAAGTGCGCAAAGATGTCTTTCAACTGTTCAATCTGTTCCGCTTGCAAGGTATCCATAATGACAATGACGACAATGAGGAGGACGACGACGACGACGACGGCGACGACAACGTCGACGACGACGACCACAATGTCGACGACGCCAAGACAATCGACGGTGAGGGTGGAGAGAATAGAGGAGTTAAGAGATGGGAAGAGAGACAAGAGGGAGGAAGGTGTCTGTTGTGTCCTGTATTGTTGCAATTTAGTTGGTTGGAGACGTGGGGTGGTAATAATATTTTTAGTGAGAAAACAGAAAGCGCGTTGATGATTTTGACAGTGAATATTTTGATATTTTTAGATGGAATGGATGGTTGAGATACTTGGCTCTTCATATCTCCTTTCTTATCCAATGACTCTGAAAGAAAGAGTTAATCTCCAATCATAAGTAAAAAAAAAAAAAAAGAAACAGCAAAATGGCAAAGGAAATGCATGTCAATCTGTCAGAAGAAGGGGAATGCCAAAAATTAGAAAAAGAGCAATCACAGATATTTGTGAAAAAAATATTTGTTAACTAACATTCTAAGATTGGTTTAATTTTATTTTTTTTGGGATTTATACATTTACAAGTCTTTTCATTTCCTCTCTATTTTAATCACATCCAAATTACATTCAGTGGATAATTCTGTTATCATGAGTGGTCTCTCGACCATTTTAGAGGGGCGGACTTGTTAAAGTAGGCTTGGAATTCAAATGACAATCTCTTAGCAGTAGATTTTTAAGGACACAAGTTATTATTTCTTCGTTGAAAATAAACAGAGCATTGTCTTAGTGAAAAGGGATATTTTTTTTTCCTTAATAAGTTTTCTTATCCTTTTCTATGGGAAATGAATTCTTTAGAATGAGAAGAGAATATCACATTTCTTTGGTCTTAATAAAAATGTGTCATTCTATTGAATAAATAATAAGTCTCATTTTTCATGCTTCTTATTTTTTTATAATCGGATTCGAATGCAAAATCAAAGACGGGTGGTCTAAGATCATCCTCATGATGGGTGGTCTAAGATCATCCTCATCTCCTCAAATGTTGCTTATCCAACACGACATACATTTTATCTATTTGGCATTTTTGGTTATTCAATATTTGAAAGTTGAAAAAATGAAAAGCATAGAATGATAAGAATGTTACTATAAAATAATCTCATCCAAACTTAGGGTTACTATAAAATAATCTCATCCAAACTTAGGGTCATTGGTCAGGATTTTGTCCTTGTATTTGGTGGGTTTAGGGTTTTTCTTTTAACCCATCACCCTTTTCTCCTCTCTATCACCTGCAGTAGTTAACAAGAGAGTCCATATAGTCTTCATTTTGGGGGGGTTTTGTGAAAAATGCAAGCATGTTAGAGAGTTAGAAAAATTAATTGACATGTGATTTAGATAATTTACATGGCTTTTGCTTGATTTTTCTAATATTAAAAATTTCAGAAAATTATAATTTTTTTAAATGTATTAAATAATAATAAAAGTTAAAATTTGTATGCAATTAAATATAGCCATGAAGCTTGTAGAGATTAATGTGGGTGTGAGTTGACTTATTTTGTTAATTTTCTCTATTTTTTTTAGAATTTTTGTACTCAGGTAATCCCCAATTTTTGTTTTTAGAAAATGTGAATGAAATCATGTTGGTGTCAGGGAATTTAACAGAGATGTCGTATTGATATGGGTAATGGTTGACTCAATTTACATAATCTTGAACATTTTTCAGATTTTGTTGTAAACTCTACATTCCCAGTAAGAGTTCGTTTCCAATGGTCTAATACTCTATTAATATGTACAAGATTTAAAACTAAAATATGGGTAAAATGGACTTCTAATTTTATACAGTGATCAGGCTCTGAATGTCCCACAATTGCCACTAGGTTGAAACATCGTAGCGGCTTAATATTTGGTTTAAGGCATCTAAATCATTATCATCATAACCAGCAGTTATCATCTCTGTCCAAGGACAGAGAACACATTCTACAGATTTATTTCAACTCAACTTCTCAAATCATATTATCCGTCACTCCACAATTTCTTAAGTAAAATATCTCATTTTGAACGGTTTATATGAAAATTTCACTCCGTTTGGAATCGCAAATCTAGGTTGCTCAAGCAGCAGCACAGCCTCAAGGTTTCAAACTTGAGAGAGGAGAAAGGAGGTATATACACAAGACTAAACAAAAGCAAGCCGAGAATTATCTTGTTGATGAAGAAGGGATACTGAAATCATCTTGCAATCCTACTGGTTGCAACTACGGCGTCGACTAGCACGAGACAACAAATTGGCAAGTTTTGTATTGCTGAGAATGCAATGTGTTTCTGCTGCAACTTGTTCTCCTTGTGGTACATTTCTCCCTCTTGACAATAAACCAGGCATCTTCAATCTTTGTTCAAATTCCATTGCTTCATCTTCACTTGTTACTGCTTTGTCAAAGCATAGATATCTTCCACAAGATCCTTGATCCATTGCTTCATAAATACAGACATGTGCCTCGGCAACTTTCCTCACATCAGCAGTTGCCAATGCTCCCCTCTGCATCATGGCTTGACCCCCTACATACCGAATTTGATTAGAATATTGTAGTTAAGCCTCTTCCGAGTTCGATGACAAAATTAATAATGCAGTCAATAGCTACAGCTTCAAATTTTAGACACTGGAGCTTAAGGTTCAACGAAATTATGCAATTTTGTGGATGGCAGTAGGTTGGTCCGAACCCTGGTCCTAGCCCGAAGGCTTATATTTGGGACCAGCGAATAAATGAGTTGGGCAAGTGTCTAGATTGTCTATTTCCCATGGGAGCCAGACCCTTTTAACTGCCCATTGCCCCCTCTAAATCCTAATTCCATTGAACTGGAGACACAAACACACCCAGAATTCGGTGCCCTCTCTTTCGATGGCTTCCTACTGCGATAAGTGAAAAATGTCATCATGTCAGATGAATGGAACCATGGAGATTCGGATACGCATCTGATTCAAATTCATATAATGCTCTATCAATGTGCACACAGGAATTAGGAACATCACTCTGTGCACGAACTTTCACATGAATGTCTCTATCACTTTTCTATGGTTGAGAATTTGAGTTGTGCAGGCATTTTACCTTTAAGGTAGGCTAAAGCAGGTGCATCATAGGCAGAAGGAACAGAAGGCCCTGTGAGAAGGCCATGACAAACAGTGACCAATTTCACTCCCATTTCCTCAGACACTCTCCATGCCGCCTTCTCAGCCATGGTCTTTCCCAAAGCAAGCCAGAACTGCTCATGTTAAAAAAATAAATAAGCATCATTTAGACTTCCAATTTAAGTATTAGCATGTTCTACTTTGATCCAAGATGTATGCATTCATGGGCAAGTTTTAGATCTTTAACTGGACATGTATGGCAAGTTTAAGTGCTAAAAGTAAATCACTTTGGCTTATGTCCAACTTGGCAATTGGTCTTTCCATGGTTCTCAAATGGGGCAAACAGGACTGGTTAATGTAAGACATTGACACTAACAAAATCTTTAGCTCTCACCTTGTTCTCCCTGCAGAACTCTTCATCAGTCCAGCAACTCTCATCCAAGACTCTTGAAACACCATTTCTTTGCCAAATGCAAGCGAGTAAGGAAGAAGTGAAAATGCATCTTCTCACACACGCCGCCCTCCCGCAAGCTTCAATCACATTCTCTGCTCCTTTTGCTTCCAGTAATGCCATCCGTTCCTGCACAGAGATGTATTAAGGATAACTTAATTGGTTGTTCAAGTGTCGTTATCCAATATCAGCTGAAAGGGACTCCCCACCGATCTCGGCTTACCTGGATGAGCATTGTCCCAAAAGGTCAATTTCTTTCAACAAATCCTAAGCATTTGACCGTCTAATCGTTCACTGTTGGCTAACAATTTTTTCTTATTTGTTATTGATTAGATTACCAACTACTTGAAGGTTTCTGCAGGGCCGGCCCTGAGATCCCCTAAAATCTCAGGGCTTAGGCGGAATGAGATTTTAGGGACCATTTGTGACGGGTATATTAAGGAGTTTAAGTGTGTGGAGCCCTCGTCCAGGGCCGGCCCTGGGTTTCAGGTTTATCAAATTAGTGCTACTTTTGGAAAGATAAATCAACGGTAGGGTCAACAGGGTGAGTGGAATGAATGGCCCCAATCCACTGCTATGCTACCATTGTTCGCTTTCGTATCTCCTAAGGTACTGGCTCCCTTGACCATTATGCCACGGACCGGATTCAGAAAGCCTGATGCTGGGCCACGCAACATATTTGCAGATCCAAATTGTGTACTTTTGGAAGTCAATGCTCACCCACATCGAGAACTTGAAGCCAGGGCCGGCCCTAGACATAGACGGCGTAGGCCGCCCCCTAGGGCCCCAACACACTTCAACTTTCTTTAATATATAAATCTCACTCCACCTAGGCCCCTAAGATTTTAGGGGATCTTAAGGCCAACCCTGCTTGAAGCTATAACTATACTAGATCGTTTATACATGTTACAAGTGATTGAAACAGAGTGAGAAAAGGAAAATTAAATCACTTTGAGCATGTTGTTAATGACTGACCGAATATCCAGAGACGCCTTTAGGATCGATGAAGGCCGATGTGTGAAAAACTGCTACACAGCCTCTGAAAGCTTCATAAAGGCTACTCACATCTCCCATGTTTGCCATAACCACACTCTCCACTCTCCTCATATCCTCTTCCTCTTCTCTGACTTCTTCAATTTCCTCTGCTCCAAAGACACAAAAAAAGAGAAAAGATGTCTCTATTATTATTATTATTATTTATTTAAAAACATAAGATATATTTAGAAGTGGTGAACATTGGTGGAAACTTCAAATTCTACAAGAAACGTGCAACTCTTTGTATTGGAAGGAGTCTTTGAGAAGAATTATACAGAACAGGGGAACTCTGTTCTCTGTCACACCAGAGATCTCTCGAGGAGAGAATCATGAGTCCAAGAGTAAGTATTTTTTTTATGAAATATTTAGCTAAAAACATGAATTAAAATTGTATTTCCAAAGCATGAGTTTTTATTACTATCTAACGATTAAATTATAAAATAACTATTAAGTAAAATATATATTAAATAATAGCTTCAAATCATGTCTGATTTTTTTTTTTTCCATTTTTATACTTTAGAGTTTATCCAAAACAGTTAAAATCCAACTGCACAAACTAAATGTTTACATGTATAACAAATTCATCCCAAAACTCCAATTGAGAGGTATCTTTAAAAATAACAGTTATTGATTTTAACGGATTAGGATCAAGTGATTTTCATCTGAATATTTTATGAAATTTATTATACATATAAATAATTAAAGGATCTTTCAATCTAACCAGTTAGATTTTCACAACTCTCAAAAAATAGTAAAAAGTAAAAAAATAGACTAAATGTGATTATGAGAGAGAGAGAGAGAGAGAGAGAGAGAGAGAGAGAGAGAGAGAGAGAGAGAGTACCTTGAGTTTGCAGAGTGACTCGAACTGAGTAGCCACGAGCGAGAAGTTGTTTAACGACGTGCTTGGCCAAGAGAGAATTGGCACTGGTGACACACGCCAGTCTCCTTTCTTTGGCACCACTTGTCCAATCATCCCAACTACAATCCATTGCCCATGAATGTTGGTATTGGTATTGGTATTGATGGAAAAAAGAAAAAGCGGGAGTCGTTAGTGGTGCCAATGGCGCCGGCAGTGAGGGCAAGACCTCTCCTCTCCGACCGTCCAACTTCATGGCTGGATTTCCTCACAATGCCGAAGAAGAAGAAGAAGAAGAAGAGTAGTAGCGTGGGCACTTGACAGATGTGCGCTTTACATGATAGGTAGGTAAGGAAAGTTAGAGAGAAGGCACGAGGAGGAGGAGGAGGAGGAGGAGGAGGTAGGTTTGGGAAATGGACCACATTTGCTCACGTCCCATCCATGAGTCAGTCAAGTGTGGAGGATAATAGCTTGATCATAACTACGAGGGGTCCATCAACAATCAACAACGTAACTTCATCTTCTAGAAGCTTTGCTTTAAATTTCAGCCACCCAAATGTCGTAGATAATAGAATTTTATTTTCATATAAATGATAGTATTTATATTAGAATAGCTATCTTTTAGAGAGGGTTTGTGTGTAACCATATATGAAAATTAGTGAGTTTCTCATTTTATTTTTTTAATGTGGTATAAATTGCTTCACTGATGGACTCACCGGATGACTGACTCTTTCACTGTGGTATAAATCGGCTCATTGACCGGATCACTGAAATTGGCTCATTGAAATTTATGTAAGTGTGACTGTTTTTTTCATACACAACAACAAATTGGATCATTGATCGGATCACTGAACGAATCATTAAATTTTTTTTAAATGATTTCATAAAATAGTAAAAGGGTAAAATGAGCAATACTCTAAAATTCATGTCTTGTTACACAAAATGCCTATGGAAGAATCACTACTCTATATTTATTCTCATATTATATCCTTTTCTATTCTCTTTATAATGTGGTAATTAGTAAGTCAAATTTTTTTTTAACCAACCTATTCACACGTCTCACCCAATTAATCTTCGTATAAATTATTCAATCTACACATTGAATAAATTAATTAGAGAATAACCATTTAAAGTCGAACGTGAATCAAACACAAGACCCTCCTGCCTAAACAGAGTTCTTAACTGGAAGAATCCGTCCAAAAGATGTTATTTAATTAATATCTTAATTAATTTTGAAATATCAATCAATAATAACTTGTCGAATTAATAAAATAGTAAAGACGAGTATAACTTTATATCAATAATTTTTATCTATGATATTTTTTTAAATTAATGATAGAGAGTAGAGACATTTTTAGTAATTTATTTCTAACGATATTTCTCACTTCAATTAATAAAAGATAACCTACAACCGATCATTTTATTACCACCTTATCTAAAGCTACACACTAATATATTTCTAATTTATCTCATTTTAAATAGAAATTATCTTCAATGGAGAAAATATAAAGTGTCCCTGTAAAAAGCCTCTTTTTAACTATTTACGGATAACTTAGTTTAAATGAAATTTTAAAGAAGAATTAATAATTTACAATATTCGGAGTTTTTGTAATTAGAGTGTATCTTAAAATAGATTAAAAATAAGTGTTAATTCAATTTATAAAATAATAATGATAATATATATGAGACGAGAGAAAGTGTGAATGGAGACTTACAAAATATGAAATAGTTTATTATAACTAATTTTTAATAAACGTCTCCCGTGATTCCTATTCCTAACGTGGTCCACCTACAACTGTCTGTCTCCCATCCCAATCTTTAGAATTAAAATAGAAACACGTCCTTTTCGTTAAAAGGATGTACATTATTATCATTAAATAAGTTAGGTGTTCGGTATTAACTATTAAGAGAAGGATGTATATTATTAAATCACTTAGATTTCTGTCTACACAATTTGAAACTTATGCACTAATTTCAACACTTGATTTTAAAATTAAAAAAATTTAATCTTTTATTAATAAATACATCAAATCTAACAATAAAAATTACTTAATAGCTCCCGCGTCAGGAAGCGGGAGGTGTGAGGCTCGAATCTCCCAAACTAACGTTAGTGATGCCTTAAGGGATAGAGGTATCACCCGTGAGGATTTTATTAGAACTGTGCTTGAAGTTTACATACGTAAATTAAAAAAATAAAATTAAATGAATGTTTCAAAAAGTATTTAATAATGTAAGAGTAAATCAAGTGTAAAAAATTGAGATTAACAAAAAAATATCCACCTCTTAAATCCGTGAAAAACATTACACTCTTAACTATATATATATATATATATATATATATATATATATATATATATATATATATATAACTTCTTTATTGAAGATTTGCTAATCTACATGTTCATGATGATTGAAAAGAGACAAGTTGCATTTCTTTGGAAAAAACAGCACATGGCTACTCTGCAGATTCAAACGATATAATTGAATTTAAATATTTTAAATGGTTAGGTATTTAAAATTTTGTAATTTATATTTGAAGTAAATTTAAATTGATTAACGTATTTAACAAACAAGCAATTATTGAATTGAAAGTTGTTGATCTGAGTTTGAAATCTGACAAACCTATTTGTCAGATTTACCTTGAACTCAACCTGACTGAATTATCTGAATTGAAACATATTAAATGTGTATGAGTTTAAAATTTTATGACTCAAAATATTAAATAGGTTCGAACTGCATAACACATTTAATAAATAAATAATGAATTGAATATTGTTGACTCAATCTCAAATATATCTGATCCAAAATTAACCTGGCCAATCGCCAGATCCCCATGAAAAGAAAATTGAATTCTTAGCCTAATTTAAAATACATAAAAGATATAATTTCTATTTTATTATAGAGTTTCTCTGCCCCTTTCTAGGGAGAAAAAGAGCCTCAAAATGAACGGGCATCCAAAGTGACAAAGCTCTTATGTCCTTCTACAATTATATTATGGGTGGGTGGATTAAGAGATTTACACATGCGCATAAAATTAGTCTTATTTTCACAATAATAATATTCAAGCTAAAAAAATTATATCACGGGTGCACTGCAAAGCCTCTTGCTGATCAGCTTGCAACCTGCAACTTTGTTCATCAACATGAGCTTTTATACAAGAGCAAAGTTCAAAAATTCAACTGAGGCTCAATTTTGAGTTGAAAATTTCATGTAAGTTTTTAAATTAAATTGAAAAGGTTGAAAATTTTATTGACTCAGTTGACCCAAATTCTTGTCAAATCAACTTAGTTTGATTTTTTTTTTTTTTTTTAAGTTTTTAAACCTTAGATAAAAATGGTAGTAGTGTGTTAAGATCACTTGTTAAACAAGAGACTCTTATTATTAAATTTGTACTAAATTATGCATAATTGCACATACATTTACAAGCACTTGAAAATGTCGGTTTTAAAATAAATGTCATGCACATGCTTCTCTCTTATATTTGTGGCTTTAAATTTAGAATATATATCAAAAAATAAAATAAAAAACCCATCTATTTCCAGAATAAAACTTGGATTTTGGCAATGGATCTGGACCGTTATGTTAGTGGGCTATCAAAAATCTGCCATTAGATCAATGATCAGATAGATCATCCGCAACGAACTTAGAGATGAGGCATAAAGCTGTGAATTTTCAGTCATTTTTTCATGGCTCAGACATTTAGAGACCGTAAAGGGCTGCAGCAACAATTTTCCCAATATTAGGCCAATCCAAAAGGTGTTCTTATTCCAAATTCCAATATGAAAAACTTCAACTGAACATTTTTTACCCAACTTAAAAGATTTTAAGTGAAGGGTGAGGCCAGTTGTGGTGGTATAGGACATTGAAATGTGGATTGGTGTAGAATATCATTAACAAAGTATAGAAAAATAAACTGAAATAGATAAAATAAAGCTTTGATGGTAATGAAGGTTAGTAAACTGAACATAGTATAATCTTACTTAAGGAAAGTAAGTACAAATTCAACAACTTATTAGTACTTCAAAACGAGTTCAATAATTCTTGAGCTACTGGGGTGGTTGGTTGCCTTCACTGCTGGAGAAAGAAGTGAACATCCACCTATTTTGAAACGAAAACCTAAGCCTTTATTCCGATCCAAATTCATCCCTTAGTGTCCATTCTATTTCAACTATTCTCGACCCATTGGTTTATATATATATATATATATATATATATATATATATATATATATATATATATGTGTGTGTAAAATTATACTCCCTCCGTCTCAAATTAATTGTCTTATATAGATTTTAGAATTATCTCAAAATAGTTGTTTCATTTATATTAGAGTAGTATAAAGTGTGTTGAAAATTGATGAGATTACATGGAGTGCTAGTCTTATATAGAGAATTTTTTAAAAAATACAAATATTTCAAATGAGACAACTAAAATGGAACGGAGGGATTATATATTATATAACTTTTCACGATCTAGAATCTCCCCCTTCCTCTTCAACTCTCCCATTTCCCACTCACTTCTTCCATCATCCCCTTCGCTGGTCCTTCTCCCTCCAATTTGGCGATCCCTCTTCCAAGTTACATACTTCCATCTTCTCAATTTGGCGTTGGTGACCCCTTTCCCACCTTGATTGGGCGTCAGCGGCCCTTCTTCCATTAGGATTCGGCTCTTTCACGCCCCTTCTGCCGCTTTGCAATTGTTGGTGGTCGCCCCTCCCGTCCCTCTCTACAGCAGTCAGCCATAACCCCTCTCAAGTCCCTCTGCAATCGTAGGCCGTCGCCCCTCTCTTGTCTCTCTCTACAGTTGTCGACCGTCGTTCCTCTGCACATCCATCAACACTTGGCAGTCACTTTCTCCATCGCTGATTTGACAATTCCACTTACAGGCTCTCTCTCTCTCTCTCTCTTGCAGTGCTGTAAAAAAAATTTTGATTTCCAAAATATGGCTTAATCGGACGAGCTCAGACTTTGACATCCAAAGCCCATCCAGCTTCAGACGGGCACAAACTTTGATAAAAATAATTGAGATCGACTTTTTTTAATGAAGCCCGGTCCAAACCTGGCCTGTGAACACCCCTATTCAGAACCCAACTTGCCATGATTGGATGTGCAGATGTCCATATGAATCTCCAATCAACATACAAAACTGAAGAATCCTTAGCATCAAATTGGTGGCTCATTTGAGCACATGTTAGAAGTAGGGATATAGATGGCCTACTAATGATGGGTAATTCCAAATGTAAGTATAAATCATTGCAACTCCGATAACCATGATCGGTTCGAGAAAAACGATTTACCAAATGGTTAGAAAATTGTGCATGTCGGACCTCCATTGGTAGACAACTGAATTGGGTTCCTCTACAGATGGATACGAGTAATAAAACAAATAAGTCCCTCAAAGGAAAACCCTCCCATCTGATAATAGGCTTGCTGATTGTTGGTTAGAAGAAAACCGAATCAATGGTGCACATTTAGCAGCAAAATTTCAAAACATTCTGATGGTTGCATTTATCCTATGATTCAGATTTTCAATTGCACGGAATTTTGTCCCAATTCACGGCAGATGGGCAACAGTCGATTCTGTCAAGATATTCAGAGAGAAATCAGACAAAATCAAAAGCAAGTTTCATTGACAGCTCTATAAAGAACCTTTGGGCAATAATTCATATGAAAAAAAAATAATAATAACCCATCAATTAAGGGAAAAATAAATAAATCTACACATGAAAAAGATCATGTAAGAACCAAAGAATCATGAGACCTGGTTACATCTCCTCATCTCTCCTGCCAGTTTCACTGACATCAGTGATATGATCTTGACTGCCAAATGCCATCCTCTGAAACAATCTGATTTCTGCAGACTGCTGAGCAGAATCAAAGAGTTTACTCTGACCCGGCTTCATGCCATTGTTTAAATCTGAGTCGGCTATGAAGTCTAGAGCTCTCACTACCTGTGAATGCAAAAAGATAGAAATGTTAACATTTCGGAGGTCTTATACAGAGAGGTGAACAAATGCCTCTTAAGATAATGTCACAATGGCACCCCACACAGGGTGGCTCAGCTGGTAACATTTAAGAGGTAAGATGGTGCGAGTTCAAATTCCCGTGACGTAACCCGATGGCTATTTTGTGAGGATGTGAGACGTCACTCGAAAGGAGAGTTTAGTAGAATTATGCTCGAGTTTTCCACCCTCCGTCATAAAAAAAAAAAAAGAATGCCACAATGGCCATGTTTCATAAACCCAAACCATCAAGAGCAGAACCAAAAATTTTATGTTGGGGCCAAGACAATTTTCTACATTTTCTAGTTAGATGGACTTGGGCTCAAAAGCCCAATGCAACTATTCAATATTTGCAATCCACCGGCCCATTTATATAAATTTGGGACCCACAAAGAGATTGACTCCCATGTTCAGAACAAACAGATTCTCAATGGACCATTTATCGTCTACTAAATTTTCAGCACTTACTGTTCCCGATCTGCATAGACTCGTATCTTTAACTACCTGTTTCTCAATCTGTAACTTTAATTATTTATAACATAATACATTTTGTTAACATGTGCCATGTGATAAGTGACTGACTAGACCCCACCATATTATATTTAAGATTGTGACCTCATCGAGGACCAGAAAGTAGGGCTAATGGTCATCTTTAGCCACACAATTCAAATAAACCAATATCAACAGTTAGATGACCGCTAAATTTGAAGTATTTGGATCAGTTGGTAAGAAATGACTTTTAGTTCCATTTTTTTTTTTAAGGCATTAAATGATCCTTAATTGACTATTGTGGGGGCCCACTGTCCCACTATATGCCAATGTCAAAAAACATTTCATTTTCATTTAAGCTATATATCACGTGTCATTTTAATATCATGAACCAGATTTCATTCTTGTGGGGGAACCAGAATAGGCATGGGTGTTCAAGTCTGGGTTGGTCGGGCTCTGCTCTATAGAAGGATGAGCCCATTTATGTATACATAAGCCTGAGCCCATCCGCAATCTATTGGACTTTTCCAGGTTAAAGCCTAAGTCCACCCGTTCGGAAAAGTACTAAGCCCGAGCCCGGTAGTTTAAGACTGTTAAAAATACAATCATTTAAAGAGTAGAAATGACGAGTTACAAGTGAACTAAATTTGAGCTCGAAACTCAATTTCTAGCTATATGATCTTAGTGTTGAAAATCACTAGGTGTCCTTAAAAACCACCAAGACAAAGATGCATAATAACTTTGAGCACTAAGCTCAAGTGGCCAAAAATTGAGTTTTGAGCTGAAATTTAGTATACTTATAGTTCGTCAAGTGTATTTTGATCTAAATAGTCGGTTTTTAATTACTTTCAAAATAATTTAAAAAGAAAAGAAAAGAAAATGGACCAAATGTAAACATGCACATGTAATGGATAAATGGGTCAATTGAGAATATTTTAAGGAAAACATCTTCATGATTCTCAGAGTTTTAGGAGAATCAAATTAAATCTGATTGATTGGGAGATCCTGGAAATAGATTATTTTTGGAATATCAGCTTCATGCTCAACTGAGATTTGTTGTTGTACATTGATTAGGAAATGTCCCTGGAGTCCTGGGTTGATTTGATTTCAATTCATATAACTCAATTATAGCAAAACATTCACCGATCCAAAAGCCTTAGATGATCAATTGCAGCTGTTTTCTTCATTCATTTCTCTCTTTTGATAAAAATTCAATATTATCTCTCGTAAAAAATAACAAATAAATATATGTTGGTTTGGTGGATACCATGGTGAAATGGATCTAACCTATCACATGGTCCTAACCACCGGATTATTAGCTAGAAAATGAAGAAAACAACAAAGCATTCGCATGTAATGAGGTCAGAATTTGCGGTCAGGGTACACCTATTGGTGAATCCATCAGCAAGAGAGAGACTGATGAATGGTTAGGATAACCAAAAGGTTGACAGAATCTTGGTGTGGGGGAAGAAGTAAGGGAGGGGACAGTTGTCTCAACCCTCAATCATTCAACTATTGCAAAACTGAAAAGTGTTGGTTTTTGAATTTACCTGCACCATTCGAGGTCTCTTTGAAGCTGAATGTCTCACACATGCTACAGCTGCCTCAATCATCCGGAACATTTCATTTTCAACATAGTTCCTTTCAAGCCTTGGATCAACTAAACCTTCAAAGTCTCCATGATCAAGTGCTTGGATTAGCAATGGTCGAGCCTGAAAAATATGCATGGTTCTTTTGTTAAGTTCTTAAGCGTTATTCTTGAGAAGTTTTTCATTTTTGTTTAGAGAGAGAAAGAGCCCATTCAGGTTTGTCAGGCTCTTCATCGGGCTTGATCATAAGTATCAGGTTTGTATCGGGCTCTGCCTCCAGCTCTGCCTTTCCTGTGCAGTGTTGAGCTGGGGCTCTGCAAACTGAAGGCCCAGGCACAACCTGGCCAATTTCCATCCTTATCACTTTGGGGCAGAAATAAATTTCCACAAGCACACAAGCATGTGTGAATATACACACACACACACACACACACACACACACATATATATATATATAGAAGAAAAGCTCAGACCCACACGGGTAGATGAGTTAACTTGAGTTTCTAGGATTCGACAAGTCTTGGGTTCAACTTCTCCCATGCTAACCTGATACATGAGGCTTACAAGTGATTTTTATCAAATACGCATGGGTAGCCAAGTTGGCTTAAGCTTCAAAGATTAGACTAGAGGTCTTGGATTCGACTCTTCCCTTGCTAACCTGATACATGAGACTTACAAGTGGTTTTATGTATCCATGGAATTAGTCTCACCTCCAATGTGGGGTGGGGATACCCATGTTATTTGGGAAAAAATATTATATATATATAAGAGTAATACTAATTTGGGTATGTACTAAGAGGTAACAGCAGGATAAGAATCCACCACACAAATGTGAGCAAATTTTGCAAACATAAGGATCAAAAGAACCAAGTAGTCATTGTTAATGAATTATTATAAACATCAAGCAAAAGGCAGACACACAAAAAAAGAGATGAAGACCAACCCAATTACAAAAAGAAGCAATTCTTCAGTTTTGGCCTTCAATCCAAACAGATCATGAATCATTGCTTGTTTGACAAACATGATCCCTGGTATCATATTGAGCAATAGAGTTGAATAAAGTGAAATGCATAGATGGCATAACCTTCAACTCATTGTTGATTTTCCCATTACAATGATGCTTGCCATTGTCTTCGAAAGAAGGATGATCTGTGATTCGAATGTACGTTTTCCTTTCTTAAAATACGGGTGAGCAATGTGGTAGCCAACTTTCTAGTTAGATAGAGTTCTCCATTTACATTCTGTATTTGGGAATTGTTTGCGTTGTGATTTTGTCTTTTGCAATAGATTAGTCCATAACAATCAATACACCAATATCCCAGTAGGTACACAAAAAATTATTTTGCAATCATTATTTTTTAACTATCAATAAAAAATAAAGAAACAAAAACAAATTCCAGCATGTGTACCTCAAAAACTGAACTAAATAACTTGAGCAGAAGGCTACATTATTGGAGGATAGAACTCACCCATTCAACCAGACTCTCATCACCCAAAGGTTGAGATGCATCAACAGGCTTCCGTCCTGTTATAAGCTCTAAAAGAACGACTCCAAAGGAATAAACATCAGACTTGTCAGTCAACTTTCCACTTGAAGCATATTCTGGAGCCAAATACCTGGTAGCAACATTGTCAGTCAGTCGTCTACAAGACCCAACCATAATGTTTTCTTCCCTTCTCTTCTCTCTAGTCTACTGCTAAGTATGAGGAATGATATTTAACCAGGTTTCTTTGGGCCTGGAGTGTGTCCATATGGCCTTATGAGATCATGGCATCCATAGTCAAGTCAATCAGAAAATTTATCAGATGGATCAATTTTCCAATAGCAACCCAGATCAGAAGACCCTCATGATCCAATTTTGTGCCTTAACTACAAATATTGAATGTATATCTTTCCAAAGCATCTACTTGCAGGCCAGCAATTACACAGTTAGGATCATCTTATCAATAGCTATTTAAACAATAGCTATTTAAACAGATTGGCACACATGTACTAATTCAATTCCCAAGGATACTACAAATTTCTTAGAGCTGAGTTTCCCCTGTAAACTGAGGGCCTTTTTTGGGAGAAAATTCTAACAGAATTTAATATTTGAATTAGCAAATTTGTTAACTCTGGAATTCGCAAAACTCATGCAATAGCCATTGGTAGGTTTGCAATTGGGTGTCTGAGAATTCCATTATCTAAGTGATTCAGGCTTGGGAATTTCAAGATAATGACTTCTAATTGGAAAAAAAATCCCTTGGAATCGGAATTTACAGCGGAGGATTTCATAATTCCCACTCTAGTCTCCTGGTCTTGTGAAATAAGGATTTCTGGTGGAGAATTTTATAAATTCCAATTGCGAATATCACACAAGGACTCCAGCCACCAAACAGGCCATTGGTTCTCAAATAAAGATTTTGCACCATGCAAGAAATCC
Source organism: Chimonanthus salicifolius (assembly GCA_013350335.1). NCBI lineage: Eukaryota > Viridiplantae > Streptophyta > Magnoliopsida > Laurales > Calycanthaceae > Chimonanthus > Chimonanthus salicifolius. The sequence goes on along the minus strand of CM023534.1, from coordinate 66,188,143 downwards.
TGATAAGCAGCCTACCCAAAAGTTCCCATCACGCGTGTGGTTACATGAGTAAAAGAATCCAGAGCCAACTTTGCAAGTCCAAAATCTGACACCTATGAAATAAGATTGAATTAAACATACAAACATAAGTCCTTTATAAAAGAGGAAAAGAGGTAATTATAACAAAATTACTCCAAAAGGCATCTATAAAAACATTGGTGCACCTGAGCTTCAAAGTTATTGTCTAGAAGAATGTTCGAAGATTTGATATCCCTGTGAATAATCCGAGGATGGCCTGTAAACAAAAATAAAGGTAATAAGAAAAAGGAAAAAGTGAAAGAAGTAACAGGCAAAAAGTAAAAACACGTAGAAGATGAACAAAAATATATGACAAAAAATTACAGTCTTCATGGAGGTATGCAATTCCACGAGCAGCACCAGCAGCAACCTTAAGCCGGGTTGCCCAATCCATAACTGGCTTGCCTTCCGCTGCAAGGTGCAAGAGACATCATTTATACCCATGAGTCATTACGAAGATAGGACTACAGGGTTCTGAAGCATAAGGACGTGAACATTGTGCTAATCTTAGTTTCAAGACCAAGCCCTACATGTGGAAACTATATAAAAGATTGTAGATGCCTCATTTTATAACATTTGAAACAGTATTTTCATAAGTGAATGGAACAAATGACAGGGCAGAATGGTTCATCTTAGCAACTCTGACCGCATTTATTATTTCATAAGTGGGCCTCATCATTCAGTGATCTAATATCTCTATCCCATGATCCAGTGGTCCAAATTGTCTACCTTCAGGGCCCCACAGTGGAATGAGGAATACACACCAAATGCTAGCCATCCAAATTTTCTCTTACAAAAAGACACAAGAAATGAGAGGAGAGAAGAAAGACATCGGATGTGTTTATTATTTATTTATGTATGTATATATTTTCTATAGGCATATATAGGTTGCATGGGATTAACTACATCATAAAAGGATCAATGACTAGAATCTTGGGACTCCCCAGTGAAGGAGGGACTAACCAGTGATCAACCTGGTTCATTGAACTAATAGCCCCACTTGCTGAGAATGAGTACATAGCACATTATACGCACCTAATGCATCAGAATTTAGAACCCTACAATTACTCTTCAATTTATTTCTTAAAAGAAAGACAAAATAAACAAAAAGGTTATTTTCTCACAAAGCAGGTATAAACATTAAGGTGTTGTGTACAGCGAAGTTCATGGATTAAGAAATCTAAATCCTTGATGAAATATCCATAATTTGGTGCACCACAAATAAAACAATGTCTTTTCAATAAAAACATACAGATCCCAAATCCTCAAATATCCCAACCCCCTGTCCCAACTAAGATTTAAAAATCTGATGTTTAATATCTGTGTGAAAGCAGCCAAAAGCATGCAATGCCATTCCATCCGCACGGTGATCAAGGTTAAAACTCCAACAATTTAAAAAAAAAAAATTGTTGTGGAGGGGGGGGGGGGACCCACATTTGCTGCAGCAACCCACATCTGCAGCAGTAACCATTGTTTTTTTGTCCATGATTAAAAAACTCAAACAGTTAAGCATTGGTGCAGCAAAGATGGAATTTTAAAAAAATGGAGGTTTTAAATCCTTAAATGGTATCCATAATTCAAAAATATTAAGAACTAAAAAGCTGTGCCTCGGCATAAATGAGCCCTGAGGCCATGTTTGTGTGTTTTTCATTAAAAATGGGCACTGGTACAAAGACAAAGTAGCATTTGCTATAAGCTAGGAGGTTTTCCACTTCAAATTTAGTTTCCTGTGTTTGCTGAAGGGCGTATTTTCTATGAAAATTTCAATTGATTTTTGTGCAAGAAGTAGATTCTAAATGGACTTTTGCTCACAAAGCCATTAAAGCCGAAAATGTCTCTTACCATGAAGATGATAATGAAGTGTATTGTTTGGGACATAATCATAGACAAGCAATCTTTGATGCTCTGAAATGCAGTATCCAACAAGTGAAACCAAATGACGATGGTGAACACGGCTAATAATCTCAACTTCAGCTCTGAACTCTCGCTCCCCCTGTGAGCCACCAACATTAAGTTGCTTCACAGCCACTTCTCTTCCATCAGGTAGGCATCCTTTGTAGACACAACCAAATCCACCCTCACCTAAAAGATTCTGATCAGAAAACCCATTTGTGACTTCTAATAGTTCGTCATATGTGAACCATGTTCTTGAATTGCCCAAACCACTAGGCTCTGGAGGTGAATATGGTAACCCACCACCATTGGAGCCATTTCCTAAAAGGCGGCCAGAAGATGGAGGCCTCGAATGGGAAGTATCTGAAGAGGGAAAGTAAATCCAATTAGTTCTATCAATAAAGTGCACATATTGCTTTGATGAATTTTATGAAAAAATCTGTGATATTCATTTGGTCATTCGTTCAGCCCAAGTTCCCAAAGACTCTTCATGCAGTTTAATGGTAAGACTAAACCATTCGCATGGTAGGCCTCAATGGTGGATGAGAAATAATGAGGAATTTCCCATGTCAGTAAAAATTAACCATTATCTGCCTAATTTTATAAGATGCCAGGATCATATGACACAGGATGGAAAATGGCCCATCACATGATGGCTTCCACAAGTCAATAAATAGTTTTACTTGAGGCTGGGAACAAAGTATAGATGCTGGATTTAACCAAAATGATAAAAAAGGATCCTTTATGAATCAGGTATCCCTTTCTTTGAATTATTCAACCACGAATATATGATTCCTCACCCTTTTCATGCTTACTCGATAAATGTCTTGGGCAAGGTATATCAATTCTGTAATTGTAATGGCCATTAAAGAATATACCAAAGAAATATTTTAACCAATGTCTGAGATACTACCTGACTTCTGTGAAGAACCAAGTGGTGTAGGGATAACATAAACACCACTAAATCCAGTAACTTTTTTATTTCTCTTCTTCACACAAAACCACACAACAGCGCAAATGAGGCCAAGCACCAGAAAGACTCCTAAACCAATTGCAATTGCATTTGCTGGCTTTATCGCACCCCTGCCTGTTCCTGAAGAGGTTGAATTTCCTGATCCTGTATTAACATTTGTATTGGATGAATTTGATGGTGCAGGACTTGTTGGAGGACTCAAATTCCGTGGTGGTGGAGTGGAAGACAGGGGAGGAGAAGTGGGAGTTACAGGAGATGATGAATTAATTGTTGGAGGTGGGGGAGGACTTAAATGGGAACTTGGGGTGGGTGGAGGGGCTAGTTTAGAACCAGACGGGGCAGGAGCTGGTAAGTTAGGTGCGGGAGGTGAACTTTTAGGTGGCTCTACTGGAGGGGGTGGAGGAGATGTAGTAGATGATGGTGGTGAAGCGGCAATTGGTGGAGGAGGTGAAGCAAGAGGTGGAGAAGGCGGCAAAGGTGTGGCTATTGGCGAAGGTGATGAAGGAGGTGGGGAAACAATGGGCGTTGGAGGAGGGGATGAAGATGGAGGAGGTGGGGAAGCCAATGTTGGAGGTGGGGAACGAACAGTAGGTGGGGCAGATGAAACTGGAGGTGGTGGAGCCGAAGCAGGAGGTAGAGATGGGTCAGGAGGCGGTGGAGCAGAAGAAGGAGGTGGAGAAAGGAGAGGAGGAGGCGGTGGAGCAGAAGCAGGAGGAGGGGAAGGAAGAGAAGGCGGAGGTGGAGAGAGTATGGGAGGTGAAGATGGAGGTGGTGAAGTGGAAAGTGGAGGAGGTGGAGGAGATAGAATGACCGGAGAAGGAGCTGAAGGGGTGGAAGGAGGGGATTGTGGAGGTGGGGATGAGGAAGCATTAGAAGAATTAGAAGGAGAAGGTGGATTCGAACTTGCATTTGGTTGAGATTGTGAGGGAGAGAGCGATGAAGGTGGCGGTGAATTAGCTGAAGGTGGCGGTGAATTAGCTGAAGGCGGCGGATCAAGAGATGGTGAAGAAACCGGAGAAGGAGATGAAGCCGACATCTTCACCCAACTTAGCCCTTCACGAAGTAACCCAAATCAGGTAAGACAATGAAAAATCAGTAATCTGTTGAAATTTCTTTCCAAAATGAAAAGCTGAAAGTTTGCCCAAAATCAAGTCCAAAATCAAAGAGCTCTTTCAAATGCCACTATATTGAAACGAGCATAACTCAATTCTACCAAGTGTTCTTTTGAGCAGAATTCAACTCACCAAATCCTCTTATGGGCACATAGAAATCACCAAAAATCTAATCTGTACAGAAAACACAAATAATCAGTTTCCTCTTCTAAGTCCAACCCAGGTCACCAATATCTTGTCTGAGCAAAACCCAGCAACATTTTCCTTTATGATCAAATCCGAAGTCACCGCTCTCCTTTCTTAAAGGGCGTAAAATCAAACCTTCCTTTTCAGATGGAGATCCAATCACCAAATCTGAGCAAAACCAAAATCAGAAGATTCCTTCTTGAGCAAAACCCAATCATAACACTCCTTTCTGAGCAAAATAAAACCAGAGAACTCCTCTGTCTCAGTAAAATCTCAGTCAAATGACCTTTTCTGAGCAAAAACCAAGCCAATACTCCTTTCTAAGAAAACACCCACATCACCAATCCCAAGTCCACTGAAAAATGCAGCATGCCCAATACAGAAATGTTGAGAATATCTTACCTTTGTGTCTCCAACTCTCAAATCTCAATCCTCCATGGATTGAGTGTAGGAATTTCAAAAAATTGAAAAAAGCCCGAAATATGCGACCGTTTGAATTGTAGGGGAAGCTTCTTCTTCACCGTCTAAAGGCAGAAACGATGATCTTAACCATACAAAAGTTCCCAAAGCAAACGTGAGAGCGACTCTCAAAATTCAATTCTGAAAACGGGAATTTTCCTCCATGCAAGTATGTGACAAATCAGCATTCACCAGCGCCACCATTCACCCTCTGTCCCTTCTTCAGAATCCAGAGTTCACACGCTGAAAAGAGTTCTGACTGTCACGGAAGAGAGCTCTATTGGGTTGTCAGTTCATTTCCCAATTGCGTGTGGGGCCCACCATTTGGTGATCCACCCGCTGCGATCTGATCGGCCCAGCACTTCTTCCATCAATGGCCTCAAAGATTTTGTTTACAATCCTTGGTTATATACTTATATCATTAGCTCACAGTGACACACATTTTAAAAATCATGCATGGCGCTCATGCAAAGGGTTCAATTAGATAGATAGCAAATTAGCAATAGGTTGTGACCAATTTCTCAAATTTAAAATCTTAATTTTTTTTGGTTATTAAACGGAATCGGGAAAGGGTAGTCAAAATTAATCATTTTACATGAAATGAAATATTTTTTTGAAAAAATTCATTTTACCTCAACTTCATTATGGGAAGGTATGTGAAAATGTGGAGGAAGTAATAAAGTTGAGGGTAAAATGAAATTTTTGAAAAAAAATATTTTATTTGGTGTATGTTGACTAATTTTGATGGTGTACGGATATCTATTGATAGGAAAAAGTTGGGTTATTTGTAAAGGATTACAAAATTAATTGTTAGATGAGGAATTGTGAGATCTCATCAATGGAATAGCTCAATTGGTGTCTATTTTTTAGATTAGATTAAAGATTTTAAATTCAATTATTCTCAGATATGAGATTTATCAGTGGTTTTTTGTATTTTTTGAATTAATCTCACCGCTAATGATCATCAACAAATCAACCATTTCAACTGTTGAGTGTAATTTTTGTATATTAAATGTTTATTATTTTTAAAAAATGATAAATAAATGAGAGTTTATATGCAAAGTTTATCTTAATCAATATTTTATATATGGGTAAGTACTTGAGCATTTTGTGCATTCAATAACAAAGGCTTCACATTGAGCTGATTTAATGGTAAATCCAAATTATTGAAAACTCTTTTTCTTTTAAATTTAAATTTAATTTATTTATGTCTATTTGGTGTATCTTATTGATTGTTATAAGGAAACATAGTATTTATTAAATTATTTGTTCTTGATCTTGAAAAATCAAGGGTATTTATATTACCTAATACTGCATTGATCACCTATACTTAAATATCTTTCAAAATTCCTCTTCATGTATTTATTTAGGAACAACGAAATCATATAAAGTAAATGTTTTAATTGAAAATCATAAAATGCGAATAATTTTTTATAATCGAAACTTTGTTTTCATTATTGGGACTAGAAAACAAGGTTCACTTTTAAAAAGTAACACAAGCTGAATTTGGAATGAACCAATTTTGTTTGTATCTTATAATATCAAATATCAAATTTCAAATTTCAAATTTAATTCATTTCTTAAACACATATCCTAAATCTGAAGTCTAAACTATATATTAAAACTTCTTTTGTCAACCATTATCTCCAAATGCTTAAATCCTTGTCAGGCAATTTAATGCAAACCCTATTTTAAGAATATATACTAAGATTTTATTTTTCAACCTTGGGTTTGGAATAAACAGCTAGGTTGATTTGCAAAATAGTTATTTTATTAGACTTTTGTTGAAGTTTTGATATGAATAAAATATAATCTAAAAGTTTGAAAAATGTTTAAACTTTAAAAAATGGAAAATCTATATGAAGAAATACCTAATATTTAATTTATATGCTCCATTATCCCATAGTGACATGTATCTTCTATTACAATTTATGAAATTTTTATTGTAAAAAATCTAAATTTATAAAAATGTTGAAATATTAGAAAAATCGCACAAACACTACAATATATCAATCATATTAAAAGATGTTCTGTTAATTCCATAAGCATTTGTATATCATTTCACTAGTTTTTCTTTGAAAAAACTCTAAAATGAGAATTGTTTTTGAAAACTCAGCTTTCATTAATTTTTCAAAAAAATTAAAAAATCACACAAACACCTTACAAAATACAAACTATATTAATCATATTAAATCTCCATTTGATTTCAATAGCACTTGATGTTATTTCATTAAATTATTTTCACAAAAAAAATCCTAAAACTGGAATTATGTCAGAGTAAATTTTTTTAAAATGATAAAAATAACTTAAATTGTCAAATTTTAAAGGAAAAGTTGTAATTAAAAATTTCTTTCACACTTAAAGAGCTTACTTCTAAACATTCTTAAAACAAAACCCAATGTAATATTCAACAAAAAGAAAAAAAATCAAAATGGTATTTTTTTTTTTTTTTATTTTGAAAATGATAGATACTGTATCATATCCGCTGATATAAGTAAAAAAGATATGGCCAAATTATCAATTGTATTAGTTGATACTACATGCAATCGATGTAATTTGTATTAGCTGATACGTATTGACATATATATAAAATCAATATGTATTAATCAATACGATATGTGTCGGTTGAAAAAGTATTAAATGTAAATGATTTAGTGATTAAGTTGTGAAAAAATGAAAAATATGAATTATCATATTTGAAGAAGTTGAGTTTCCAGAAATTTGAATGGTCTCAAGTGCCATATTAGTAAAAAAAAAAAAACTATAATAGATAAGTTCAAGACCTCGACTAGAGCCTTGCTTTTTATTTTTTGTGTCAATTCAATCGGGTCAGCATAATGAAATACGGGTCAATAATAGCCATCTTTAGATCAAGTCAACCATGCCTAGATTACAGCGTACAGTAATGAGATATGAAATCATACCCGAATCATTGTTTGAAGTCCATATTATAATGATGAAAACACAGTTTCATTTAAAATTTTCTATACATTTGATTTAACTAAAAAATATTGATAGTTAATAAAGATTCCATTTAAACTAGTTATTTCTATTTTATTTAAATGTATTGCCTGTACATGTTTGATGAAATTAGATTTTTATAGATTCTCAAATTAATATTTTTTTTTTTAATTTTATGAATCTAATAGACTTCATTTTATTGACAAATGCCATATAATTTAGAAAGAATTACAACTATGCAATTCAAGAGAAAAATGTTTTATTTTAAAAAAATATTATATAACTTAAAATAATAATATTTAGTATATAAACAATTTTTATAGGTGGCCACGTAAAAAATAATCAAAATCAGTAGACGTCCTTAGCAATAGTAACGTCATATAATTTTGATAACTAAGGATCATGCGACTTTGATTTAATTTTTTAGATGAAATTCATTGTCTCCCTCTAGATAATTTAGTGAGCTTTTGATCGAATTACTTAGATTTTTACAACTCTCAAAATAATTTTGATAAAAAAAAAGTGTTCGTATATATATTTTATATATCTAAAATAATTAGTCGTGTTCAGGGCTTTCGGGCCAACATATACATATGCCCTAAGCAACCTTAATTATATCTTCTTCTTTTTTCTAAGCCCAACCTTATTATAAATCAGACTGAAGATTTCGCCCCTATTAGTGATTAATTGAAATATTTTATCATTTTTATTTAAAGTTAGACATTAATTTACGTGCTTAAGTGTCATAAGCATCGGTTATTAATCAATAATTGCATGGCAGAACGTGTAGGAAACTACCAGACCATCTAATCGCGTCCATGCATTTACGCGTAGGATATCACTGGCACAATAACGTGCGAGTGATCATTTTAGACTCTTACAATTTTTTTAGCTAATGACAAAAACTGTTTTAAATTTTCAAAAAAAATGCAAGAGTTATTCCCTTTATAAACACTAATAAATAAATTTTCCATATATAATAGATGAAATTATATTAATTTTAAATTGAAAACATTTTAATTAATCTAAGATGCAGTGACGAATATGTTCCAGTAAACCACTTCTACGGATGGTTGATTTTTTTTAAAAAAAATCTCAGTATTGAGAGGCCAACCATTAGAGAAGTGTCTTTATCAATTAAAGAATTTTGAGACCAGTTGCCATTCGGGAATGAGACTATGCTTAATTAACCGGACAATTGAATCATTGGGCATGAAATCTATGTTTAGAAAAAATGGGAAATTGTGAATTTTACTAAATAATCTTAAACTAAAACAATTTTTAATGGAATAAGTAAATAATTCTATAGATGGGAATTGAGGAAGTATCCAAATTAGATTACATAACTCTTTTTTATTTATTTATAATCTAGGTATCGAACTCTAGACTCCTATTTCTTAAAGGGAATTCGAGCATCGCTCTAACCCTTTTAGATTAATTAGATTATATAACTTTATAAGTTTGAATCTTAAAATGAATATTATATTTGATATACTAGCGATAAGTCAGCACTATGAGCAATGACAGTGGTCAAAAGATTGATATTAGTTGATTATTTTTCGCTTTTAACAATTTTTTTTTTAAATTTTTAGGCACTAATGTAAAATATGTGGGTCAAACCATTCAAATTCATCAAATTCATTTTTAATTTTACTATTTCTAGTTTCTTACACAGATTTCTTTTACTCTTAGATAATAATATGATAAGGTGAACCAAATCATTCAATGCCATCAACTTCAATCTTAATTTCTTTTTCCTATTCTTTAGTATTTTTACATAAAATTTTATATTTTTTAATAATCAAGATTATGTGAGCCTAAGTGGAGCCATTGGATTATACACACTAAACTTTGTTGCAAATTCATTTGCTTGTAATCCTTGTTAAATATTAGGAGCTCTTTCTAACAAACAAATTTGTACTAAACTTAATAAAAAGGCCCAATGTGTACAACTTAGGCCCGGATAAATAGGTGTCTACAAAACTTCATCTTTAATGGACAAATTTAAGTCTATTTTTTACATCATCAATTTTTTTTAACCTTATATAATGTTGAAAATTTTAACCATCAGAGTTGGTTGATTTGGCCTTCAAGTGAAATAGATACTTACTTGATTTGATTTTAATTTAATTATTTGCAAGGTCAATTCAATTATCACCCAAACAATTTTTCATGTGGAATATTAAACTCAGGCAAAACTATGGTGATAATCATGATCATAAAGATCAAATTTATTAAAAATTTACATTTTTAATCAAGTGCATTGTTTAAATATATTAACTTAAACATGACTTAACGATTAAAATTTCACAATAGACTTTAATTTACCATGTCGCACATGAGTGAGGCCATTGGGAACTTAGGACGATGACAAATTGGCGACGCTGTTTTCGTCCAAGTGGAGCACAAGACAGTGAACCGTGATTTGATGGGTCCCGTCCTTTTCTGTTTAACTAGGACCGGATGCATATTCTTGATTAGATGGGACCTGTCCTCGGCTACATCATAAATGTAAAAGTATATTTAAGATTATATTAGTACTTTTATTAATATTAAAATATAATTTTTAATTGAAATATGCGTGATTTCTGTCAGAAAGTAATATAGTTTTGAGATTTTTACATAAAAACTTAAAATTTTATTTTATTTATCTCTCAATTTTCTTTAGTATGAATGTTTTGTACATCCCAACAGCACAATCAATAATAAAATTAGAGTAAACATTCTCAAATGGGATTTTTTTTTTTTATCTCACATGGGAATTCAATTTTTTTTTTAAAAAATTCCATTTTATCCAACCACTTTCTGTGTTTATTGGAAGGGTAAAATAGAAATTTAAAAAAAAATTAAATTCTCATATAAGATAAAAAATTCTCCGGTGTAAAAATATGTATCCTAAAATTACTTCATATAATTATTTTGACAAATTGCAATATGCAAGTATACTTGTAGAACTACAAATCTCAATTGCAATAATGGAACATAGTTATAGTATCTTTATTTGAAATATGTAATTTTGTTGAATTGCAAGCAACTTAGTTGTGGTATCACAACTTTTCAAGTTGTCATTAAAAATATATTATGATGTTAAAATATTTTGATAATATCGAAGTACCACAACTAAATTACATTGCTACAAAAGTTACAGTATAGTAATTTTGTAAAAACAATATCTAACAATAGTTTTATCATTCATCATGTTGATGTAGACTATGAAATATTTTGACAAAACAAAAATTTCTCAGACATTCTTTTGCAAAATGTACAAATGGCAAATATTTTCATAAAAGAATTCTTATAACTTTCTAATATTTACTTTTCTTTATAGTGATATTCCATTTAAAGGGGGAAAAAAGACTAAATTTGTGTAAAAGGTTAGGATGGGAAGACCATTCCATTCCTTCTCCATTCTAAATTTCTAACTCATGACATGTAAAAAAGCAAACACTTTACTTTCATCCCACTTTTTCCATGGCATTCTTTTACTTTATTTTGCTTTTTACTGTAAATTTGTGAACATAAACATAAACATGGGATGAATAGAAGCTTTCTTTCTTTCTCTCTCTCTTTCAATAATCATATTACAATTCAAACTTGTGTATGATGATAGGATGGATCTCACTTGTGACAGCTGACACATCAAGACAAGAATCTTTCCCCTTTCACATGAATCATGACTCAACAATTTCACCATAATTAATTCACAGGAAGCATCAAGATTGAGCACAGATTGGATTAAAGGCAAGAGGATAGAGACAAAGTGTAAATTCTCTTTGATAATTAGTAATAATTAGAGAAAACACTCTTCATTTTCTCTTCAGTTCAGTACGGTGATTCTTTGTAACCCACAGGCAACAGTAAAAAATTGAATTTTAATATATATGTTAAATATATAGAAGTCATTGTTTAAAAATTGATTTATAAGAGGGTGCTCATGGTCTCGTACAATTATAAACTTCAAAATTTTAAAGACTACAGGCTAATGTGAGATATGTTAACACTCTCCTTCAATGTTATGGCCGGAGACACTCGATTCTTCCCTTCCATGCAAGAATGGAGATATAAATCCACCGGCTCTGATACCATGTATGATAACATTGAGAGAATTTGGTGTGTCTTCCTCAATTAAAGAGAGATCATGTGATTTTATTTATAGAGAAAATAAAGAAAGTAAAACAAATAAAAAAAGAAAGTTCTAAATTGACAAATATAATATTCAGTAATTAGTAATTAAAGAAATTTATAAATATATCTTGACATCACATACAACCGTTAAGATTTTGAATTTTAATTTATATTGGGTCCGGTCAAATTTAATATATATATAAGCCAAACCTCTGAGCATCATGCAAAATCTTGGACAATTCCGACCATTTTTTTTTAAATGATCCCTGAAAACAAAAATGAATAATTTTGAAATGCACTCAAACTTACAAAATTATAAATGCAGATTGGAATATATCTTTTATATATATATATATATATACTTTCTTGCCATTCATTCATTTGTTTAATATAAAAATGGCAAGTTGTGTGAATAAGCCAAATATAATATCTTCTTCCAATTTCCAAATGCAAGCAGAGTTAAGGTAGGCTGCATTTTGAGGAAATGTTGAGGTGTTAGAGATGGAAAATCCAACCCACATAGGAAAGAGTCTTACCTGCCAATGTCAACACAATTCACAATATCAATTTCGTATTGCAAAATTTCTCTTTTACACACGCTTTGGATTTGGACTTTTCATTCATTCTCTTCAATAGCTGTATTTTCATTTGTTGTCTAATATTTTTGTTAGAATTTTTTATTTGAAAGAAATTTGTAATTTTGTACCACTCCTCATTTTTTATTTTTCTATCTGTTGGGAAACGTGGACCAAATTATAATATACTATTATGAATGATCACAGCCCTTCTCTACTTTTATTCATTGTTTTTAGTAATCGATGCCATAGGCATTGGGAGGGATCTGGGATCTTTGTTCAAATCTTGAAATTGAGCTGTGTCTCATGTTTCCATTGTGTTTCCTTTCTTCTTTTTTATACATTTCCTACCTTGACTCCATTTCTTAATATGTAACCACATGGGTGTTGGACCCCACATGTCGCACTTGCCGTAATTCAACCTCAACTGTCCAATGTGTGGGGCTTCAAAAATTCTTGACCATCTGTTGTTGTTTGGACTTTAGTGTTAACATGTGGACGTCAACATTCGATCAAGTTTGATGACATCCCCATTACTCACGGGTAAAAAATGCGGCCTGTATCAGCCACGGCGGAGATTCTAACAGGTAATTGGACAGGTGCAGATTGGTCATAGACGAGTGCCTATCAGCCGTTACTACATCAAATATGTTGCATTGTACGATACAGACGTAACAACGCAACGTGTTTTTTACATGGGCACTTTACTCTTTCGCAATAGTAGGTATTTGTAATAATACCGTACAGAGGTAAGTATTTCATACAAATAAAAAGTGAAATTGCAATCAAATAGATGATATTAAGCTCTACGTTTATTTCAGTGTTATGTGCTTCTGTGCTTCACACAATCGTAGGGCTGAAATCGGGCCGAGTCGGGTTGGATTTTTTAAAACTCAATCTGACCTGAGTTACTAATATATGGAATCCGACCCGACCCCACCCGAACTTCTGACCCAGATGTCTTGACCCGATCCTACTCGAATTATAACCCGACTCAGTCCGAAATCCAATCCGACCCGCATTTTGAACCTAGTTTAGTCTACTTTTTACTGGATCAGACAAGGTTTAATCGGGTCGGGTCAGGTTAATTTAAAAATCTCTCAACCCGACCGGACCCAAATTCAATGCGGGTTTCTGATTTCTCAACCCGACCCACATGATTTTCGAGTCGGGTCAAATGGGTTCAGGCAAAAACCCGACCCGAGTTTCACCCCTACACAATCCGCTCCTCTACATTGTTTAAGAATGTGGACAATGTGGACTCCCACTATCAAATTTCTATTGCATGTGTAAATCTCTACACAACAACTAAAAATAGTAGTTCCAGAGTGTAAGTGGTAACCTGAGCCTTTCCTATATGTTAAAATCTTTTTTCTATTAAAAATAACAAAATATTGTACAAAACGAAAAAGTCTTTCTATTTTTCTCGTTTTCAGATCTTCTACAGAAAATAATTTCTTCAATTCTTTTGTATTCTTAAAAAAAAAAAAGCTTTATTTCATAATATTTTTTTTCATTTCTTATTTTCATCAATTTAAATATGACAAACAACTCTTAAAACCGCCAGAAGCCATTGTTATAAAGTTTTATGAACACGTCCTATTTTTTACTCAATTAGTTGCATGTAAAACCTTTTAAAATATGTGATGGCTCACATTAGATGAGGTTTAGTCATGAAATGAGAGTAATGGTAAGTAGCGTGATTATGAGAGTAATGAAAGTGCACTGGAAGGTGCATGAATAAAAGCAGTAGCCAACACCTTAGGGTAGGCGTCATGTTGGAGAAAAAATTAGCCAACTCGGTGCTGGATATGGAGAGTCGTGAGAGATCGTTCATACCCAAAGTGGATAATACTGTATTATGCAGGAGGGATCATTACAAAATCTAATTATTCCATAAAAATTAGGTCGGCGAGGTGGAAAGTAAAGTAACATTTGTGGCACAATTGAAAAGATGAAGCTGTAAGGGGATTTGTGATAGACCAGTTCTATATGCCTTTTATCATTTCCATCTTTAAATGATTCTTCCCCTTTTATGTGGTGGAGTCCAAATTCTTTCTAGTGCTCGACTGTTGAAAGTTGAAACTTTTTTCCCGGCCGATCCATCGCTGATCTAATAAAGTAATTTTATGTACCATGTGGGATCCACTTAATATTCAATCTTGTCTGTTAAAAATTATTTTTTCTTTTAGATTAAATATGATAAATCAAAATATTTATTCAATTATTGATTTTTAATCTTACAAAATAAAAAATTAATATAATTCAATAAATTCTATTTTTATAATACGATAGCTCTTACAATAGTTTATTCATTCATATAATTAATGATGTAGTTTCAAAGGATAAATTTCTTCATTTACACGTTTAGATGTAAGTAAGTTTTAAGTGCCACATGACATATATCTATTGGGCTTTTAATTGGACAAAAATATTTGGCGAAGCCCTTTTGTCCCAATTTGAGGCAAGATCTTCTCTTCTTTTCATATATGGGACAAAGATCTCTATAACTTACCAACTCTTATGATTAGTGTTAAAAGAAAGTTTTGCTGCGAGAACCTCTAGTGTGGTGTGTAGTTGAATGATACCCATGAAAGTGTAACTAAAAGAATAAAATGCGTTTAAAAAATTCTATATAGATTAATGGGCCTATTGGAACTTGTTGGGCTTTCTAAGCCCAACTCAAGCCCTATAGCTATTTAACAAACGGGCTCAGCCTATATGGGTCGAACATGGGCTGGACTTGGGTCCATGGGAAGCTCTATGATTGCATTGATTGCTGGAATCGTAGCAATTGTTTCATGACCATTTTAAGGCAAGACAAAAGGAGCCCATTGACGGGATTACTAGTCGGCGTGTTAGATTGGTCCATGTCCTCAAAACAAAATCCTAAATTTAATTTAATGTCCCTTATAAATTTGATTCTATTTTAATTATTTATTTTAAACATTTAAAAATCTTAAATTTTTAATTTTAATAGATCTGATTTTTATAAAACATATCATATTAAAAAATCATTTTAAATTTAGTCATCTTCGTACATTAGTCTCCCCACTATAGACCCTATAAAATCTAAGTGACAACTGGCACTTAAAGTCAACGTCTTTTAACTCAAAGGAATCATATATTATTAATTGATTACCACCTAAACTATTATCTCATCATTATATATTAAAAATGTCTCTTACAAAAGAAATGGAACACGTGTGTACTGCTGGCACGAGTACATCATGTAGGCCCCATCACAATCTCATTCCTTCGTCCGAAACGTATCCTTTTATCCAGACCGTGTGGCCCAACGTCTACTTCTGCATTCAAAACCTTATCCCTCCTCTCTCTTGACTCTCCATCTTCCACACTCCAAAAAAAAAACCCATAACCTTAAACCCTAATTTTCCAAATTCCTTCTTCTCAATCATCAAATTCATGGCAGCTATTCTCTCCTACTGTTCCTCTCCTTCTTCCGCTACATTGAGATGCAATTTCCCCTCGATCACGCCCAAAAGAGGCGCCTTTTACGGATTAAATCAGAGGTCTTATTCGATTCGTAGCCTTGGACTCCGTTGCTCTTATCCGAAGTCTCCTCGATCTTCCTTCGAGCAAAAGGAGGTAAAATTTTCGATTCTCTTCTGTTTTTCGTTCACTATAACTGAGATTTGACAAGAGCTTGAAGCACGGTGCTCATTCTTGCAACCATGAAGGTTGTCGCTCATTCTAGCAGCCATGAAAAATAGTTTTCCAAATTAAATTTTGAGTGCCAACTTCGGTGGATAGGATAACTGACTTGAGAAATATCTATTCAGAACTACCCGCATGGGTAGCTCAGTTGGTCTAAGCTTGACGCTTGCGAGTGGTTTCTTGTATCCATGGGATTCGTCTTACCCTCCAATATAGGGTGGGGATACCCTTGTTATCCGAAAAAAAAAAAAAAATCTGAACTGGTTTGTGAACCAATTAACCAGTTTTACGAGGGACCAACTTTGAACCATGAGAATGGGTTCGTTGGAAAGATCTATCCCTAGGCATGAGGTGTATAAAATTGGCTTAATAATCACCCTTAATGTAGTTTTCATTAGAAAGACTTAACAGTCCACATGTATTGAGCTTAATACAATGGTGAATATAGTTTGGAATAAGTTCAAATTGAGTTGAATCCAATTTTTGGGATGACGATAGGTATGAGATGGAGAAAGGGTGTGAAATGTGGGTCCACAAAAATGATTGGTTCCCACTTCACAATTAACTGATTCTCAACATATACTTTCCCTAAATCACTTTGTTGACAATGAGTAATTGACATTGTTTGAATTGGAGTTCAAGGCTCTCAGGAATAATGTCCTCGTCGGATGCGTGGACAAGGATTTTTTTTCTTCTGGAAATAACCATTTTCCATAAAAAATTATTAGACCTGTCATTATTTTAGTCAAAAAAGGTTATTTTTTCCTAACAAGGCACTTCCTGTCTTCCGAGCCTTCATAAATGAGAGGTTTTTTTTTTTTAATTTTACTTTTATTTTTCTCAGAAGGTGAAAATTGTTGGCATTTATGTGATTGTTGATGGATGATTGGTGTGTTCAGATTGCTTTGCTTGTTTATCTTAGAAATGAAGTTTCCAAATCTTAATTTATTTCATCTTGGAAAATTTGAAAAAAAATAAATCTGAATTTTGTTTTCATAAATGTAGTTTATCCATGACTTTGGAATTGTTTTTGTTGGATTCTTCCAAAAATACAAAAATGGTTCACCGTGGAAGTGTCAGAATTTTTGGTGCTTTTGTTGTGTATGCTCATACTCTTATTGAGATCTCTGAATCATTTTCATATTGCTTTGGATTTTGGACAGAAAGAGAACTCCTTTTCACTAAGGGAGTGTGCGTTTTCAATTGCATTGGCAATTGGATTGGTTACAGGTATACCTACATTGGGCTGGCCTGCATATGCTTCCCATGCTGGGCCTGCTGTGCCTGATCTTTCAGTACTGATCTCTGGACCGCCCATTAAGGATCCTGGTGCTTTATTGAGATATGCATTGCCTATTGATAACAAAGCTATCAGGGAGGTTCAGAAGCCACTTGAAGATATCACGGACAGCCTCAAGGTTGCTGGTGTCAAGGCATTGGACTCTGTTGAAAGAGTAAGCACGGAAAGAAAAAGACCCTCCCATGGAATGCACGTTAAACTTTTATTATTATTTTTATTTCAGCCATTGTATTTGAATCTCCAAATTTAAGACCCGAATGTGGTTTTTTAAACCATGCATGGTTTCATATGGACTCCATTTTGTCCATAAACAAGGAAAAGAGATCTTTGCTTGTGTTTGAGGCTTGACATCAATTGAAACTGAGTTGTAGTGGCTAATGGGTACCAAGCCCCACAATTTCATGTAATTAAGCCCTACTGAAATATGTATGTTGATAAATAGATACTATATAGAACTCATTAAAGAAAAAACAATTTTTTTGTGAATTTTGGTAATTTAATGTGATTGCATGTGCAATTCAGCTCAATTATTTTTGAATTGATGGAAGTGGAATTCTCAAATGTCAATGAATTCTGTATTGAACAAACCACACCATGTGGCTTTGTTTTTAAATGATGAGAGTTACTAGATTTGGTCGAGTCATATGCATTTTTAAAGATCAGAGAGATTTGACTCAGAAATATATGATTTGTTGTCCATAAAAATGAGGGCTTGGTTTGTGCTGATACTTAGTAAATAGGTACAGTGATCAACTTCCACTGTTTTTGACACAGTTTCTCACCAGTTCGTGACTTGAATGAAAATTCTTTTGTTCTTTTTGACCCAATTCCTGCCTAGTTGATGAAAAGAATGTAAACTCTCTCTCTCTCTCTCTCTCTCTCGCTCTCTCTCTGAGTGGTGTGAGGTAAGGGAGAGAAGAAAGGGCATTTTTATATCATTTAAAAAAAAGGACCATTTTTTATGACAAAACAGGTCAATCCAAACTGACAGTTATGAAATGTGAAAGTTCTGTGTGCTGTTTTTAACAAGGTAGACAGTTGCTTATGTATTATCGCTTTATGCCAATTTTGGTCTTGTTCAATTTGAAAGCTTGTGGGTGCTCACATAATTTTATTATCGATTTGTGGATTGCAGAATGTAAGACAAGCATCTCGAGCGCTCAACCAAGGCAAAGCTTTAATCGTCTCAGGTCTCGCTGAGTCAGAGAAAGAGCATGGGAAGGAATTGCTTGACAAGCTAGCAGTTGGGATGGAGGAGCTCCAGCAGATTGTGGAGGAGAGAAATAGGGATGCAGTTGCATCGAAACAGAAGGAGCTTCTTCAATATGTTGGGGGGTAAGCAATCTTTATCTCATATCAACTATCTTTTACCCTTGTGTTTGTGATTGTAAACAATTATAAAACATGTACATAAAATGAGAGGGAACTTATTCCCTATGTGAGGTTTTGACCTCCTTACTTTCATTTTCTGGACATTAGCTTCGCATTTGAATGTACTACGTCATGGGCAAATAAAATGTTTGGGGGCAGGACTTGCATTCTGCATCTCTCTCTTTCTCTCTCTCTCTCTTAGTGGGAAAAAGTTTTCATCTTGCATTCTGATGTCTGATACATTACTCTATCCAACATTGCTTATTTCACCAAAGCTGGTTCATTGTTGTGAATATGTTGCTTCACTGTCAAAACTATGATGTTGATCTCATCATCATTGTCATTGTAGATAGAATAATCAACCAACACAGGCAAAATTCTCTAGTATTGCACAACAATCATAACAAGAAAGAGGAACAAAAGCTCCATTCTGATTTTGATTATCACTATCAATGTCATCGATTATAGTGGGAGTAAAAATAATCCTAACACGTGAGGCACATTCTATAGTTTGTTAGTATCATGTCAGCGGGGAAGACTGAATGAGTGGGACAGGCTTTCTTATCCATTAATCGAATGATCTGTTATCTTGAGCTCTTTGCAAAGTTTAGTGATCAAATGTTCTACTTTAAAGATTCAGTTCAAGATCTTCTGCTGGTCATGTTTGCTTTTTGGGCCATTATGCTTATGTATCTCCTTTACATTTTCTCTTCAATGCTTTCCTTGTACAACTTCTACCGGGAAATCTCTTAATTTTTTGTCTCTGCTACATGCGATTCCAATGTCTATGGCATATATTAGAATTATTAATATTGTATATGTAGGATCTTCATGTACCTCAATTGAATTTCACTGGTGTTTGTTTTATGAGGTTGGGGAATGGGTGATTATAAGGCGTGCTTGCTATCACGACCACTATCTTTTTGTTCTGACATTATGCGAAAATTGTGACAAGGGCATTTTAAAAAAAAAAAACTCTTCTTGTTTCTCATATATACCCTTTCATTGACTGCAGCTGAGATCTTCCTGCGACATTGGATTTCTGCAGTGTTGAAGAGGACATGGTAGATGGCTTCCCATATGAAGTGCCTGAGGAGTACAGAAGTATGCCTCTTTTGAAGGGGAGGGCAGCTGTGGAAATGAAGGTTAAGGTTAAGGACAACCCCAACTTGGAGAATTGCGTATTCCGCATAGTTCTTGATGGGTATAATGCACCAGTAACAGCAGGAAACTTCATAGATTTGGTGGAGAGACACTTTTATGATGGAATGGAAATCCAGAGAGGTAGATTCTTAACTGAAATATTTGGAACTGCATGTAATAGTACTTCATGTCAAACAGTTTATATTCATGAGGAGATAATACACAACATACAATTGTACCATTTATGGGTATGTTGCACAATTAATCCATGCAACATGGGTTCAAAGTTGGTGTGCCTTTCTTTGAAGATACTTGGCTTAGGGAAGAGTCTTAGCCAAACCCTATTGGTGGAATTGATGCTTATAGTTCTCCCTGTAGTTGGATATCATTTCCACCCTTTCCTTCTTGGACCCAATATCTGGAACATTTTTGGCCCTTTGTGTCAAGGTGTGGATATTAATTTGGGCAGGCAATTGTAAATCGTGCTTACATTCATATGGGACATCCACATAAACCCTTATTTAAATTTTTCCAATTTGAATACTCATCACTATAACCTTGGATTTGGAACAGCTGATGGGTTTGTAGTTCAAACTGGAGATCCCGTGGGACCTGCAGAGGGCTTCATTGATCCTAGTACAGAAAAGATTCGAACAATACCACTAGAAATCATGGTTGAAGGGGAGAAAACACCTGTTTATGGCGCTACATTGGAAGTAAGCTTCTTATGGTAGAATTTTCTCAATCACCACTAACTTTTTTGTGTGGAACCTCATCCAAATTGTTGTATATCAGGATCTTGGACTGTACAAAGCTCAAACAAAGCTCCCTTTTAATGCATTTGGGACAATGGCAATGGCAAGAGATGTAAGAAGAATAAACCAACCTTTGCTATGCTTCTTTGTGCTCAGAAATTCTAAAACACTTTTTCTCCTTTTTCTTCCTCGACACTCAGAGATATTTTTGCCTTGGGTGTGTTTGTATTTTCATTGATAGATTTTTCAATGTAGAAGCGATTTGCACAAAAAAATTAAAAAAACTGAGGTAGTTTTTTCAAAGCAAAGTGGTTTTTAATTCCACTTTCATTTTCCTCTTGATGCTTGTCCAGAAAGTGAATTTTCTGTAGAGCTAGAAAACTTAGTTTTCTTCTCCAACTTTCTTTTTTGTGGAAACACAGAAACATGCCCTAATGTGATATCGGAAATCTTACTTCTTTTTTGAGAAAGAAGAAGAAGATATGAGAAACCCTACCATTTTGCTTTTTTACTTGAAAATTCCACTTTTTTGGGGAGTTTTGTGTTTTGCTTGAAGAACCAATAAAACTATGAGAATTGAAAATGCTGATGTGTTGGTGCAGAGACCAGCAAAACCATGACCTTTAGAAACCAATAAAACCTTCTGTTTTGGGTTGTTCGAACTACTTGATTCATTATGTCGTGTTTTTGGAACAGGAGTTTGATAACAATTCAGCTTCTAGCCAGGTATTTTGGCTGTTGAAAGAAAGTGAACTAACTCCAAGCAATGCCAATATATTGGATGGGCGGTACTCAGTTTTTGGTTATGTGACAGAGAATGAAGATTTTCTAGCAGATGTTAAGGTTGGAGATGTAATAGAGTCTCTGCAAGTTGTCTCTGGTCTTGAGAATCTTGTCAATCCTAGCTACAAGATTGCCGGCTAAAATTCTTGTAATATCTGTAATGGGAGATAATTATATTTGCTTCTAATCTGTTCATTATTTTGAATTCAATGGAAGAGTGGTACACATTGCAAGTTTCCTTCTTTCTGTGGAGTTGGAGTGGGTGACTGATGCTTTCAATAGAAGCGATAAAATCTCTTGTTTTGAATTGCTAGTAGAAATTAGCTTTACCGCCCCACATCAACAACATTGATGATTACTGCATTGAATGCATAATCTGCCTTTTTGCTCAAAAACCAAGAGTTGATAAGCAATTTCCTTTCGAAGTGAATAATTTTACTTAAAAGAGGAACCTATAATTTTGACCCGATTCAACTCGAGTGTCTGGTTGGGTCGAATTGCTTTTAAATTTCTCAAATTGACCCGATTTGAATTTCATGCGGGTTTATTTTTTCCCAACTCGGCCCGATCCGAGATATACAAAAACATAATTCAAACCCATTGATTTCTGCGGTTGGGTCATGTGGGTTGGGTTAAAATCTGACCCAAAATTCACCCCTACTAATTTCTAAGATAAAATTTAGAACATGTCAGCAAATTAACGTCTCTTGATAGAAACCCCCCGAACGGTTCAACGGATAGATCATCCTTTGCCAACAAAATGGAAGGCATGGCCGACCAAGTAATGCAGAAAATACTAAGCCCAAAGCAAGCTGGGCTTGGCTACGTTGATGGTGGGCGCAACAGCTGTAAAAGCATAAATGGGCTCCACTTGATCGGTGGAGTAAGGGAACACACCCATTTTACATGGTGTATTTGCAGTGGAAGAAGCATATTGGTTGGATCAGGGCTTATTGAAGCTTTGCAAGCCCAATTTGTTTAGTTATTGGACTCGATACATCATGGGACTAAAAACTAGACTGAGGCTCAGTCAATGTTTCTTTGGATCCAGTCCACATTCCTAAGGAAGTAGTCTATTCCAGGGGTCCAAAAATCACTGATACCGAGATATCAGCGTCTCAACTGATATATCTCTCTCTCCTAATTTTTTTTTAAATATCGGTTGTTTAAATCAGGGGTTTAAAAATCGGCTCGGCCGATATGTAAATATCGGCCGATATGCGATATGACCGATATTTCGGCCAATAAATTTATTTCTCATACCGATATCGGCATTTTCTCTCTCCTCCGATATCGGAACCGTGAAAAAACCGTGATGAACAGTGATGAACCGTGACAAAACTGCAAAAAACCGCAAAAAACAGTTAAAAACTGCCAAAAACCGTGAAAGCAGTAAACCCTGAACCGTTAAAAACCGTGAAGAACCGCGAAAAACCGTTAAAAACCGCAAAAAACCGCCAAAAACCGTGAAAGCAGTAAACCCTGAACTGTTAAAAACCGTGAAGAACTGCAAAAAACCGTTAAAAACCGCCAAGAACCGTGTAAAAACCGTATCGGTGTTAAAAAAAAAAAATTAAATACCGATATTTATGAATATCGGCCGATATTTGGACCGATATTTCGGACCGAATATCGGCCATATCGGCCGATAATACTACAGTACGGCCGATACTTTATCGTATCGGCCGATATTGATCGGTTTGAAAAAACCGATATTTGCACCTTAGGTTTAAATGTGTATCGGTCGATATTTGTGAGATCTCGGGCATACAGACCGATATCTCACCAGTACAGTCGATACGTACAATATCGGTCATGATCTATTCCATGAGAGGAAATATTAAGAATGCATAACTTCTTTGGCTTGTGAATTTGGCATAGATTGGTTCTTATCCATAGATTTTCCTTTTCAAATATCTTGGGCGACTATGAATATTAGATAATGGATAACCAACAAAAAGACAAACATGTTTATCAATAATTTATCCTTAAAACTACAATGTCAAGATTTATGACGATGATCAAAGGGGTTCCGATTTAGACACAGTGATTGCCCACACAAGATTTTTTTTTTTTATATATCAAAAGTGACATAGTATTTGGGTGTTGCCAAAGGCGTAAGTCGGGGTGAGGTCAAGAGTTTCCCATTGGTTAAAAAAAAAATGACATAGTATTCAGGATTTTTATTTGAGTTATCCCTCTCTTGAAAAACCAATATTGATAGTCAAAAACTTATTATACACATATCCAATCATTTTCATTTTAAGTAAAAACTTCATATTCTTACCTACTTTCATGTTTTTAATGTGTCAGTAAATTACCTCAATATATTTGAATATTTGATATAATATTAGTTTTCTACAGATCTAAATAAGTAGTTAAATGAGTTTGTAGTGCACCCATTTTCCCACCCACTAATAATGCAAGTCAAGAAAACCATGATGGCAAACGATGAAAAATTGAAAGAGAAAAAAGGAATTATAAAATAAATAAAAATCATAATATTTTTCAAACATACAGAATCCTTAATTTAGATCCAAACAAATTGAACTGAATGGTTTGATTTGATTTCTAAAACATTGTTATTAACTACTAGATATTAATTATTAAAAAACTATGACTATTCTAACAACTATAGTTAGCTACTTTGAAGAAAGATAATTCTCGAATGAATTCAAGTAGCAACCTTGATTCTTATCTTCTCAAGCATGGCTGACAAGCACCTGACCCATTGGCTAGTGGCCTAGTGCTAAGCCCTCGCTTTCTCTTTGACATGACTCCAACTAAAGCCCTGTAAATATTTTGACGAATAATAACATCAGCCGATACGTACCTTTCATACGATTTAGAAAAGGACAAAATCTTTTTGCACACATGTGTTTTTCGTTTTTTTTTTAAATTACCGAGTTGCTCTTTTACTTCAGCTTAATCCAGACGTAAGATATACCATCAGATCGTTCGGATGATTCAATTCATTCAGACGGTCTACATATGCTATACTATTACTGTATTATTTAAATAATAAAATCTTCTTTAAAATTTTAAAATTATTTTTTAAGTACTGTATATTTCTAAAATTTCTTAAATTAAATATCCAAAATAATTACGACAACCTGATAAAAATACTTTAAGGTCTTTTGACACTCTCAAATACTTAAAACATAGTGTTTTACAAATAAGAGTATCCTTCAGCTGTGCCAAAAACACATTTGGAAATGTCAAAAGACCTTAAACTCTTAAAGTATTTTTATTAGGTTATCGTAATTAGTTCAGATATTCAATTTGAGAAATTTTAGAATAGACAGTGCTTAAAAAATAATTTTAAAGTTTTAAAGAAGATTTTATTATTTAAATAATACACTGTACATTACTGTAATATCGACAACATAGACTGTTATTTTTTAAGCACTGTATATTTTCAAAATTTCTCAAATTGAATATCCAGACTAATTACGATAACCTCATAAAAATACTTTAAGACTTCAAGGTCTTTGACACTCCCAAATGTGTTTTCGGCACAGTCGAGGGATACCTTTATTTGTAAAATACTGTGTTTTAAGCATTTGGTAGTGTCAAAAGATTTTGAAGTTATAAAGTATTTTTATCAAGTTATCGTAATTAGTCCGGATATTTAATTTGAGAAATTTTAGAAATACACAGTTGTTAAAAAATAACTTTAAAATTTTAAAAGAGATTTTTATTACTTAAATAATATAGTATTACTGTAGCATAGGCAAAACGTCCGGACGAATAGATTTTGACATGAATAATCGTCCGAACCATCTGATGGTAAGGGCAGCGCAGTAGATTCTGATGATGCAGAAGGGTAGCGTGGTAATTTCTACTAAAAATCACGAATCCCGTGTCTGTAGAAAGAAATTGCCCGTATCTAAATTGCTCGCTTTTATATTGATCGTATAGTATATATATTGGTGATTTAAAAAAAAATTAAAAAAATGGTGTGGGCCAAGACAATATCAAGTGCATATCGGCTAGAATATCTACAGATATTTGAGTTTCTATTTTTTTTAAAGAGATGTTTTTTTTATTTTCAAAAACAAATATCAATATTTAAAAAAAAAAAAAAAGGAGATAGAATGATATTGTGGATATCTTGCCAACTGTTAGATTGAAGTGCATACCCTCTTGGGAATTATTGCCCTGAAAAAGGAGATGAGGGGGAGACCAAAAGGAAGCTAAACATAGCTTTTATTGTGCACGTAGATTAATGTCCGGTGAAAAACCCACATAGATGATTCTTATTATTCTTACGTAGAAAATAGATTGATTTAGATATGACACAGTGCCATATTTTTTATGAGATACGAGTTTTTTGAATTTTTTACTTTGCTCCTTAAAAAATTAGTTCACTTTTTAATAAATTGATTCACGTGTCCGATGCACCGATGAGTGAACTGATTCACTTGAAAATGAAAAGAATCCAATTTAGTGCACCAATCGATGTACCGATGAGTGAATCGATTCACTAGAAAGTGAACCGATTTCTTTAGATAGATGAGGGAGCAAAATGAAAAGTTCACTAAAATTTATGTTTTTTAAAGAATAATGTTCATGTTGAGACGGACACTTTATAGAAAATTGGGATAATGTAATTTTGAGATTATTTTCTTATTTTACTTTCTCATTTTAAAGACAAAACTAGATAAGATAGAAAAAGACCATAAAATGACATCAATCATTTCCTCATGTAAGAGAAGGACCGGCCACCTGTGCACAAATCAATTTCTGATAGAAAACATTATCAATCGTACTTCATCTATTGACAAGACTCGCTATTGTTTGACATTTGAATTAGATTGTATGTCCTCTTGAGAAATAGGAGAAAGACAGGAGGGCTGATGTAAACCTAAAAGTAGATCCTAAACGTGTGGTAGTGGGTACAATGTTAGAAATAAATCTAATTTGAAGGAGACAAATTTAAAATTTAAAATTTAAAATATTGATATATTGGTATTCACTCACTCATAGGCCATCTATGCAATGGTAAAAAAAAAAATTACAATTTATCCAATTATTTCCATTCTTGTTAAAAATTTCATATTTTTACCTATTTTCATCTGTATAATGTTTTACCATTCAATACAACAACTCATTAAAAATACATTAGGTTTTTATAGAGGTAATAAGTATGTAAATGAGTTTGTGGTTTACCCACTCTCCCATCCATTAAATAAGAATGATTGGCGTGATGGCTAATAATCCATCTCAGGAATCAAGGGTCTTGTATTCAATTCACGTTCAATTTTAAAAAATCACTCCCATTGAATAGGAACTTATTTAGTGTGTGTGGATTGAGAAGTTTATATATGCTCTTAAAATTAGTAAAAAACAATAGCTTTGTATACGACCAACATACATACACACACTAGACCTCCCACTATAAAGAAATATGCAGTATACCTTTTTAATAGAAATAAGTATTTTCTCTGTTTTTTAATATTTAAAGGCCTTTTAAGTAATAGCATCTACTCAAAATGATAAAAAGTATCTCTATTTCATAGAAAAAAAAATAGAATTTAAATGCCTAAGCCGCTGCATTCTCTGTTTACTCACCATTTTTAGATAAACAATCACAGGACAACATTTCAACAAACAATGGTTCATTGTTTGGATGGTTGAGATCGTCCAATAAATGCAATTTTTGCGCTATGCTCTCAGTCTTGCCCATATTACGAGCCACATAATTTTAGCAGGTCTGAATCCTCTATGGCCAAATAATTTCTTGGATATTTTTAACCAACTTACTTGTGTTTGAAGGCTGCTATGACCTTCCTAAATCAGTAATTGGCTTTTACCTGGCTTTTAGAATATGTTGTTGCTCAGTTATTTTAGTTAGCTAGGTGAAATTACCAGCTTCAAAATCCACACGGGTAGTCCGGTTGGCCTTATAGAATTAGATAAGAGGTCTTGGGTTCAACTTTCTCATTATTACATGAAATATGAGATTTCTATGTGATTATATATATATATATATATGTATATATATATGTATGTATATATATATATATATTAGTCTTACCTAAGTGTAAATACTTTATAATCATGTACGAGTGAGAAATGAGTTGCATATGCTAGAGGATTTCATAAATTCATGATCAACAGCCTAAAACTCATTCTTCATTAGTGAAATTTTCTGAAAATTCTTTCCCTTCAATTACAGCATACATGTTACCATTAAAATCCACAACTACAGCCGGCTTGTGTTTGAGTAGGATCTTTTTTTAAAAAAAAAAAAAAACAGAACACAGCTCATGTTGACAAAACAGAGCATCCATTCACTTCAACAGACCAACTCCTTCAATCTCTCATAAACCCTTGTACTCTCAAACCCCACTCTGGAGCTGACAACCTGCAACAATTAAATGAATTCAAGGTCATTATCACATGCAAATCTTTCTAAGTTAATTAAAATTTGGAAACAAATCAATTGTTCGGGCCTTTGGACAAAATTCTCATATTAAGCTCTGGCTTCGGGGACAATTTTCAATTGTTGCATGTAAAGAAGGGAAAATATGTTGGGTAGCGAACAAATCTCACATTCGTTGTGGAACG
This sequence comes from Chimonanthus salicifolius, assembly GCA_013350335.1. Taxonomy (NCBI): domain Eukaryota; kingdom Viridiplantae; phylum Streptophyta; class Magnoliopsida; order Laurales; family Calycanthaceae; genus Chimonanthus; species Chimonanthus salicifolius. Next base: position 66,160,199 of record CM023534.1, on the reverse strand, counting down.
GGAGATCTGAAGATTTATATGGGATTTGGATCACTCCACTCGTAGAACTAATTTTTTGGGCCGGTGTCCCAACAAAATATAAAAACATTTCCTCAGATTTTCATGTTCTAGGTCTTAAGTAGATGTGTTATTGGATTAGGAATCTCTAATCAGTGGAGATTAGATTGATTGGGAGTCCAGTTTCAGTTAATCTCTGGTTAAGAGATGGAATTGATTTTAAAGTCTGAGTTTATCTATAAAAGTTCTTGTTTGCGTATGGGTTTCAAATGGATTATGAATATATATGTAGAAAAGGCTGTTAATAAATTACCTGAGAATGGATTATGTGGAAGACCTTGTTAGCCACCTGAGAGAAGCTAGCATTTACAACTTCAACTCCTTCTTCCTCAAGAACGCTGATAACATCACAGAGCATGAAATTCTTATTCAACCCAGTTATCAAAACCACCTCAAGTGAAGAACCCAATTCCCTAACTTCAACCATAGGCAATCTCAATCCTATCGTCATCCCATCGCTCATTTCCTTGTTGATTCCAACGATGTCCATCGCCAACCTTTTCTTTTTCAACCCTTCTATGTTTTCCTTCAATTTCTTTATGTAACTAGTGGCCACGTCCAACTGATCCTGTTGTGACAGTGCCACCTAAAATACAAAAACAGAGTACCAAAGTTAATTCACTCCCTGCTCATAAAATCATAAATTTGAACACTTTTATCCAAACCCAATTAATAATTAATGATATATTACTTTAATTTGCACTCAACAATACCATCTCTCTCTCTCTCTCTCTCTCAAGAACTCGTATGTTCTTACATTTTGGTTCTGGGTTTGGGCCTTAGATTCCGTTAAAGCATTTGAGATTACAAACCTTGGAGTAGTGAGGTGGGATGAGAGAGGCAAGCTTGAAGCAGAGGCCCTTCATGTGAATTCTCCTGTTTCTCTCTACAGTCTTGCGTTCTAACTTGGAAGTAGAGGCGCAGCTCTTCATGGTGCTTTTGTCAATGTGTATTGGTATGGAAAGAGGAGAAATCTTCCCTCAAAGGAAAGGAAAGGAAAAGGAAAGAAAGAAGGAGATGGTAAGGTGGGTAATGAAGAGAGAGGAGAGAAACTGATCTGGTTGGGATTAATTTTCTTTGTGGGCTAATGGCTTATTTAAAGGGAAAAGGAGATGAAAACAGAGAGGGAAAAGACAAAGTGGTGAGGGGCCACCATCATAGCACAAACCAATCACTGCTGCAAAGGTGTAAATACTAAATACAGGCAGGCGGCTCGCCTGATTGATTGATTGACTGACTTCCTTCCTCTCTCACTTCCCGCGGTTGCACCGTCCATTATTTGTATTTGAGTTCTAATTTGTCTTGACAAATTGAGTTTATGATGCATAAGATTAATTGTTTAGTATTTAATCTTAAGTAGGGTACAATAATTTGAATGCTTGGTACGAGGAAATTTGAGCCCACAACCTGCAAGACTGTGTGGCTCAGGTAAGCGGTGGATCCAAAACTTACCATGTTTAAGTCGTTTTCACCGTATCAATTCTTGTTAGTAAATAGTTATTTCATAAGGATTATATATTGTCAATTATTTACCAATAGTAAATAATATGATCCCCTCTGAACCAGTTTAATATATAATCTGACCTGAATTTTAAATGGAGCCACGTTGCTTATCTGATTCTTGTCATTCATGTGCAATTGTACAAAGTCTATGTCAATTTAAGTTGCAATTTTTACACGTGTTTTATAAGAAAATTTTCTTAACTAGATAAATTAATAAATCCAACTTAAATCGACCCGAATTGACTTAAAGAACCAAACAAAACTCAACTCTACCTATTGTCAGGTCTAGATTTGAGCCCTTATACTATTACTCATATGAGGTATTTTTTTTTATTATAATAAATTGAAAATATAATATTATTAATTTTTCACGACACTAGAATTTAGACCGATGCCTTGCATATGATTTTTGCAATAATTTTGTGTTGACAATGAAAATTTATGAAAATATTTTTCAGATAATTGCTTACGTGTACACAATTTCTACTGCATACCATACCACGTAGTCACGCACCACGTCACAGTGGGGCGGAACCAATTTCAATAATGAGGGTCAAGTCAAGTGGTCAACATGCAAGTTTATTGTATAAGTCGTTTAACGACTAATACAACACCTTTAAAGGGAAAGAACTAATTTGGAGAAGAAGATAGTTCAAATTTTAATTCTTGATTTTTGCTTAAATGTAGTTTATTTTTTTTTTTAGTAAAAGTTCATTTATTTTTTATTTAAAGAGCTCATTTTAAGGATTTGTTTTTTTTTTTTTATTAATGCAGGCTTAACAATAAGTTCTTTTTTTTCCTCAACTTTAAAAATAATAAATTCTTAAAAAGTTACTTTTTTTAAAAATTTGAAAAAAAAAAAACTGAAAAAAAATCAAAGAAATGTCTGTGATAATCGAAGGAGGATGTTTACTCTGATCCTTAATTAACTCTCTTTGAACCAACCAAACCAAATTTTGAAGGAGAAAATCTAAAAAAAAGCAACAATTTCTTTGAAATTGCTCTCCTATGTGACTTTGAGTCGAAGTTTTCAAGATTTTAAAAACAAAATAAAAAAACTCATACCATTATTTAAAGGATTTAATTTTCAACGTTTCATTAACTCTAAAATTTATTATTGAGAGTCCTAATAGCTAACACCATTCAATTGTTCCATCATAATGTCCACATGACATCTAAATCAATCCAAATTCAAATTTGATACCTCAAGGAAAATCTTTGTGTTAATCTTATCCAAATTTGACGTGGGATCATCGCTGATCAAGTTATTATAATATTAGGGGTGGATAAAAAAAATCAAAATAAACAAATTCTGTTTATAAATTCATAAGCACCTCATAAAATTATTAATTAAAAAAAAAAAAAACATGGAAGAACATGAAGTTTCTATCCAACAATAAATGCCGCTTGAATTGAGATGAACATATTCAATTCACATTTATTACCAATTAAGCACCCATTGATACCTCTGTTTGTCTAATAAGCCTCTATGAAAGTTATGAAATTAATTAAAAATAATACCCGAAATAGACAAATATGTTTTTGGACTTACTTATGTTTCCCACTTTAGGTTTTATAAATAATATATATCTTAAAAATAAGACAATATGAAAGAAGTTTGTACTATTTTGGTTCATACGTTAAAATACAATTAAAAATTATTGTTTAACCATTAGTTAATAAATTAAATGTTGAGTTATAAATATTCTTTCAACATCATGGTGGTAGAGGCCCTTACAACATTAATCTCAATAATACTAAAGTTCACATGGGTGTAGTTCAACTGGTTACCTCCCGCCTCAAGAAACGGAAGGTTGCGGGTTTAAGTCTTTAAGTTGTTCATCTTTCAATACTTTTATTAAAAAATCGAGTAGTTACCGATTAAAATCGCTTTCGCTTTCTCTTAGCTGATGTTGTTCGGATGGAGTCTAATGCATGAAAATTGATGGTTTTGATTAAAAATTAGATCCACCAGATTTATAAACATTTGAGTTTCAAGGGTTTAAACATCAATGGTCAAAATAGATGAGTTTTGAATAATTTTTGATAAAAAAACACCAATAAAATACTTAAAAAATTCACATTTAACCACTTAAAAAAGTACAATTTCTTCAATCGATTCTGCATAAAGAGATTCTAATTCCTTTAGAAAATCCACTTGTCACTCTGTCACAAACTCACAATATAGATGTGAAATAATAACCTCCATATCTATTATTATATATTTAAATATGAGTCTATTAAATAAAGTAGTAACTGAATTTTTATTAGTAGGTCTTTTTTTAATATGTTATCTATAAAGGTTTACCTTATTTAACTAAATCACAATTTTATCTGTTTAAATTTTTTAGTTTTTAAGCTTTATAATATTTAAAATATATTTTAATTGATTTGATTAAAGTAATTTTAATTAATCTCATATTCAAATAATCTTTTTCAATAAATCAATAAGTACACGTAGGTGATGTTGGTATATGCTGATAATATATTTATTATAGGCACTGGTGCGGTATAAAGTAACATGGTAGATGTTGTCACTTGTCAGCAGCATCTGCTCATCCTGCTGACGGAAGCGATGAATATAATAATCTTTATAAATATAATAATGAACTCAAGGAACTCAAGTATTTAAAATCCATTACATAAGGGACCTATCTAATTTAAAAACCGATAAAAGTTGGAAAAAAATGTTATGGCATTATCTTCTTCAGTCCATCGATTATTATAAATAAGGGACCCACTTGTGACTTTTAGAGTTTAGGTTATATGACAAATTATGATGAAAATTAATTCAAGTGATTACCTCTCTCGTCACAGAAATCAGAAGGTTGCAGGTTCGAGTCCTTACAACCTAACTTTGATGTGCCCTAGAAGTAGTGGGCTCATTCGTGGAGATTTTATGATGAGTCACGCTCCAAACCCAGAGGTGGGCTCGGAATGCGCCTAATTTTTTTTTTAAAACCTTAACCCAATGAGTCACAAATTCTTTAACATACTACCTATGTGAGTCTAATACCTATGAGAAATATCCATGTCTTAACTATTCATAAACATATTAAGCAAAATAATCCGAACAATTTTCACTCAAACACACGGAAGCCATATATTGAGTATACCAACACACAAATATGTTACATGCAAACACCAAACTTACAGACATAGATTTTTATGCCACATAAGGCATATTTATAATAAAGCATAAAAAAAATAACCGAAGGTACGCTTAGTTTTCACATGCGAAAAACTATAGACAATTCCTAAGTTTCAACTCCTAACGAGGCACCATTGGTTCATCCATTCCATATTTCGGTTCATATCCTGTATTGTAAGAGACATGATCTACTAGCCTAATGAAGAGATCTCACCATAAAATCCAACATACAATATTCGTGAAATAGATAACAATGTATGTTCCCTAAACGAAATACAGTTAATCCACTTAATTCATTTTCATCATAACATCCAACATAATACATGAACCCATAAATAATGCATGTTTCATAAATGCAATGCGGTTAATCCACTTAACCCAAATTCACCCTAGAATCACTTTCTAAAGTATTTTATCAATTTTTACCGGGGTCAGCCCCCATTTAGCAACTTGCAAATGCATAAGGTCTCCCGACTCGGTCTACTAGCCCATCCAACACCAACGGTTGATGGCGGTCGACCAAGGCTTACTAACAAGTCCAACCCAACAGTTCGCAAACGGTGTTCAGCCTAACATCACAAGGTCTCCACGACCCGGTCTACCAGTCCATCCAACACCAGCGGTTGATGGCGGTCGACCTCAGCCTACTAACACGTCCAACCCAACTGTTCGCAAACGGTATTCGGCTAATGTCAGCAATTATAGCCCAATGGCCAATATCAGATTTCCAAAGTTATTATCTTTCACAGATTTAACTTATAATCAAAATTTTTACATGCAAATGTCGAATGCATGATAATGTATGATTTCTAGTGCCTTCCTTACACAGGGACTTATTCTGAGAGAATCACCAAATTTCAACCTTATCCTTCGGTGTATCTAATACCAATACAAGAAATCAATAAAATAATCAATATTACACAAATATATAAAATTGGATTTAATAACACGAATGCCTTTACCCAGTTTTTACCTAACAATTCCCAGACACTCCATAGGTCCATACTGCATTAGAGGCTACAAGTCCTCGGCTCCCCAACACCAATTTACGCCTACGTTCTACACAGTTAGAACATTTACATCCTTTATATGTAGGAGGTGTCAGGTCTCGCATTCTAGACCTATATAGTATTTTCCATCTTTAAGTGACCATGAGTCCCATATCAGTCTAGTGTTAGTGGGTTTAAATACCATACAATACAAGTGTTGGCTCGTGTCTCTTCACCTCTATCCGCAGAGATTATCACACAATCTATAAGATAAAATAATAATATAAATTTCAAGTCGCTAAAGTATTTACGAACTACTTCCCATCTCCCGAGCATTTTTCAAGAAAGCATGATAAATGTAGTGAGTCTCCTAATTCTTTTTACTCCATTAGATTAAGTCAGTAGTTAGTTGTCATCCAACCAAAACATCACATCAAAATAAGAATATAAAGTACTCAGTGTCAGGTCTCGTATTTTTTCCTGGCCAGGGAAAAGTATTGTGACAGAGCCCAGAGGGTACAGTGCAGGAAATTAAATAAAAGTACTCAGTGCCTAAATCCTTTTACCACCGGGCAACCAAGGCCGTCTCAGATGGCCACCGAGCGGCGTTTCCGCTGCGCTAGAGGTGGAGATTTTCAGCCCAGAGAGTATAGTGCGAGAAATGTAAATAAAGTATTCAGTGCCCCACTTCAAGACCACCAGGTGACTAAGCGCCTCCTCAGATGGTATCATCGAGCGACTAAATGCCACTACTGATGATCCATCAGGTGACTAAGCATTACCTCAAATGGTATCATCAAGCGACTAATGCCACTGCAGATGATAGTGTGGCCCAGAGATTATAGTAATGAAATTTAAACACAAAACGCGGAAAAGTAAACACGCAATAGTCAGCTGGGGTTAATCTTTTCTCCGATTTTACTTAGGGTTGAAAAACTGAATTTTAAATGTAAAATAAAACTGATTTTAAAAGGTATAACTTAAAATTCAGGATGAAGTCTATTTTTTCTTTATCTTTTGAAAAAATTAATTTTAAATCCCATAACTACCCCTTTCTAATTCTAACTTACTCTATAATTAATATAAATGAGAAAAGGATCATTTCACTATTTTAAGTGTAAAATTCTGCTAAAAATTGACTAAATTTGAAAATCTGAGGGGATACGTGGGAAAATCCGAAGGTTTTGAATGAAAAGAGAAGGAAATGTAAAAGAGCAGAAGAAAAAAAAGGCAGAGGAAGACTTTTGAGTCTTCGATTTTTTTTTTTTTTTATTTCATTTCATTCCTCTCATCTCATTCCCATTTGCAGTAGGTTGTGGCTTTAATATAAACATAAAATTTTTTATTATTATTTTATTACATAGTCTTTTTACTAATTACCTTTATATCCTCTTACACATGAGGTAATACAGAGGTCTTACTAAATTGATCCAACTAGTCCACTAAGTTGGGTATTAAAGACTGAACATGGCACTAAAATTTGGAGAGAAACCAACGTCGAAAACCCGATGTTTAAGCCAAAAATCACCGTTTTGTCAAAATTTATAGTTTTGAAGAATCTCTTTGAAATGATCTAATTTTACAGTTAGGTATAGTAAATTAATCTAATAAAAATATTTTAATGATTCAAAGCGTTTTGAGGTCAAAAGCCATATTTTTCAAGTGAAAGAAGATTTTTAGTTAAAACGACGGTCCAGATTTCTCATTTTAAAATAAATGTCAAAATTTGATATTTTTGGAAATATAAAAGTATAAGAAGGTTTGTTATGAGTATGATTCTCTCCGTATATTTTTAGGACTTTGTCTTCCCTATAAAATTGGGGCTTTGCCATTTAAGAAAATATAGCTAGCAAAAATAGGTAGAATTAAATTGAGATTGGCATTTTGTTAAATCTGGAATTTAAAAATAATGCATAATCTAAAATTTGGAGTTTTAACTAGGTCAAATGATTGAGTTTCCAGAGCAGTCAAGTTTTAAATCTAAAATAATATTATTATATTCGTAAATTACTCTCATGCCTTTAATATTTAATTAAAAGAGCTATCGGACTCGGATCTGATCAAACTCAGTTCCGTTGGAAATCTCATTCCATAATCTTCACGATTGGAGGAACAAAAATCATAATCAACTGCTAAAAATTACTTAATTAATCTTAATTGACGAAAATTAACTCTTAATTTGGGTTGAGATATTACAGTATCTAGTGATTTTCCACACATAAATTCATGAAAATCTTCAATTACAGATCAAGCATATTTATCATGTGCTTTTTCTACTTTACCTTAATCTGAGGTCATTGATTTAAATATCAGTTGATTCGTATTTAATTAATTAATAATATAATTACACAGTTGTGTATGACTTTATTCATTTGAAGACAGAGTTTAGATTGCCGTATCAGTCAAATGGGGAAAACCTTTTCAAATGATTGATGGATTTTTTTTTAATTTATGTGTGGGAAAATGTAGAAAACTCAATATAAAACTCTAATAAGTGATACCCATTGCCCTTATGGCACACTAGTGAAAATATAGGGCTTGCACTTGGCGCCTTTTACTTTTTTAGGCGAGATATTATCAGTTGAACTAGAGCTATGTAAACTAACTGACAGATTTATAGCTCATACTTTTTAATTATTGAATTCAATGATGAATATGTTAGGCCTTTTCTAAAATAGATTTTTATTGAATATGAGAAAATCTAAAAAAGATGAAAAATATAAAGGAAAGTGCCACTTATGACCAATTAAAAAGTGTGTGGATTACCTAAAGTATTTATTTATATAAATTCCCTCTTTTAATGGGAATGAGACGTGACATGTGCACCGTGACCTACCATTGCCACCAAATAAATGAAAAATTATCATGAAATAGTTAGATGAACTGATGAAGAGATCTTAGCCAAATAAGGTCCGTCATATGTATTCATTTGCAAAAACTCTAGTCCTATCTATACAAGGAAAACTAGCAAAAAATTAAAAGGTAGCAGACCCACAAGTTGAGCATTTGAACCTAATTAAAGAGTCTCTTCAGAAATTTTAAATAGATCATATATTATTAACTGAATATATACATTTTTATTTATAAATTTGAATAATATAAGTCAACTGTGAATTATTATTCATTTTAATAATCAAATTGAATAATTAGCAGTTAATTCTAATCTCAATATTAAATATAACATAGTGGAACACATTTTTTATTATATGCATTATGTCGAGCAGGGGTTTAAATATCGGCCGATACGTATCGTATCGGCCGATATATATCGGTTTTGGATTTGTAAATATCGGCCGATATGTATCGTATCGGCCGATATTTACAATATCGGCCTTGATATCGGCCGTATTATATCGGCCCGATATCAAAATATCGGCCGATATCGGCCGATATTTAAAAATACAAAGAAGAAAGAGAAACATATCGGCCGATATATCGGCCGAAAACGATATATCGGTCGACATATCGTATCGGCCGATATATCGGCCGATACCGATTTTTAAACCCCTGATGTCGAGCACATTAGTAATAGAGAGAGAAATATTTACTTTCCACTAGCCGCATAGTTTTATCATGTAAACTAACAATCAAATAGAATGCTCAAAGGTCTGTTGAAATGACGTTTTATTCAATATGTTATTTTGTCAAAAGTTACTATAGTTGGATTGATGTAGTCATATTTTTTAAGATTTTCAAAATTTTATCATTTTAAATTATTTTTTAATTTCTAAACTTTATGACATTTAAAAATATAATTTAATCAATATAATTACAATACTTTTTTATAACAACGTATTGAATGAATCATCATTCTTATTCTAAAGAATCCACCACCATCTTATTTAGTGAATTCTACACTTAAGTGGACTACTCGTAGTGGGTGAACATCTTGTATAATGGGAAAGGGAGGGTCAATTTAGAAATAAAATGGAAAATGGCCGGTGAGTCAAAATTCAAAATTGAGGGACCACAACCCCTTTAAAATGCCAAAAAAGAATGTTCGTTACAAGTGTCATGGTCTCATCGATCACTTTAGAGACCTATGGTCCTCCTTCCTCATTACAATGGAAATTTTTTTAATTTAAATTACAATTAACTCAATTTGTGCGTACAAAGCAAATAAATAACTTTAAATAATTTCCAATCATCTTTCATCTAACTTTATTTTACTTATTTAAAATAAATATTTAAAAAATTAATAATCTATTAAATACTTAAAAGACTCCCAAGTTATACTCACGTAGACATCCTATTCGACTTCTAGTGTTAGGTGTCCATGATTTTTGATATTTAGTAAAAACATAATGATCCAGTATAAAATAGTAAATTTAGCCCACATGCTGTAGTTTAACTGGTTCTTCCATTTCAGAAAGTGAGAAGTTGTGGATTTGAACTTCTGTTACTTAACATTAATGTGCCCTAAGAGCATTAGACTCATTCGTAGAGAATTTTATGTTGAATATCCTGCAGTTTTTATTTATTAATTAATTTGATTTTTTATAAATTAATAATTTTATATCCACTAAAATTTAAAAAGCCAAGAATAATTTCTGTCGCTGCTGCCGTGCAAAGACAGGGAAAATTGGGACGCATTAGATCGACAATCACTGTCCTTCACGTGACGCATCTCCACTGACCAACGACGAAAGAGAAAAGAGACTTCGTCCGTCAAGAAACAATCTCCGGAGGAAATTGCCTAGAAGAAATGGGAAAAAGAAAAAAGAAAAAGACAAACATAATAATGCCCTCTTTAACAAGACTGAGAATCCATTGGTGGAATTGTGAGTCTTGTCGTATAAGAGATAAAGTCCACAATAAATGCATTCTCATCTCACAAGGGTGACGTTCTTTACCTCTCGTCATCCCCTCCTTCATCAGCATCATCGAATCAAACACTCTGCTTAAGCAATCCAGCAATTTAAAGTAAAAAATGAGAAAAAGAAAGGAGAATGATGATGATACACAGCACCAGGAGCCACAGACAGAAGTTTGCGGAATCAAGCAAATTCACTCGTCACCGTCAGTGATGATGGACCCTGACTTTACAAATAGATGTGCGGTTGGAAAGCCTTTATATTTGATCAAACTTCTTTTTTCCTCTAATTTAGTATTTCTTTGCCCTTCATTTGTTTAGGTTTTCACACTGAATTTGGGTTTTCACACTGAATTTGGATCATCTAGAGCATCGCTTCATAGGGCACCTCCATTCACTCTGGATGGCATCTCAGGTTTTTATTCAATGATTGGGTGACATGTCAGTGGTTTATGATATGGTGCTCTAGACAATCTAGACTCCTTCACACTACACCCAACTTGGAAATTACGTTTTAGTGTTTTATTGTGAGTTAGACCAGACGTATTCGTGTTGGAAACGAACGAGTCTTACGTCGGTGAGAGGGAAAGGAAAAGAAGAAATTTTATGGGTTTGGAGAACTCTACTTATAAGACTTGTCTTTTGCATTGGAAGTCCAGTTCCAACAAGTGATATCAGAGTCAAGACCCAAGTCATCGATAGATCTCCTAGTCAGATGGGACGGCCGACGACGTTTATCCGCCGAAGAACTTCATTCGAAGGGGGGATTGTTAGATACGAACGAGTCCCACATCTGTGACACAGGAAAAGAAAAAGAAGAAGTTATATGGGGCTGGAAAACTCCACTTATAAGACTGGTCTTTTGAGTTGGAAGTCTAGTCCCAACAATTTAAGAGTTGTGTTTGATTTGAACTTTCTCTTATCTCAATCTAAATTACATCCGTATGCATAATGAGATGCAAACTTATCAAAGATTAATATAGTATTCAACTTTTAACCATTAAATATTAGAGGTAAAAATCACTTATGCATCTTTAAAAATCACAACGATAAAATTGTCTCATAATTTATAAGTATGACACTTTTACTTGTAAAAAATATACATTTAAAGTTCTAAGAAGTGAACTCTGATAGAACACTCTCTCATTTTTTACTTTATTAAAAAATATTTAAATTATATTTATTTTTAATATTTTTTTTCAAAGAGAGTGTTTTAGGATATTGTAGAGAAGTGACAAAAAAGAGACGGCCTTCTATTTATGAAGGGTGAATTACTTTTCTGTTGAGCTTGACTATCTCACGAAACAAGTTTGAATTCCAACGGATGTTTCGTATGGGAAGGGACGGGGGTCCGATTCTCCACACTGTTGACGACGACTCCGAAAGTCACTTTATGATTTGGCTAGCAACGCCACTTGAGGGGCCATCTTTGTGATCAAATCAGCCGAAATTAAGAGGCCCCTTTCACATTGCCATTTCTAGTGGGTCTGATTTAGATTGAATTTAAAATTCAATTTAACTTTTGAATAAAATAAAAGAAAATTAGAAAAATTTATTAATTTGTTCAACTCAAATTCTATTCGACTGACTCAATTGAACTAAGGACCATAGATATGTTACATGTATTGCTGTTTTTTTATTTTATTTTCTTTTAATTCTTTTTGAGATACACATGATATGAGTAATTTTAAATTTTGACTATGCAAAAATAAATAGTATTTTACTATTTTAGTTAACCTAACTTTATAATAAAAGTTATAAACTTCAAAATGCTCAAGCCTTTTTGGCACCTGAACAAAAATGCTTCATGTGAAATTCACTTTTATATTAAAACTTTTTCTTTTTAATTTATACTCAACTTTTTATAATTTTCATTAGACACAATTTCACTGTTGGATTAATCATGATAGATCACAATATTTATTTAATTGTTCATCTTTATCTTGACAAAATTATGTTTTATTTTTGACAGTATGATAACTTCTAATAATCTATCTAATCATATAATATTTTTTTCATCCGTTGAAATTCACTTTTTAATATAATTCATTATAATATCTAAACTTTTGAACAGGCGTTGGTCAGATGTTTGTGAAATTCGCCCTCCAATTGAACAGAGTGCTTTTATTATTTTATCCTCAGACACCAAGCACTCACTTTCAAAGTTAAAGCCAAATGCATTTTTGGGCTTAGTTTTACTTTTCATAATTTTTTTTCTCAAGGTAAGTATTATATATTAAGTAATAGAGATATATAGAAAGTTTGAAGGAGGTTGATTTGAGAATAGAGAAACTCTTTTTACGAAAGAAGGTTTTAAGTTCGATATACGCTCTATAAATCATTATTCATATAGTTACTCTTCATCGACTTTTTAGTATGTATAAATTAAAAGATTTACGCATATTCATTGAATTAGTCTTATCTTTAATCAGGATTATTCATATTAAAAAAGAAATTTAAATAATAGTTAATCTTATATAAAAAAATGACGTTTCGAAATTGGTTTTGTCTCCTCCCACGATAAAAGCATTGATATTGACTCTTGAGAGTTCGTACACGGGTGAATGAAGGAGGAGTTAGTTTCTCTTTCTTCGGTAAATTTTATTTATTATTTAAAAAAGGAAAAAATTATATTATTTTAGTGAATGCCAAATTTGGACAAACAATTTATGAAAGAGGCAAATGCGTCTAATACACTTTATTATTAGAAATATGTATGTAGCCTCTTTTATTATATAAAAATAGAGTGCACCATACATTACATATTTAAAGTTTTTTAGAATTTTACTATTTAAAAATTTGTACAACAGATATCTTATAGACGAGGGTCTTTTCCATACAAATATAACACTTTTCAACTTTGAGACATATGTCACGCTGACCACTTTTAAGTTTTAACATTCAATAACAAATAGACATTGATATAATACTTTTCAAAGTTTAAGAAAAAATCATTTTCTAATTTCAAGTATTTTCAACCACATATTAAGCATAATTTAGCACATGTTTTGTTATTATAGAAGTTTGATGGTTGTCACCAGTTTCTTCCAACAATGAAAAATTTAATTTTGTAATTTTATCTTTATAAAAAGTTATTCTGTCATCAAATTTCACATAAATATGATTAGTTGGTTTCATATGAATTTTCTATATTCACTGAGTACAGAATTAAAGGGAGTGACCCTTTTAATATTAAAAGAGTTTAATCTCAAGATCTCTTACAAATAAGGGTGAGAATTGACTATCAAGTTAACCTCTTAGGATTTTTCTATTTTCTACCACCATTATTCTATGAGATATACTAACTTCAATAAATTAAATTTGGAATTAAAAATATTTCTTTATTAATTTGATTTAAGTAGATGAAATAGATGATTGACAAGAAATTTGATTACAGTCATCTATTTTATTTAATATACACTAGGTGATTATCTTATTCAAATTTCTTTTATATTATTGTGCATCAACTATTTATTTAATTTTGTAGGTCATTTAATATCATATCATTATGGAATTTTATGTAGGCTCAGTTATTTTATTTTAGTATATTGTACTATTTTAATTATCTCGTTTCCTCCACTATACTCATTGTACTTCTTTTCAAATATAGTGTCAGTGTCAAAATTCAATTCAAAATGTCAATTTTAAATATTTGAAATAAATAATTTTGATTATTGCTAGCGACAAATGAAAATTTAATGGAGCATCAACATGCCACGTGCAGTGCTCTATGCTCTTGAAATGAAATTAGACGTCACTGCTCACATCTTTAGAATGTTTTTTATGTTTAATATGTGATTAATTGAATGGTGGGACTATCTTTGGATTTAATCGATTGACGAGGCATGTGAAAGAAACAATGGTGTGGACTGTGGACTTCATCTTGTCCTTGTATGAAAAATCAAATGGAGAGTTCTCAGTTCTCACCACTGCGAACTTCCATCACCATCATCTACTTGCAGGTCTCACTTGTACAGAAGCAGAAATCAGAATACAATGATTTATGGTAAAAGGTAAAAGACAAGGAGTGGAGTGATTGATTTTATAAGCACTCAATATTATTTCATTAAAGGCAATTTCATTAAAGGGAAGAGATTCTCTCACAGGCACTTTGTGCATACAAACATTGATTTTGTCGTGATGCCCATTTTGTTCTTCACATGTCTGTACCGAAAATGTAAAACAATAGGAATGTCAGAAATCAGCTGTTCAATCGGATCCCTTATTAGTTTTTTTTTAGCCGATTTACTGTTCATGGGTGATTCGGAGAGCCGATTTTACTGTTCATGAGTGATCCGGTGAGCCGATTTTACTCTTGGCGAGCCGATTTCTGACATTTCTATTGTTTTACAGTTTTGGTAAAGCAGGGTGAAGGGCAAAATGGGCACCATAGTAAAATCCGTGTTTGTATATATAAAATGCCCGTGAGAGAATTGCTCACATTAAATTATATTAAGAAAACTCCAAAGTCAAGATTATCTTATAACAAAAATTCAAAAAAAATTACAAAACTATCCCGACAAATAGAGGAAAACACACTACCACCGAAGTGGCCATCCTAACAAATCGAAGAAAACTCACTACCACCTAAGTGGCCATCCCAACCAATCAAAGAAAACACAACCTACCACCGAAGTGTCCATCCTGACAAATCGAGGAAAACCCAACTTACTACCGAAGTGACCTATCACGACAAAATCACAAATGACGCCTCTCATATCCAAAATGGACAAATTTTAAGATTTCTTTTTTAAAATAGACAAATACTTGCTTTCTAAACTTTCTTAAAATCATATCATATAAAAGATTTAATTCAAAAAATATCAATATATAAAAAAATATGAAAACAATTTCAATCCAATTTGTATCATCTCTCCTCTTTCTTGTTTTAAATTAATTATACAACTTCCTGTCAACGTGTCTCTTTCTGTTCCCTTTGCCTCTCGTGCAGGCAAATTGATTCATTGGACGTTTGATTTTGTGCCACGCAGGTGGCTCTTGTCAATTAGCTGCATGAATTTGCCTTCCAATAATTCATTTCTCTAATGTACTAGGAATAATACCAATATATGAAAAATCGAACTCTTATATATATATTTTTATGAAGATTTGGCTTAATAAAATTCAACTACTATATTAAACTATTATAATCCATCACATTTGTAAAACATGATAATAATATAATATATTAGAATATTTAAAAATAAATTACTAAAAATATGATAAAATTAATAATCATATTGCAACTATGGTATTTTAATGCAAACAATGAAAAATAACATTTTTAAACAAATTGAACTATTTTAAGGATCGACCCACTTAAAAAACTGCTTTAAGTCGAATAAATTAAACCATTTAATTTAATTTAATTTTCAGAATACTGATGAGTACCGGCCCATATAGAGGCCTTAATCACTGGCTTGTAATCAAAGTTATAAATCTTGAAGACAAAATCTTTAATCTTAACAAGAACCAAAAAAAAAAAAAATCACTGATATTTGAAAACTCCTGTCAAAATTTTCAATAGCTGTTAAATTTTTTTAAAATTTTACATATTTCGGTCAATATCTAAATTAAATAATTTTTTTTACTAACATTTTGAACTGTTTCCACGTAATATTGAAATTGAAAGTTGAAACAAAGAGAGCCTAAAAAGTAAAGACGAGGAAAATCCTGAACTCTGATCTGATAGCGTGATTCCTTTTTTTGTGGCTCTAATCCATGACAAGATCCCTATCCATGCACGAGGGCAAGCTGTTTGGATTTTAAGAAAATAAAATTTATTTTTTTAATCAAAGGTGGTCCAAATTCCAAGGATCTCGTATATAAGACAAGGGAGCACTTACACACACCCGGTTTTTCTACTTCTACACACCTAAAATCAGATTTTCGGGTAAAATTACGATTTTATCTCCGCTTTTCCATTCATTTGAATGAATGCCCAGTTCATTTTGGCATTTATTCGAATGAATCCATTCATTCGAATGAATTCCCATACGTAATTTCAATTCATTCGAATGAATGGGCTGAGCAGTAACACGGAATACTGCTCAGTTCATTCATTCGAATGCACAGAATACTGTTCAGCCCATTCATTCGAATGAATGGATGATTCATTCGAATGAATAGTAATTTCATTCATTCATTCGAAGGAACGGACGAATGAACGGTCATTCGAATCAACGATCCGTTCGTTCGTTTATTCGAATGACTGTGAACGAATCGCCGTTCTCATTCGAATGACTGTGAACTTATTTTTTAAGCACAGTGTATTTCCAAAATTTCTCAAATTGAATATCTAAACTAATTACAATAACGTGATAAAAATACTTTAAGACTTTAAGGTCTTTTGACACTTCTAAATATTTAAAACACAGTATTTTACAAATAAGGGTATCCTTAGGCTGTGTCGAAAACACATTTAAGAGTGTCAAAAGACCTTAAAATCTTAATGTATTTTTATTAGATTATCGTAATTAGTCCGGATATTCAATTTGAGAAATTTTGAAAATATACAGTGCTTAAAAATAACTGTCTATATTTTAAAACATA
The DNA here is from genome assembly GCA_013350335.1 of Chimonanthus salicifolius. Classification (NCBI taxonomy): domain Eukaryota; kingdom Viridiplantae; phylum Streptophyta; class Magnoliopsida; order Laurales; family Calycanthaceae; genus Chimonanthus; species Chimonanthus salicifolius. Next base: position 66,143,134 of record CM023534.1, on the reverse strand, counting down.
GACCCTTATTTTTTAAGCACTGTGTATTTCTAAAATTTTTCAAATTGAATATCCGGACTAATTACGATAATCTGATAAAAATACTTTAAGACTTCAAGGTCTCTTGACACTCCTAAATTTGTTTTCGACACAGCCTAGGGATACCCTTATTTGTAAAATACTGTGTTTTAAATATTTAGGAGTGTCAAAAGACCTTAAAGTCTTAAAGTATTTTTATCAGGTTATTTTAATTAGTTTAGATATTCAATTTGAAAATTTTTGGAAATACACCGTGCTTAAAAAATAAGTTTAAAATTTTAAAAGAATTTAAATAAAACTGTATACTGTAAGTCATGAATCATTCGAATGATTGAATGTGAACTTTCAATTTATGTTCATTCAAATGAACGAATGAACGGATCGTTCATCAATTCATTCGAATGAATGATCGATTTATTCGAATGAATGGATGAAATGAAGGTCATTTTATTACTATTCATTTGAATGAATCATCCATTCATTCGAATGAATGGAGTTGAGCAGTATTCCGTATTACTGTTTAGCCCATTCATTCGAATGAATTGAAAATACACTTGAGGATTCATTCGAATGAATGATTCATTCGAATGAATGCCAAAATGAACTGGACATTCATTCGAATGAATGGAAATACAGGGGTAAAATCGTAATTTTACCTGAAAATCTAATTTCGAGTGTGTAGAGACAGAAAAACTGAGTGTGTGTAAGTGCTCCCTAAGATAAAGGATATTTTTTAACCTGACTAATCTCTTTAGTACGTGCAGTCCTTTCAATGATGTATACACTGATCACAACTATAGAAAATAGTTCATTGACGTTGAAAGTTAAATGATTTCAAAACTTAACTTCATAAGAAGCAATATCAAAGACATTTTCATCGATAATCAATCTTCAATGGGCTACATACTATATGGGTATTTTGGGTCTGCTGTAAATGAGTTTTACATTAGAAATATAGAGAGAGATTTTGGAGTTTATATAAATAATTTGGATCACTCCACTTAACATGTTAGTCTTTTAAACTAGAAGACCATATCTTAACAAGTGGCATCAGAGTAAAGATGAGGAAAATCCTGAACTCTCCAGGCGAACAAGATGGCCGGCGTCGCTCCCTCTGCAGGAGGGCCTCGTTTGAAGGAGGGATTGTTAGGGCTGTTACAACTATTTAGACACCTGACTTTTCTTTTAAGAGACATTCGATTTCAAAATTTTATATGAAATTACTATTTTGCCCAATATTGTGTAGAGGAATCATCTCTTTTTAAAAATTGAAGGGCAAAATGGTATTTTTTACACAATTTTGAAATCGGATGTCTCTTAAAAGAAAAATCGGGTGTCTAAATTACCACCTTTAATTTAATTTAACTTTCAGAACACTGATGAGTACCGGCCCATATAGAGGCCTTAATCACTGGCTTGTAATCACAGATTCACAGTTATAAATCTTGAAGACAAAATCTTTTATTCAATCTTAACAAGAGCCAAAAAAAAAATCACTGATATTTGAAAACTCCTGTCAAAATTTTCAATAGCCGTTAATTTTTTTAAAAAAAATGTACATATTTCAGTCATTATCTAAATTAATTTTTTTTACTAATATTTTGAGCTGTTTCCACGTAGTATTGAAGTTGAAAGTTGAAACAAAGAGAGCCTTTCAATGTCTTTACGTGTTTGGCTTGGCCTTAAATAGTATTGTAATGGATCCAATAAATAATGAATAGGTTAGAATGGATAGCAATAACATCTATCAGTTTCCATGTATAAAACGAAGTGAAGGTCAAAATTTATAATGGTCGACCCTAAAAAGTAAAGACAAGAGGAAACTCCTGAACTCTGATCTCATAGTGTGATTCCTTTTTTGTGGCTCTAATCCATGACACGATCTCTATCTACATGCATAAGGGCAAGCTGTTTGGATTTTAAGAAAATAAAATTTATTTTTTTAATCAAAGGTGGTCTAACTTCCAAGTATCTCGCATATAAGACAAAGGATATTTTGTAATCTGACTAATCTTTTGGTACGTGAGGTCCTTCCAATCTTATATACATTGATCACTAACTACAAAAAATAGTTCCTTGACGTTGAATGTTAATCGATTTCAAAAACTTAACTTCATGAGAAGTAATATCAAATATATTTTTATCGATAGTCAATCTTCAATAGGCTACATATTATAAGGGTGTGTTGGGTCACTTCACCTAACCTATTAGTCTTTTGGAGTAGAAGTCCAGATCCTAACAAGTGCTATCAGAGTCAGTCTCAAACTACCTCGTGTGAATTTAGGATTCCTAAGGTGAGCGAGATGACTGACGTCGTTCTCTCCACCGGATGGCCTCCTTTGAAGAGAGGATTGTTGGGGCTACTACAAACGAGTCCCACATTGAAAGTGTAGAGGGAGATTTAGGAGTTTATAAAGGACTTGGGTCACTTTACGTAACAAACTAGTGTTTTGGGCGGAAAGCCCAGGTCCTAAGAGGGTGAACCTTAAACTTACATCCATTGGTAATGTTGATTAATATTTAAACACATAAAATCAAGGTTTCAACTATTTTAAAGAACTTTAAAAAGTAAAATTAAGATGTGTATGAGGTCTTTGGCCCTGGAATTCCTTCCAATCGATATACCAGAAGCAATACCAAGCTTGTTGGGTACTGGGATTTAAGGTCACTTTTCCGATTAGACATTCATTTTTTGAGTTTGAAAAAATAAAAATTACTTAAAGACTAATAAAAAAACCCACAACTCTCAATCCAACCCAAACCCGTGACCCGCGAAGAAAAATTCCAAAATTTTCCCAACCTTAACACTCATCTAATGTTATTTTGTTAATGGATGATTGCACACACTCTTTCTCTCTGTGTATAAAGATCTGGTCATTAGTTCTTTGTCTATCTAGTCCCTTTCCAACCATGTCTTTCCTTAGAGTCATGTTGATTTTTTTTTAAAATGGTAATCATATTAATGAGGAAAAAACACTAGAGATGCGAGTACAAAGAGGAAAAAAAAAACTAAATCAGAACTAAACTGAAGTAGGGGAAAAAAAGAAGAGAAAACTGTATAAATTTAAAGATAAAACAACCCTGAGCAGGCTGCTAGCAGCATCATTCAACTTGCCACTGGAGTAATTAACTGAAGAGCTCAATCGAATAAGTTCCCACGCCGTTCTATCTTTTTTGACAGGCGTCCTCTTCAAAAGGGACTCCAAATCTCGAACAGCTGCAAGATAAGAAAGGAGAAGACATTCATGGTCATAAGAAATCAAACCAACTTTTTGCCAACATCAAGCATCTGGATGTCATCAAGAGGAGTCTCAATGACATTGCTGTGACATTTTTTTTCTATGGACACATGAGTGTGATTTGAATAATTTACTTTTTCGTGTGTAGCACATGGACATTAAGCAGTAATCATTTGAATTTTTTTTATTAAATTCCACAATAAATGTCAACACTAAATGAATAGATAAATATAAATAACTTTAATCTACTATTACCACAAGAAAACAAGCAGGCAACCATAAACATAATCTAGTTGAACAATATATATTTAATTGTAGTTAATGACACATCTGGAACGGTGATTTCCGTCCAAATTTCATACATTTTCAATTGTGCAACTTGGAATATGAAATCAAAAATCAAAATAATAGACTTCACAATATAGAATTATAACTAAAGAAGCAAATCCATTGCTTTGTTCGAGGGAATGGAAGGTTTAAGGGGATGATGTATAAGGCATTTTCTTTTTAAAGAGATTACTTGATCATATGAGAACCAATGAGAAGAGGTCGAAAAATTGCCAGAGCTCTTTCACACTTGTGGCCATTCTACTCCATGGAAAAAGAAAAGACAGAACAGGCAAAATGAAACCAAGTTTCATTTATCAATGAACTCAAAAAAGGCTGGAGTGATGGTCAGAAATTCATCTCACGAAAGAGTAGTCGAGTTCGATTCCCATTTCACCTTAAAGGGTCACTCCTTGTATAGTTACACGGTGTATAGATAGGAAGACTTGTACATGCCCCGATGATTAGTTAAGTGTTCTAAGAGGCCTGAACACATTTGTGATCGAAAAAAAGTTTCATTTATCAATTGGGTATTACAAAGAAGTATAGAAGAAGAAGAAGAATGCATGCATCTAAAATTCAAACTCCCACGCCACTTTGTACAATGAGCTCTCTCAAATCTCAGTCTCTCAACCCCTTTGAAATCCTAGCAGAGTTTCAGACCATAAAATTCAGCTACTTCAAAACCTCTTTCTTAGAAGCTGAAGTCTTCTATTTATAGTATCATGGGAAGAGAAAATTCGTAAACAAGGAAATAATCAGCTAATGTGTGGGAATGATTTCTTGAAAAGCTTTTACTTACCTCAAGGAGAATATTCTTTGAGTCTCAATACTCATTTTCATTGAAAACGAGTTTTTAATAAAAATGTATTTTTGAAAAAAAAATATTTAAAGTGAAAAGAAAAAAAGTATCCTTACATGGAGGGTATTAAAAGAACAGCTTGGTTAGAACATTCTACTCTCTCTTTGAAGGCCAGAGAGTTACTGTAGAGAATGCAGAGATGATAAGTTTGATGAGAGGACAGAGTATAATACTAGTAAACCAACAGCAGGAGGAGTGGTAAATGCGTTAAAGTAGCAGTTTCATAATAAAAACTCATAAAATAGAGGGAACTACACAGCCAATGCCAGAGAATCTAAAAAGAAAATCCTTACCCACCTCTGATTGATCTTTCACAATCATTTTAATATATCTTAAAGTGCCGTTAATATAATAAATTAGAAAAAAAAAGGCAATAAAATGTATGTCTGCAACAGAGAATAGCAGGGCAAATCTCCTTTGGCAGGAGGAATGACAGTGAATTGAGCAGATGGGTTTTCCTCTCCTGCATTGTAGGAACGTGCATCCGACTGCCAAGAGGAAAATGCCCTGTTATTCCTCACTTGCACCATGTCCAACCTCTGATGATTTGCTATCTTAAATAGACAGGACAACGAGTATAGGGTATTGGATATGCTTGAGATCTTGAGATCGATCGCATATGCTGGGAGGACATTCGCAGCACCTTCTTTTTCTCTCTCTCTTTCTACATTGCAGGCATGGTCCCCCTTCCCATCTTCCTACACTACTTAAGCTCCCAAATCAACCGTGTTAAAATGATTTGATTGGATTTTGAGTAGATTTCTTCTACCCTTGCTTGCTGCTACTGGTAATGTCTTTTTAGCAGTAAAACTCATTCTTTCCGCACTTAAATCATGCAAGTGTGCATATATGATGATTTGGTTAGAGTTCTAAGTATTGTCATTACCAGATTTTCATGAAAAATCTAAAATACTTACCTAAGTTCCATACTTCAATTTAATTTTGTGCCTGATCGAGTCTTCTGTTTTAAATCTAGCTCACCACTACTCAACTATCTTCTACTTGAAAGTTTATATATATATGTAGGATAGAGCTATGATAAATGGATGTTTAATCAACAAATGATTCTGTTAGAGCTGGCTGCGAACGAGTCCCACATTGAAAGTATAGAGAGATCTGGGATTTATAAAAGACTTTGTCACTCCATCTAATAAACTAACCTTTTGGCTGGATACCCAGTCTTAACAAGTGGTATCAGAGTCATATCTCCAAACCAATGCATGTGGACTTAGGGGTCCTTTAACATGACGGGATGATCGGCAACGTTCTATCCATTAGAGAGCCTCGTTCAAGGAGGAGATTTAGAGAGTTATAAATGACTTAAGTAGATGGATAGCCTGATCTTATTAGATTTCACGTCACACGAAAGGATAAAACAATTGAAAAATTACATTGAAAAATATAATAACACTCATACGATATAAATGACATGGAGACTTACAATTAGTTCAAGATACCCAATACTAGCCCATTTCTTGATGGCCTGCACCATTGCCACACACGACTCACAGTGAGCCCACCCATCCCCATGTAAATGAAAAGATTTCTTATAGTTATTTTCCATTTTATGACTATTGCTGGAGGGTTGGAGCAAAATTTTGCACTTTGATTATGTAAAAAGAAGTAGATCTACAAGATGAACGAATTTTGCACTTTGATTATGCAAAAAGAAGTTGATCTACAAGATGAACGAATTGGGTTTGGTGGATTGAACTTAGATGAGCCCATAATGCACAATCTAAAGAAAAAAGGGCAGAAATTCAAAAGAGAATATGAAAAGATCCTAAATGGGCTGAATCGGGCTTGATCACAGGAGGGGGCGGCACAAACTTAACCCGAAAAGCACAAGGAGGCCCAAAACCTTACTGAAAAAATGTAGGATGAGCCCGAATACGACCCACGAACCATGGGATGGCTCAAACATGTTCCGACAAGGCAGGGAGGTCAAGATCCGACCTAAGAAGCATGGGTGATAAAACCTGGCTCGACAACCCTGGCCCAAAACTGACCAAGGAAGCACAAGATGGCTCAAATGCAACCAACCCACTCGTTGGCAGCCCTATCTAACTAGCGAAGTCTGAGAGCTAGCCTCGATCCAACCTAACAAGGTTGGGTTGGCTTAGATCCAACTCGAAACTCTACACCACCCACACAGGTGATAACCATGGGTACAGAAATCACTTTTACCGAGATATCGGTGTCTCGGCCGATATCTCAGTATATAGGATCTCGGCCGAGATCTCTCTCTCTCCTAATTTTTTTTTAACAAATATCGGCCGTATAAATGTGTATCGGCTGATATCAACCTGAGATACTAATTTAAAAAATAATAATAATAATTTTTTTTCAAACATTATGAATTATGTTAGAATTAAATTTAGGTCAGCGATCTTTCCACGGGCATTTTGTGTTTAGTGACACGGATTTTAGTGTATTTCCAATTTTACCCTTCACATGAGCAGTAAAATTTCGATGGGCTTATTTTTACTCTTTATGAGAATTTCGGCGAGCCGATTTCCAGTTTCGGAGAGCCGATTTGCACTGTTCATAAATTTTGGTGAGTCGACTTACAATTTCGGCGAGTTGATTGCACTATTCATGAATTTTGGAGAGCCAACTTATAATTTCGGCAAGCCAATTGCATTATTCATGAATTTTGACATTTTTTTTCTTCGATAAGGTAGGTATAGGACAAATTGGGCATCACAGTAAAACCCGTGTCTGTATACACAAAATGTTCGTGTGAGGATCGCTGGCCTAAATTTATTGCAAATAATTTGAATCTTTATAAGTAATTGAATGAGCGAAGTACCGTTTAATGCGCATATTCACCGGTATCATTCACAACAATACCATTTCGTAAAGGCCGCCATTTAACACCGTCCTACTTAAATGAAAAAATTAAAATAAAATAAAATAAATGACAACCTCTTTGATGCCACCCTACCTAACTACCTAACAACCATTAGTTAGGTCTACTGGTCCTACCTGATAGAAAGGTTAATGTGCATTGGCTCCATCATATTTTTATTTTTCTATTATTCGGTATGAACTTTTTTATAGGAAATAATTATTACAATTTAGTCGTTTTCCACATGACTCATGGAAAATGAATTTCTACGGTAGAGATCGGAAAGCAATTTCTACAATTTGTGAACTTAGATTTAAAGAACTAAAACTCCGATTGGGTTGCGGGTTTTAATAAATCCAATTCAATTCATGTCAAAATTTATTGAACTCAATCTGATCCAACTCAACGCAAGTGTTGATTTATAACTTGATGCACTCGAATTAGGTCTAATTGAGTTGATTTTAAATTTCTCATTCCAACCCAATTCAAATTATGCAGGTTTTTTCTCAACCTGATCTAACTCAAGATATACAAATACATAAATCAAATCTACTGATTTCTCAAGTTGAGTCATATAGGTCAAATTAAAACCTGACCCAAGTTTCACCCTTACTGAGGACCAACGCATAGACTAACTAAAGAATCAACTCGATCATCAATCATGACCCAAGACTCAATCAGTGATCCATTGACCTATCAATCCAATTTGTAATCCCATCCATGACTCAACCAATCCAAGTCTCGATCCATAGTCAAACTATGACTCATGGCCCATGGTCCAATCTAATGAAACACAATGTCTATGATTTATTACTTGATCCATGATCTAATTCAACTCATATTCCATGCTTGGACACATGAACCAAACCTAGAATATGAATTTCTAAATTAAATCAGATGGTTTAGGGCAAAAACTTAACTCCATGTCACTCCTTATTACATAATATTACCATTTTTAAATAAAATATAGGTTGAATTAGCTATATATTATATTTAAATTTTATTGTTGTTATTATGATCGTCTTTATCATCTGGAATTAGATTTAATGAAGTTATAGCTAACATCTCATCCATCTAGTAATGGTAAAAATTATCATTGATGAATTATTGTAATTTTTTTAACATCAAAAAATAGAAAGTGATACACTTGAAAATTTTCTGCTGAAAAAAGAATTACCAAGAAAATCAATTTTCACTGAAAATAGTTGTGCACAAGTACGAGCTTGGTAATTTTATGATGGACATTAGTACGATTTCAAAATATATCCATGAAATGAAAATAGACTTCAAGATCTATTTAAGCTTTAGAATTCGATAATATTTAAACCTTTTATCGTAAAGATCCTTTTTATTAAATATTAATCATACATATTTAGAGATGGAGTCCACTAACAATTATTATATAATTCATGTCCGATAAACATGTAGATTGTGACCTCACACCCACTCACTAAAGTTGAAAAGGTTGACAACTATTTACAAGATCTTCAAACAGATAAAAAAAGAAAAATAAGTAAATATTGTGCTTCCACAAGTCAAGGAGCAGTTGGTTGACTTGGGTCTTCTCCTCTGAATACAGTAACTGCTCTCAAATCTTAATCTCAGGCCCAAAGCACAGTGTATTGATGGGGCTCTAGGTTCTAAGAGCTGCTCTACAGCCTATTAATCACATTAGAGGTCTTTACGCGACAGCCTAATTTGTGTAAAGGCAGAGCCCACCCGATCTGAGTATATCTTCTTATCAAAATCCCTTTTTATCCTAGGTCATTTTGTTCTGCCTCAAAAACAGTAGAACACGTTTGGGTGAAATTACATAAATGGATGGCAACCACATTTGATTCTCAATTCACCACCTTCCTATCTCTGCAAAATTCCCATCCCTCACTCTCCATTCCTCCAAAGAACCCTTTAAACTGATTCAAGAAAGCCAAGAACATGGACCCAAGAAAGCACCAAAAGATCCAGAGCCTTATCAAATCCAACATGCCCAAGTCTTTGGAGAAGACCCTTCAATTCCTTCTCTCCATCTCTCTGTTTTGCTTCCTCTGTACTTTCTACTCTTCTTGGCTCCCCATTTCTTCTACCTCTCTCCAAATCTGCTTCTCTTCAATCATGTCTAATTTCTCCTACAACAGCATCAATAGGCAATTGGTGTTCCTTCTTTGCAATGGCATACTTATCCTTGTCACCGGTGGCACGGGTTTGATCGGTTCTTCTGCATCGACGACGACTGCTCCCCACGATGAATTCCATGTAAAGAATGGTGATCATCAACAATCAGAACCCAACTTCCTAGAGATGAAGGGGATGAAAGCAAGTTGTGGAGATAAGGAAGCTAAGGTGGAAAGTGATGGGCCACCAGCCCATGTTGTCTTTAAAGAAGAATTTGATTATGATAATGAAAATGAAGTTCTGGAAGAAAGCTTGAGGCCTTTGATTCATGCTAATATGAAAGAAGAGCATCATCCCAGTGATGATTCTATTGAGGAATCTGATGAAAAGTTTGAAGATTTCATTAAGAAGATGAGGGAGAATATGAGGATTGAAGCTCTGCAGCTACTGCCAATGGCAAATGGTTATTATCATAGAAGAAGATGAATGTGCTTTTTATGACTTGAGTAACTAAGATCATGTTTTTTTTTTCTCTGTTCTCATTTTCATTTGTTTGGTTTTTCCCTCATGATTATCCTCTTGTCAGCTGTTTACCATGACTGAAATTTGTTTCCATGTGGAAAAGCATAAGATGATCCCCACCATTCATTTGTTTCGTTAAATACGGATTTTTTATTTGTTTTGTGGTGATGATAAGTTATTAGATGGTATATTTTAAAAAGAAAGAAAATTCGATTAAATAAAAAAATTGGAAACCACTAAACAAATCAAAAAAAAAAAAAAAAACTGTGGTAGCATATCTGTAGTGTAGAAATTTGGAATTTAAAATAACTTGACATTCAATTAAATAATTTGGTTATTGTCAACTCGAAAAATTGAGCTGAATAGCTGTTTCATCTGAATTTGTTTAAAATTTTAAATTATTAAAATATTTACTACAAAGTAAAAGTTTTTAATCTAAGGGGTTAGTCTGACAGTCAAGACACCTATTTCATGAATCGAGGTCTTGAGTTTGATTCACGCTCAACTTCTCCAGATCACTCGAGGTTACTCTACATGAATTAATGAGTATGTGTAGATTGGGAGGTTTACACGTGTCATGGGATTAGTCTCACCTCCAATATATAGTAAGGATACTCATGTTAAAATAATAATAAAACCTACTTTTTTTTTCAAAAATCTAAATAAACATAAATATGTATGAGTGTCATGTAGTCCCTCCATTTCTACCTGATCTTTTCCCTTGACGAGCACCATCAAACTTGACTCTCGGGTCTCTTGACTCTTGATGACTAGAGGTCTTCAACATGTTAATAAATTTTGGAGTCAATGGTCAATCACATGGGATTGTCCCCCATATCACAAATATTGGTTTTCAAATTTATCTTATTTTTATCGGTAAAATATCATTACTGCATTCATAACACGTATTTACCGACATGACAGTAAATTTTCAGTAATTTCTCGATAAAATCACGTTGAAAATGTGATAAATAATAATATTTTGTTCAAAAATCTAAATAAACATAAATGTGTATGTGTGTCATGTAGTCCCTCCATTTCTACCTGATCTTTTCCCTTGACGAGGACCATCAAACTTGACTCTCGGGTCTCTTGACTCTTGATGACTAGAGGTCTTCGCGTTTTGATATATTTTGGAGTCAATGGTCAATCACATGGGCTTGTCCCCCATGTCACAAATATTGGTTTTCAAATTTATCATATTTTTATCGGTAAAATATCATTGCATTAATAACGCGTATTTACCGACACGACAGTAAATTTTCAGTAAATTCTCGATAAAATCACGTTGAGAAAGTGATAAATGATAATATTTTGATAATTTTCCGATAAATTGCCGGTAAACTCTTTATTAAAATTGCTTTTATTAATATTTTCATTTATTGTTTTCATACCGGTAAAACCGGTTAATTTGGAAAATATCACGATATTACCAATCGCCGTTAATATCCCGAGAATGGTATTTGTGACTATTTGTGCCTATAACCATCCTCACTAAACATGAAATTCCAAGAGATATGGTGGGCCCACAAAAAGGACGGCTCAGACAGCATTAGATGATTATTAGCACTGCTATTTAGCATACCTGAATGGCGCAATCACCACCACCTCCAGCACCATTACCTGAGTCATTTGGGTCAATTTCTATACGAGATTCTATTTAATAATTTATAATGTAATACTTGTTAGTTTTGATAAAAATAAATGAAGCATTAAAATATAATTTTCACTACAGTTTGTAATTTTATAGCATTTCCCAAAAAGAAATGTTAATCATGATTTTGTCGACTCTCTCATGGAAGCCCTTGTTCCATTTATTTAAATTGGACTATTTAAATTTTTTTTTTTTTTATCATGGAAGCCCTTGCATATCCTATACCACTCAGTCTCTCACAATTTAAGGGAGAGACAGACCACTAATCATTTCCTTATCTCTAGCAAATGAGTTTTCATCTTATCCTCTCCAGTCAATGGGTCTTGTGCTACCGCAATCTTCTTTGGATGGCTCCCATGCAATCTCAATCTCTTTAGATGGTTCCCACCATGATTCCTACCATCTCTCTCTCACCATGATTCCTACCATCTCTCTCTCTCTCTCTCTCAACACTGTTATTTCTACGAAGAATCTGAAAAACGATTGGTTCTTGGATGAGAATTAATGTTGAAGTTGGCTGAGCAGCAGCGACAAATGGGGCTGAGGCAGCAACGAAGATGGTGGCGCAGGAGCAGACAGCAAGGTATGCCGGTTTCAAAACTGGAACAGGTATGAAAAGTAAGATTATTTTTTTCAAGTAATAAAAGAAGATGAAGATACATTATTATACTTGATACACTAAAGTTGCCAAATCAGTGCAATCTCAACTTGATAGAATTAATAATAATTTGGTTTACTCTGGGAATGTTGTCATTTTATTTTCTCTACCCAAATCAATTTCTCATCTGTGTGCAACGACTTCAGGGTAACTATTGGTGTAAAAAATATGTAAAAAGGGAACACAGGTCATGTCCAGAACAACCCCAGATAGATGTAGGAATTCTTTAAATCAATCATGGTGTACCAGGTGTTGAAAGCAGTGTGTGCAATTGCAATAAAAGCCTACACTTAACAGGTTTAAGAAGCTCTTTGAAAATAAATAAATGCTAAAGCATTCGGAGAACAGGTCAATACTACTTGCAGGTTTCAGATGCAGAGAGATGGTAATTGGCTTGGTACTATAAGAATTTAAAAGAATCATCAACTCAGATATGCTAAGCCATATAAAAGATTGCTTATGAAGAACAGAAGCAGAGAAATTTGGAAGCAAAGTCGAATTCGGAGAGAGTTGCTAAAAAATCTAACTTCTCGTTTGGGTTGGCTCAAATTTATACATGAGTTGAATGCAAGGTGGGGTGTTGTGTTAACAAAATATAAATTCAAATATTTTCAAATCCAGTTGACTAGCCCCACGTGCAGCACAACATAGTTCAAAAACAGGGGCATTTGGAGAAACAGCAGAACACAGTCCATAAAACCTAAAAGACTACCATGAGACAGATATGGACCACTGGAAATCAACTGTTTGCAACACAAGTAGAACGATATTTCATAATAGTATATCATCAATCCAAGAGCAATCCTGAGTAATTTTCTATCCAGATGAAACAACCAAAAAGCATTGGATAAGATCTAAATAACCCAAGCAAGTTCTACAGGTAGCTGCTAATTTTGGTGCAATCTTAATCTGCAGGCGAGTCTTCCAGCCCACCCACCAGATGGTTCTATGGGCTTCCCTTGAGTATTGCAAAAGGTCTGATCAACTCCTCTCTGTAGCTTCATGATTGTAACCCCAGATTTCATCTTATCCAGAAAACATAAATACCACTTTCAAACCTCAAAAGATTTTTTTTGTTAGGGTAGAAGAGGCAGGTGCCAGTTACGTGTCACTCTTCAACAACATTCACCAGTTCATATTCAACCAGCGACAGGTTGTTGTCTTCTTTAACAGTAAAATCAGCAGGATCAGTGACTTCAACACGGCCCCATTTGTCCACAGCAAGCCTCATAGATCCCTTGAACATGTCAATCTTCGCATTCCGCAGGATCACAGTTGCGCCAGGCTTCATCAGGTCCACTAGAGAGAGGTCACATTTTATTTCAAAAAATGATGCAGAATATGAAAAAGAACAAAACACATAAGCATGAACAGAATTTTTTTCCCACATATTTAAAAGAAAAGATAACAAATTGATCACTAGTGCTCATGAAATGATGGGAGCAGGGCGGGAGTCACCAAACAGATACCCTGCTTGAGTGTTAAAGAGTATGACCATCATGTAGGGCCTATCATATGAGAAATTTAAATTAAATATCATACTATTTATCTTTTAAATTTAAATATTTTAATTTTGATTTTTTAAAACAAAATATTGAAATAATTTAATAGAATCCAATTCAAATAATACGATAGTGTGTAAATGATTTCTTATCCATCCATCACTTTCTTATGGATCGGTTGGCCCTAGAAGGTTCTCTGCTCTCATACTTGGACCAATCTCCAGAATGTAAGTTCCTAGAGAATGCGGCTCATACTGATTAGACAATCATCCAAAAAAAAAAAAGGTCAAGAATATTTTCAGGTTTTTACTTTAATTAGTTTTAGGTGCATTATTTGTAAAATATTATTTCACTCATTTACTATTCATTAGTGTGAGAATTTTCAACCCTTTTCCAAGACTTATAAATATCACATTGGTAATATCCCCCCCTTCCAGAGGATATTTTGAAGTGAGTTCTTTTAGTTTTTTTTCTCTAAAAAAAATAGCATCATTTACTTTGTAATGAAAATAAAGTACCACACAAACAAGATTAGAATCATACATGTTTTCTGGTATTTTTCTTTTTTCTTCAATTTATTTACCATTTTTTTGCATTTCTTAGTGTTTCTCCCTTGAACCATCATAATGGTGGGTCGTTTCTAAACTAAAATGAATCTAAGAATGAATAGAAAAGTTTATCAATACAATATGTTCATGATAATACAACAATGTAGTATATAATTGCACAAAAGGGAGTTGGCATTTTCCCATAGGTTGTCAGATTTCATAATCTGTGATTTTCCAACATTCTAGATTTTTAGAACTTTTGTGGTGTTTTCAAATTTCACACCAATCCGGATCAATTTGACAAATACTTGGAAATATCTCTGTCGATACTCAATAAGTACCAGTACGATGACCAGTAGTGGTATTTTGAATCATTTCTGAATCCAATTGTAGACAGTCCCATGGTAGATCAATTTTTGGTATGTCCCACAACATCCCAAGCCTTCAGGCTGGTTGAAAATTTTGTCATAGATGCTACCTTAGTAGAAAATAGCAAATTCAATGGTAGTGGCAATCTTGTAATTAACTGTTAAAAGAAGAGCATTTAGTGTGGAAGACAAGATTCTACAACCTACAAAGCCCATATGCCATCCTAATGGAAAAACCCTTCAGGACGGCAGTAATTAATCATTTCTCAGACAGGAAAGTATGAACAAGTGACTACTAATGTAACAATCGTGTATAGTGAGATGGAGAATATTGGACTTGAAGAATTAGCATTGATTTCATATTTTATTTTGTGTTAGTTGTGAACCACTTGACATAAGAAACACAGGATGAAGTGTCATGGCATACATTATTTGCATAAAATATTTTACTAATTGAGAAAACAAGAAAGAAACTAAATAAGAAATTGGAATTCAGGAGTAAAGCCTTAGAAACTAATGGTTTCAAAGTTAGCAAAGACAGAATGTATAGGATGTAACTTTAGTTGTACGGAGAATAGTGTGAAAGAACAGGTAACATATGAATGAATTGGTCATAAATAGACGAAATGGAAGTCCAAATTTGGATGCCAGTATCATGGGAGCGGCGTGGGTCAAGAGTAGGCAAAGCTACCAAAGTCTTCTATGGACAAGAGTGCCATGCCAATAAAAGGGTGAGTCCAGTCTATCAGGATCTTCTTTCTTTTGTGTACCTCATGTGCCTTTAATGAAGTTACCACTTCAAAATAAATAAATGGGTGACTATAAAATGACTATCAAGTTGGTACTTCTTGGAGTCTACAAGTGTCAGGCAATGAAGAAAGACAAGTATAGAGTAATAGTAGTAGATATGAACATTTTAAGATGGACAGATAGGGTAAATATTAAAAGAAAGAATTGGGGATGAAGACATTAGAAGACTTTGACAGTAGCTCAAATCAATGAGAAAAGGTAGGAAAGCAGTTGAAGGTAGCTTAGACAAGTACAAGAAGATCAGAAATAAGTCCCATACAAAAAACTGAAAAGTTGCAATTGGAAGAAACAAGGACGAAGGCCGCCACTAGAAACCTAGATCAAAGGGGGTAAAGAAAGACATGAGGGGATTGTGGGGCAATGGAAGATACGGATCCTGATAGGATAGATTAAGGCATAGAACACAAAAGGCATCCATGTAAATGGGATTAATGGATATGATGCTGGCGGCAGTGGCGGTGGAAATGGTGGTGGTGATTGAGTGAAACTATAAAAGCAACAAGGGAGCACTCATTCAAGTGGAGGTAAAGTAATATTAGAAAAAGCATATGAACTACTTTAGTACATTGGAGCTGTTGATAGCAACATTAAATGGATTATATGCCTAACATTTTCAGGCCTGATCTGGAGTCATAGGATGAAAGTGGGGAAAGAGAGTAGCTGAGGAGCTCAAATTGGCCTCCACTTCTGAACAGGAAGCCGATCCAAGTGAAGCAGTTAAGCATGTAGAGTCAACAATTAAATTTGCAGATATGCAGATCCCACCTCCACCCAAAATGGTCAAAACTGTTAGAATTGACCCAATTGAATCAACAAGAATGAGAACCACCAACATTTGGGAGGAAAAGAATGTCACTAATAAGTCAAAACCAGTTGAAGTGGCCCAAAACCCACTAGTTCAAATCAAAACGTTACAACCAAACAGTCCAATTTAATTCAGAACAATAAGGGCAAGGCAAATTCTTTTTTATTAGAACCTTCTCCAAATTAGAAGTTAAAAAAAAAAGGAATAGGTTTTCTGAAAAGCCACATCTGTTGCATTGGCTGGAGCTGCAGTGGCTGAGCATGTATATCATCAAGTTGGTTGAGTCCTATCATTTTCACTAAATCCGAAAAAGAAGCCCATTATTTTTCATATTCTAAAAGAAGCCCTGAGTTATTCGGAGAAAAAACCCTCTCCTCTCCATGCAGCAAATGCTACATATCTCAACCCAACATTTCTAGAACAAATGTGCGGCACAATCTAGAGTCTCATCTAACCATATATCAAAAAAAAGAAGATTTTTACATTAACCAAAAAACCAAAACTCAAGATAATTTGCACAAAAGAAGAAAAATGATTGCCAGTGCATGCCCTCTTTGCCTTTAAGCCTCCGAAGATGTGGATCATCTCTTTATCCATTGTACATTCTCCTCAGCAGTTTGGAGCTCCATTTTGGACCCATTGGGTTTCTCCAGGTGTTCCTCCCTATGGCGTCTTGCTCTTTTTGCCACATGTTGGAGTCTTTGGTGGAAACGTAATAATAGGGATTCAGGAACTCAGTGGAAACACCCACTGCCATCTCCAGTTGGATCTTCACTAAATGTGCGTCTTGAGCCTCGTCTCTCGATGAATTCCAGAACATTCCCATGAACGAAATCCTTCGAGCCTAGAAAGAGTGCATTGGATTGTCTTAAAGTCATGTTATAGTGTCCCTTTCTCTTCTCTTCCTTGCTTCGGGTTTTTGTGGGTGTAGTAGGTTTATGGGTGGTTTCTTTTCCTTGTTCTTCTTTTTCTTCTCTCCTTTTCCTTTTTCTTTGTTTCTCTTGTACTTGCACCTCTGGTGCTTTTTCTATATTAATATAGTAACCATTCCAAAAAAGAAAACCAAAACTAAGCCATGTATAAAATTTCTAACAGTTTGATATTTTATTTCAACCAATCATTTCATAGCTTTGTATTAGTTGGCTAAAATCTTTAGATATAGCCGAGGCTCGGTACTTCTGAAAATTTGGATATTGTGTAGTCCAATGAGACTTACAACTATACCAGCTACAAAATCATATAGGAAAACTGTGTAGCATTTGATTGCATGGGACTGGCAAGGGCCTTTTTATTATCAAAATAACCTGAAAACAATTAAGTTGATTAAAGAATATGAACAAATATAAGGCTTTTTAAAATTAAACAAATATCTTGTGGCTCCTTTAAAAATATCCCTAAATTTTCAAATCAAACTCAACTATCAAGCATCTCTATTCACATTGCTTGCTTAAGGAGTTCCATGGCATCGGAGCAATCATTGACTAAAAATATATGCTATGAGATATCATTTCTCAGTCAAAGTATTCTCTTGGCTTTTGCTATGGAATTCTTGATACAAAAAATTGTCAAATAGGATGGCTTTTGAGGTTGTAGAGGCGGGTCATAGGCACCAATGGATTTATCATACTCAATTAAAGCGAGTTGAGCAATGGCAAGGCTATGGTCATCATGGAGATCATCAAATGGCTCAATCTTGCTCTCAATTTCATGCATGATGTCCTCATCAGGGATCCTAGTACTACTTAGCAAAGTCGTCGAATCATTTCTGTTCCTACCAAAACAACCAGATCATTCTATTCATACCTTACATACACAGAATTGAGGACTTAAACCTATGTTGCACGGAGTTTTCAAGATGTGTGACACACCCATGTCAGATACACACATTCTTCATGCAATCTACTAGTACTTTTTAACATTGTTTCCTAAAATTAAAACATCAATATATTTGCCATGTGTTTGTTTCGAGTAGAAGTGGTGCATTATTTTCTAGTAGTGTTATTTTCGCACTTTATTTTCATTTAAAAAAAAGTTAAAACTAAAATAATTTTTTTTAATAGGGTGACAAGTCCCCAACTCCTTTTTTTTGGTTCCCTGATCCTGAGACATGGTACCATGTTGGCTTCCGGCATTTATACCCCTACCCTATGCAACTTGTGTGTTAACATATGACCCCATGGTTGTGACAAATAACATTCAATTGACCTACAGCCTTGCCCATGCTATGGTTAAGAGAATTATATGGTCTAGAGCCTCATGAAACAGCACATACATGCAAGACTGCTGAACCTTTTTTCCACATTAATTTGATCCATACCACTGAATATGACTAGACACAAATGGATAGGGATTGCTTAGAAATCTCACGGACTGGAAAACTGTAACTGTTATTGACAGCTTAAATAACTGCCAAAACAGTAAATGTATTGTAAAACACGATTCAACCATTTAGGTTTTTTTTTAACTTTTGAAAGGTAACAGAAAATCATTTCAACCATTTAGATTACAGAAATGATTTGACTACTTTGGCCTTGCTATATGTGCAGTTTATCAATTTTTTGGTAAGCATTCTTTTAAGGGTCAAAACATTTGGATCACTAAAACAAAGGCCTATGCAGGTCTGACTTATGTATATGATGAGACAAGGGAGCAGTGCATTGGCCTCAGATCCATAGAATTCCACTAGGGGTGTTCATTTGTCCGAACCCTACCCGAGCCCAACCTAAACCGATGGGCTTGGACAAGGAATTTTGTTTGACGGGCCAGGCTCAGGCTCTGATTCGAAACCCGTCGGTGTCCATCGAGCACAATATATATATATATATGAAGGAAACTGTGAAAAGCAAAAACAGTCAAACACGAAATAGGAATTGGGTTCCCGTCTTCACGATACTGCGAATCTACAATTAGGGATTTCTGGAAAATTATTGAATTAAAAACAATTGACTTTAAATTAATCGAGCGGGCTTAGGCTTCAGTCGGGCTTGGGTCTTTTCGTAAAGCCTGGCCCGAGCCCACCCACTTAACAGCCCTAAATTCCAACAATGATGATTCACCAGGGAGCAGTACATTAGCCTTACTTCCCTACATTGATGATCCTTGATCAATGCTATATGTAGGGTTAAAGGAAGAGGACTCCTTGAAGGCTCCAATGCATCTTTGGGAATATCTAGGAACTCAAGAGGAACTTCAATGTCTCATTTATAAGCTTGAGGGCAGAAAAAGCGGTTGCAGACTTTTGGGGGAAAAAAGGATCTCAAAAACCATTATCTTTTGGATTTTTCTTTAAATTAGTGTAAAATTTTGATATTTTACAGTGATAATCTTTCTGTGTTTTTTTTTTTTGGGTGTGGCATGCACCTCAGATGCCAGACCCATGCCCTTGAATATTTTCTCTTCAATGAAAGCATAATGTTCTTCTCTTAAAATGATGATTCACCAGCATCACACAGCTTCTTCATGCAAAATAAATAATCAGTACAATACAGAGACATCAAAGTCACAGAAATTAATGCTTAACTATTCTTTCCCCACTTAATCAAGTTAGTATGAGATTTGCAAATTTCATCAAAAGATTTACTATGGAACTCAATATATATGAACTAGCTAATGAAATTTCCATGCAGAATCAGAACAAAAATAATACCTTGCTCATTCCTGGCAGTAAAGATGATCATGCCAGTTTCATCTCCAACCAAGCATTCAGCGATACGCATCTGCCGAACTTGTGGGCCATCAGGACGGCCCTTCTGCAACACCATCTTGGAACTCACCACCTTCCCTGTGAGTGTGTGGCCAGTGGTGCCTGGCCGAAGCTGATCAACCTTGATGAATACTGGTTTCCTCATTCCAGGCTTTGCTTCAGCCATGCCTGCAAATAATCCTTGTCACAAATATCAGCGGTATTTTCAAATTTACCGCATTTTTATCGGCAAAATACCATTACCGCGTTAAAAATGCATTTTTATCGCCACAACGATAAATTTCCAGTAAATTCCCGATAAAATCGCGTTAAAAACGCGATAAATGTTAATAACGCGATAATATCCCGGTAAATTGCCGGTGAATTCCCGATAAATTCCCAGTAAATTCCCTATACCATTTTTATTTCATTAATTTTTTTATTTATTCTATTTTTTTATTTTTTAAATATTATAATTTCCGCGAGATTTTCCCGTTAAATTCCCAGTAAAAATCCGAGAATTTAAAAATATCCCATTATTACCAATTGCCATTAATATCCCGAGAACGATATTTGTCACAATGCAAATAATTAACTCCCAAATACGAAGTTGTTCTAAGGATGAGCTAAAACATTAACATACAATACAAAGACTATAAATAACTATGAAGATAAGAGCTGTCAATATTACTGACACAAATATCTTCTATATACACAAATATCTTCTATATATCATCTTGATATTATCTTGCTACTTTTTGTTCCCGAATTTTTTTTGATGTTTTCAAAATAAAGGTAAAAACGAGAATATCATCATATTGTCATATTAATGATATAGTATCAGAATATTTTCATATCAATTGCATAAAATCTCCATACATTTCAAATCCACACATTTTCAAGTTTTTAATACTTTCCAGTTTCTAAATTATTTGATTTCAGCTACATTTCCCCAATATATCCCAAGAAATCTAATAGTTGAGAAGCATCCAGAAATTATCTCCCTCCAACAATATCCTGATAATAAGGTTTGTGACAATGATCAAAATATCCAAACACAGATAATGAAGACAAAAGGGTGTTATTGTTGGAAGGTAATCATTGTGGTAATAACAAGGTAGCATAATGGACATAGTTTATACCTTAGAAAACAGAACTTAGAGTTTATAATATTAAATTCCGTATCAGAAAACAAGAGACGGTACAAAGGATTTGGGTACCATAATGATGAAAACAAATGAGGCAACAGAAGAAAAGGGTAAAGAAAGTGAAAAATCATTCCTTTTTAGGGTTTTTAAGATTTGAAAGATATACAATTCAAATGTTATAAGTTACGGGATTCGTTTGTGTGCATGGAAAGGAAAGTGAAAACAGCAATTTCAACTTAAGGGCATAGCCATTTTTTTCTTTGCTATAAAAGTGGTTTTTTTTTTTATGACCAAGGTGTCCAGGAGTCTCACCCGACTGATCCTTGGCGTTGTGTAAACCTCTCAAATCCACACAGCCGAGTCCGCACATACGGGGAGTGGCCCTTTGGAGTTGAATAGAAGTGGTTATTTTCAAGGAAAGTAATTCCTTTCCATGCAAAATCATTCCTTTTTTAGCGTTTCAGAGTTCCACTGTTGTTCAAATGTCAAGCTTTTTAGATCGAAACAGATCCTTCAAAGAAAAAAAAAAAAAAATAAGCCCAACCAAAAAATAAAAGAAATGAAAACGGATTTTTGCCCTTTGATTTGGTTTCTCATCTTTGCACGCAATAAAAAAGCAGCAGAATCAATGCCAAGAACTGTAAAAATAATATAATAATAAATATAGCCCAAAGTTTAAACAAATCGACTCGCGATTGAAATGAAACCTAGAAAACAAATACAAATGATAGTTGCACAAAACGATAATCTTTCCCTAAAATTTGCGTCAAGATGAGAAAGAAAAAAAGTCTGAAATGTGGACAGGGAAGAGATCAAAACCCTCCCTTTGAGATGGAACTAGAAAGTTGGGAAAACATACAAAGAAAATGGGAATTTGGAAGTACTAGGGTTTGGAAATTACCTTCACTTGTTTTCCTTCAAAAGAGAGAAATAAAGAGAGATCGGTACAAGAGTGGGATTTGAAGATCTGATTGTATCGTTCGAGAGGAGTTCGTCTGCAGACTCGACTTTATAAATATTGGGGAAGAGAATGGATCCAGTGTAGTACTCGCCACACCACCATCAAGCATAAAAGTAAGATAGTCAAATTCCATTTGAATTTAGATGGGATTCATGATAGGCTGATCTCCAAGGCTGATCTCCAATTTAATTTAAATTACAAATTTTTTTTTAATAGAGATAAATGTAAAAATAATTAAATTAATATAGTCAATACAACAAGGACCTATGATTTATACTCATATCTATATGTTTACAGAAATTACAAATCATTTAGCAATTAGTTGAATTTTAGTGCATATCAATTAAAAATAATATAACATAAAACTTTACAATAATTTGAAATCAATAAATATATCAATAATTAATTTAAATAAAATAAAATAGAAAAAAGATTGGAGCTCCTTCTCAACCTTCTATTTCATTAAAGCTAATAAATAAATGTTTTTTTATAAGTATGATGACAACTTTTAATTTAATTTGATAAAGTTAGTATCAAATAAAAATGTATATACAAAATTGGTTATGAGGACTTTTTGTTTGCTGCAAGATATAAAAAAATTAAAAATGCATCATCAATTACAATTCTAGTTCATAATTTT
This sequence comes from Chimonanthus salicifolius, assembly GCA_013350335.1. Taxonomy (NCBI): domain Eukaryota; kingdom Viridiplantae; phylum Streptophyta; class Magnoliopsida; order Laurales; family Calycanthaceae; genus Chimonanthus; species Chimonanthus salicifolius. The sequence goes on along the minus strand of CM023534.1, from coordinate 66,120,427 downwards.
CGAAATAAAAATAAAGACAAAAAATACGTCAATCATTGAATCACGTCAGCCAAAAGTCTCAAATAGTCAAACAAATGAGTTAAACCAAAATTTTATTTAATATTTTATTGAATTTACTGTAGACTAAATTCATAAAATATTAAAATATATAATTAATAAATGACCCAAAAGAAGCTATTATTCATAAATAATTATAAAGAGACTAATAATAGAAGCGTCCTCTTTATTTATTCTAGAGGCACCCTTACTAAAATGTTAAAAACTTCATTGGATCACATAGAGACAAAATTACCTTTGATTTAAGCCATTTTCAATAGGGTATCCCTCTAACATTAAAAATAAATAGTGTCTTCATCCATAATGAAACATCATATAAAATACCAAATTAAACATAATCATAAATTACATTTTATAAAAATTATTAACTGTATATCAATTTCTAATGAAAAAAATATTTTATTTATAAACTTAATTCATTTAATGAAGCAATTCAATTTCAGCTTGACGTAATGAGTTTTACCCAACTAAGCCATATGTTTCAAGTTTGAAAGTGATTCGCATAGTTAGATCACAACTATACCTAATTTGACTCTACCCAGTGACTAAGCAAATGATTGTGTGGGATTGACTCGTTCACTTTGATAATTCAATTCCACAGAGGTTAGCCCTAATTAGTGGCCAGGTGTATAACAAAATCGAGTTAACTCAATAATTTGACTAACTGTAAAGTGCAATGATTATATCAAACGATATGTTGTTATTATTTTGAATGTCAAGAGAAAAGAACTATAGCTTATAAAACCTTTAAAGGTTTTAAAATTGAAAAAATTAAATTAGCATATATGATAGATGAAGAAAATTAAAACAACTTGTTAGTGACTGAGTTTGGGCTGAGTTACTAATTTTAGGAAAACTTAAAACTACATGAAAAGTCAATATACCTGAGCTAAGATAGTAAGATATTAAGAAGTTAGGGTCTATTTGGTTGAACATACTATAGTGACAAATACCGTTCTCAGGATATTAACGGCAATTGATAATAACGGGATATTTTTAAATTCTCAGATTTTTATCAGGAATTTAACAGGAAAATCTCGCTGAAATTATAATATTTAAAAAATAAAAAAAAGTAGAATAAATAAAAAAATTAATGAAATAAAAACGGTATAGGGAATTTATCGGGATTTTCTCGGGAATTTACCGGAAATTTACCGGGATATTATCGCGTTATTAACGTTTATCGCGTTTTTAACGCGATTTTATCTGAAATTTACCGAAAATTTATCGTTTGGCGATAAAAACGCGTTTTTAACGCAGTAATGGTATTTTGCCGATAAAAACGCGGTAAATTTGAAAATACCGCTGATATTTGTGACATTGGAACATACAGCAAGAGAAGAGAAGTGTCATAACTCAAGATTTGTTTCTATCAAAATGGAGGACAAACTATTGATACATAGAACCGCAATTGATACATAGAACCGGTAGGTGGCTTTACATTTGTTATGTTCTAATTATACAGTCCAAAAAACTAGCATGTTAGATGGAGTGACTCAATATTTTAATAAATTCTTAGATATTTTTCTACAATTTTAATGTGAGACTCGTTCACAACTCCAACAATCCCCTTCAAACGAGACTAGCTATCCTATCTATCTGAGAGACTTATCTTAACAGCAATTGATACATAGAATCTGTGAGCGGCTTTACATATATGTAACGATTATTCTATCTGCGGGTGAAGATGCCCATGTTAACCTAAGTCCTTTTAAAATTGTAAATGGGTTAAACATGGGTTGGATTCTGCTTAGGATTTAAGTGTGGGAGAGCATTTGGAGGTGGTAGCAGTGAATGGAAAAGATCATCCACTCAGTTTGGTTTGGGAGGAATATGAAATGGAGTAATCAAATGTGGACCTAACAGTTTTCAGCAGAATCAGATTCGCCTCTAAGTTGGATAGCAACCAAATCAAATGAATCAGTCGTTTCCTCATCTTACCCTACCCACTACCCACTACCCACTACCCACTAATGAGTGTGAAAAATAATGTTCTTTTCATACGACGATACTTGCTTTTGTTACTTCATCGATGGAATATATTTCTTTCTAAATTTTGAGCGGTTGAAATTTAAAAATAAGTAAAGAATTAAATAAAGTAAATTGAATGAATTTAACTTTATTCTAAATTCAACTTCATCTATTTTATTCTATTCTATTGTCACTATTTTTAAAATCAAATGTACCTTTCAGTATAAAAGCAAATGTCATTTTAGGAATAGCCATGGCACGGGATGTAAATATGTTGGGATCACAAGTTGTTCTTTAGAATAGAATAGAATAGAATTTATGAATAATAGAATATTAAAATACTAATTAAAGAAAAATTAATGTGATAATAATAATATGGAACAAAATAAGACTTCATTTTTTTTTAATTTTAAATTTCTAACTTGAAGTATTTATTACTTATTCTGTTACTGATAAGTTATAGTAAATGTATTTTTCAAAGTAGCTAAAAGAGTTATAGAAATGAGTTGAAATGGAAGATAAAAATCAGCTGCATTAATCTTGTTGTTAGGTCATACTCTATAATGTAGTTTGATCTTATATAGTTGTTATGTGCAAGAGAGAGATTAACAGTTATATTGAATGTTGATAGTCGTCTGTTCTTTACTTTTTTGCCTATGAACAGTGGATCAATTTGAACTTATAAATTTAATGAAAGAAAATAACGTAAACTTTCTATGTTGTGATTTGATTCTCTTTTTTAAGATCTTACTGTATATAGAGTCAAGAAAGTGATTTCTACGAACAAAACCAAAAGATCTCATGACCTAAATAACTCGAAATTACATTAAGTCTTATGGTTCTTGAATGGGGAAACCACTGATCAAAGAAACAGTTGATGATAGTTATAGTTTTCATATTTATTAAAGACAGTAGAAAAAAGTGATTGAACAACTATCAATTCTTTTAATTATTTCAAAGTTCAAAGTGTATAACTGTGTCTTTTTAATAATAATAATAATAATAATAATAATAATAATAATGGGTAATGAGACATTTAAAAGGGTCAAATATCCCTCTCCAATGGTCAGGTAACCCCACCAATTGATCAGAATTTTTTTAAGTAAAATGTTGCATTTCTTTCTCATTTGACATTTCATAAAAATACTATCAAAGTAATTTAAAAGAACTCTTGAATATTTGAGAAAATCCAACTTAACAATGATTTTTCCACAACTGCCCATACCAAACTCAATAATTATTCATTGTAGATTTGAATTGCATAGATATAATATAATTTTTAGGCATTTAATTTTGGGTAGCAATCCTCTTATTGGTGTTTTGTGTAACCAGATGTGGGATTTCATAGATTTTCCACTTTACCTTTGTCCTGCCGTATCGTAAAAAAAAAAAAAAGGATGTCAGAAATGTTAGCGTTACGCGTGGAAACAAGAAAAATCAAACAGAAATAAACACACAGCATTACACAATATTTTAACGTGGTTCGGCCCACCTGGTCTACGTCCACAGAGCGACAGAATATTTACTATAAATGAGAAATAAATAAATGTACAATAATAATGACTCCCTTGAGTCATGAGCCCAAACCCGAAGTCCCAAGCCCCTTGTACACCCAACTATAAGACACATCGACGTCACCTCTTAGTGATGTGAATCTCTCTCATACCCAAAATAGTGAACACAACTTCTGTGTTCCTCCCTCTACGCTTCCTGCGTCCTACGAGCAATCCCGACATGCTTCTCAAACGCAAGCGTCTCCGATGATGGTGTGTAATACACATACACAGATCTCCACCTCTGCTTTGGCGAAGGGCTTCGTCTCTCCAACTGCACTCCTGCTGGCTGCCACTCACAGATCTGTGAACCCAGATCTGCAGTGGTACTGCACTATTGGTTCCGCCCCTCTTCGGCCATTGAGCTGTCCTCCAGATAGTTTCAGATCTGTGGCTTGCCGCTGCCTGTATATATGGCCAAGAAGCCATCTCTATGCAAAGGCCAGAAGGCCCTTCACATGGCCTCCTCTCTAGGCAAACCCGGCTGCTTCTCTGCCGTGTGTGGAGTCCCTACTTATACACCTCTTTGCAATCTATAAATAGACATATGCTACAAAAATAGGCAACTTCCAAATCAGGAGTTAGGAAGTCCAGATTTACCGTAAGTCGTGTCCTTCTTTATAGCATTGAGCTTGTCTATTTCAGGCCCACACATCAACACCTCAAGATTTTCATAAGAGAAAATTGCTGTCAAGATTTTGTGGAATTGAGCCACCACCTAACAAGAAATTTGCTCACTTACCGCATCACTGACCCAATCACTTACCAGAACAATAAATCGACTCACTGACATATATATATAGTAAAATCCGTGTCAAATTACACGAAGCCGCTGAGTATTCTGCTCTTAATTTTGTTACATAATACGCATCCTTCACTGTAGAAGGCTTGTTTTGCAGCTGTCAGATTCAACGCTATATAAGATTTTGAACACAATCATATCTGAAGAAAATTTTATCAAAATAAATCTCACTCTTATTTGTATCTAATGCGGATACTGATGGATTTGGCAGTGACCGTGAAGTCGGAGAACCGCCCAGAGTAACAAGCTTGAAGAAGAGAATGCCTCTGAGAACTTTACCGTCTCCGGCGACGAAATGCGTTTGGTAGCTGACAGTCTGACTCTGACACCAGGGGTTGTGAGAGCATTGTTCATTATCTTGCCAAATGCCAACCACTCTCTCTCTTCATCCTCCGATGGAAACATTTCAGGCTCCCGGCTCAAATTAACCAGGTAAGCTCTCCAATTGATGATGATCTTCACATTTCCATCTTAAACTTTCCAAGAATTTGTTTGGATAAAAAGGAGGAAAAATACCTGTTTAAAATATAATCACTTTGAATTAAAACAAGCAATTTAAACCAGTTTTACTTAAAGACTATAATCTTTCATAAAACTACTTATTTTTTTTACCATAATTTCGTGGCTGACTAGCACCTTATAAAGTTTGAGGAGTTGAAATCCAAGTTTGGAAAGTGAAAACTCGAAAAAAAAAAATGATCACCATCGTTGGGCTTGGTGTATACACAAGCATGTAGGGGCCGCATTGTTATTTATTGGACAGCTCTATTTTTAAATATTCAGTTAAAGTGATTTTAAACAATTATTCAAATTTTCAATAGTCCCATTAGACTGTATCATGTGAGTGCCATAAGCCATGTTCATAGATCTTAGAGCTGCAATTCGGGTCAGGCGGGTCGGGTTCGTTAAAATCCAACTCGACCCGAGTTGATATATATGGATCCGATTTGAATTCTCAACCCAAACTCCATAACCCAACCCAACCCGAATTCTAACCCGAATTCTGACCCGACCCACATTCTGAACCTATTTTAGCCGGGTCGGATCGGGTTGAGTCGGGTCAGGTCGGGTTAACTTATAAAATTCTCAACCCGACCTGACCCGAATTTTATGCAGATTTTTATCTTCTCAACCCAACTCGACCCACTGACCCGAAATTCTCGACCCGGCCCCGATGATTTCTAGGGTCAGATCATGTGGGTTAGGCCAAAATATAGATATATATAGAATTTTTAAGGGCTGATATGATACCTATCAACCGTAAAAGATAGATATTGATCGATATATATATATATATATATCGGTTGATATCTCATTTTTTTCAAAAAATTAAAAAATAAATCAAAAAATCTAATATATCATTATCGTCAATATTGATATATCAGCCGATTTTTCACTCGTGAATAAGATACAACTTAGACTTCGAGGATCTAAACATGATTTTGAATAAAATTGGGGTTTCATGTGAAAAGTATCTTACAAAATTCTTGCTTCGAAAATCACACGATTTCTCTTTATTCATCTTATTGATTTGCTTTTATCCTTTTGAAAGTCGTTGACTTCACCCTCTAGGTTTTTTATTTCAACTTTCACAACCTTGTTTATCTTTATGTTACCACAAATGATTGGTCATGCTTTGCACACCTCATGCGAGGCTCAATGACCCTATATGAGGGATACACTAGGCTTCACACCAATAATTACTTTAGATAACAATGTAAATTTTTTAAGCTCATAGATTTTATTTTTATTCTCTAAACTTCCGTAGTTAAAATATAGCTTGATACATCTAATCAAATTGACTTTTAATAGACATAACACACTCACGTTCATAACTATTAGTCAGCCCACATAGGAATGAGTATTGTATCTTTCGTGCATACTTGTCATTTGATTTATTAGAATATGTAAAGATATTTATCTAGTGATTTTTTTATTTTAAAATTTAAGAATTAAGAAGATTCAATAAGTCTCTATTTACATTTTATAAAATTTATGATATTTTATCCCTTCATCTTTATTATTATATGATGAAACTCATCATTTGAAACGGCAATCACTCATCATTTGAGACGGCCATAAGATTATATTATCTTTTTTAATTTGATAAATATAAATAAAATAAATAAATTTGGATCTAAATAAATATATGTATATCAGCCAGTGTTTTATGTGTAAAGACAAAGTTTAACTGATTGTCTACCATTTTAAGAAGTGGGAGACTGTGGATTCAAACTCTTGTAATCTAACTTTGATATATTCTAAGAATAGTGAACTCATCTCTTAGAATTTTACGCGCTGAGTACTACACGATTTTCTACGTGTAAATTTAAAATGAAGAAGACAAATGACTTTCATGTATAAGAATTAAGAAATAAAAAAAGAAAAAAGAAAAATTTGTCTACTGTGGAGAATCACATCACTTGGACAGTTGGACCTCCGCTATTCTCATCTAATGCTTTTGTTTCTAAGCGGCTGTTTAATCCAACGGGTGGATTTCTCAGTGACCATTTCAAATCATCTTCAATTTTACAATGTTATATTCTAATTTGAATGCTAATAACCGTTATCCAAATTTATATTCAATTGAGCTATATGATTTTATATAGTTAAATTTAAAATGATTTTTAAAGTGGTTCGATCCTTAAAATAGTTCAGTTTTTTCAATGAAATTTTTAAATATTTTATTTTCAAATATAACAATATATTATTATAACACCATATTAATAACAAGATTCAAAGTGATTCAAATTATCTGACTTAATGATTAAATTTAATTAAATCAAAGAGAGACAAATTCACTGTGTTGAACTCTGACCATGAAGATAGAATTTGTGGGCTCCAGTGTGGAGAGTGTGTCCATACGAAATCTTGCCAAAACGAGGCCAAAAAAAAAATAAATAAATAAAAGATTAGCAGAGAGATAAGGAAGAAGGAAGAGAAGGAGAGACAGAGAGAGAGAGATTGAGATGGCGGTAGCAAACGCACCTCCTTTGCAGTTCCTTAGCTTGAGAAACCACCATTCGTGTCTCGGAATCTCCTCTCTCAAGAAGGAATCGAATTCCTGCGTGGTCGGGGTTTCGATTCTCCCCAAATCCCTTTTCTCCAAATTCTACAGGAATCATTCGAGCAACAGTATCCCTTGTCGCTGCAGTAACGGCAGCAGTGGGAACAATTCTACTGAGTGGGATTGGAATCGATGGACTCGCCATTTCTCAGAAATAGACCAGGCCGAGAGCTACTCCTCTGTTCTCAAGGTAACTATTCTCCATGCATCCTAACAGGGCCTAAAGTCATTTTTGCTAGAAAATTCCAGCAAAGTTTACAATTCCTTAAATTATAGAATCAGCAAAATCCGCCAAATCTGGATTTTTTACAGTTCATGAAATAACATATTGTGTTTGACAGGCATGTATTATTAGTTGGAAGCTATGAATTAAATAATCTAGAGCTTACAGCCTTGAAATTCCAAAACAAAACTTAAAATGTTCGGTGAGATCAGATGTGTAGACTGGGAATTTTACATTCTGGCCAGATTCCAATTCTAAGGCATGTGTGGTAACTGGGATTCTTATATGGAGTCGGAATTTTGCGGAATTCATAGAACTCTCCAAGTAATCCCATGTTAGTGAAATAAGAATTCTGCTCAGGGAATTTAGACATCCTGAAATATTTCAAATTTAGGGTGTTATAAATTCCCAACTAAAATTGTTTTTTTGATCATCCAAAGCTTGAATCACTTTGTGGAATTCTAAAATTCCAGGTTATAATCCGAAGCCTTCTAAAAACAAAAGGCTAGTACAAGAACCCTCCAAATTCTAGAATTAGCAGAATTTGCTAATTTCAGTATTTGTGAATTACTAATTATGCTGGAATTTCTGCAAAACAGGCACTTAATTTGGGCCCTACTGTCTTAGATTGGGACTGAGGTCCTATACGGTGTTACTAGTTTGGATGTGCTTTCTTTTCTCTTCTTTTATGTGTGGATTTTGGATAATTGGTTTGATTTCTTTTGACAAGAGTCACTAGCATAGTTTGTAAGTGCTCCTTATTACAACCTCAAGGTTGTGAGTTTGAGTCATATGGATGTCAGGTGACCCATCGAAAAAATTCGCTAACTCCAGATAAGTGGGATAGATGGCTATGGTGGTGGTGGTGATGATGATGATGATGATGATTTCTTTTGGTTTTATAGTTAAATTATGGATTGTGAGAATACTGATTCTTTGAATTTTTTTTTTTGAGCAGTACCGATTCTATGAATTTGGAGTGATTTCTTTAAATGATCTTTCTTGGATTTTAATGTTAGGAAATCCAATTTGTATCTTTAGGTAATTTTCTGTTTTTTTTTTTCATGGGTTACATCCATTATGGATTAATTTGGGTCTTACTGCCTTCCATTTTTCAGCTTTAGGAAGTCCAGTGTTGACCATGATCAAATTTTGGTGGTTGTAGTTTGCCTGTTTGGACTAAAAACACCATTGATGGGTGTTTAAGTTTGTTATATTACATTTGAGAGCCTTATCTACATCTGGAGCATCCTAAGCCTTGAAGAGAGAAGATTTTGATCCCACATGAAGCTCAAAAATTTCAGTATATTTTGAAGTGAAAAGGATTTTATTTCAGTTGTAAAGTTTTATGTTGGTTTTTGCAGTTTCAACTAGAAGATGCAGTTGAGAGGGAGGACTTTGAGGAGGCTATGAAATTGAAAGTCGCCATAGCAGAAACAACCTCAAAGGACACTGTGGCTGAAGTTATGTCTCAACTGGAGGTTAGATTATTAAATGAATGAATGTGGTGAGCGACCTTGCATTAACTTGATGTTTTAGTTATGTATTATGTTACCTTGCAGAGTGCAATAGGTGAGGAACGCTACCATGATGCATCAAGGCTGTGCAGACTTACGGGAAGTGGACTGGTATTATTTCTTTCTGTACATTTCCACTGGTTTTCCAATCAAAATGTATGGATAGTGATTGACGGACTCATCATCATTATTTTTTATTACTAATATTATTAAAGGACTACACAGGTGTGGATTCTTTGAAAATGTCAATGATAACCATTAGTAGATCCAATTTCATTTCATGTAGACATCATTTGGCATATTAAATGTTGCTGTTATTAAGAACATGAAATTTAAACCAATCGTTCTCTAAAAGTTTTAGGAAGGAACTAGTTGTTCTAATGTCCTGTCCGTTGGGCCTTGTAAATGGACCCAAATCACATCCAGCTTCCTTTTCTCATAACCTGATTGGACCACACCTTGTATTTGATGGCCATCACCTTGATTCTATCCTCATTATGGCTACATCAGCATCCAAACTTTGAAGGATAAAATATCACATTATGCTGTGACTTTTAAGATTGCAATATATTTTGTCAAAATCTTCTAATATTTGACCTCAGTTTAACTCTTTTTTTTTAACCTTGGCCCAAATAATCCCTTATCTTGTCAAACTTCCTAACCATGTGAGGGCATGACGCCAGTGCTCTGTTTTTGGTACTTAAAAAAGTGAGTACTTAGCTTGATAAGTTTGTCGGTTCTATATCATGTGGACATCACTATATGCACAATGGCACTTAACATTGATTGAAAAAAAAATTACAAATTAATCCTCATGGATGCATGGATCTACTCTATTTTTAGATGGTGAAGGCTGTAGCCATTTTTTATCAAGTTTAAGATTAAATGCATGCTGTGTCATATTATGTGGATCCAACTCATGATTATGTCAAATTGTATAGATATAAATTTCCACAAAGTAACATTCTAGGGAGCTTTAATTCACTTGGAACTTTCGCTTAGTGTATTGAAGACATAATGTGAATAGTGTTTTTCCTTCTTTTTTCCTTTTGATTGGTGAAAGTGGTTTCTTTAAATCAGAAGGAAAAAAAGCTACATTTATAGAGTCAGTGAAGATGAGGATTATTCAAAAAACAGTCAAGATACTTCCTTCTTATTAAGTGAATATGCACCTCAGAGTTGCATATTGCAGAATAGCCAGAAGAAGAAAACTGGGTGGTTCCTAAATAAGCTCTTTGATCTTCTACTCAATTTGCTAGCTTATATGGGTCCTGCCAACATTCCACTCTGGATTGCTTCTCTAGAAGCTTCATAGGAGGCACAAGCTTAGGAAGTTGCACTTTACCTTGGGACAATAGAAGCCCTTCAAAACTATTTTGTCTTGATCCACAACAACTACACCATCAGACTAGAATTGTTAAAACACCGAAAACATACTGGAACTAGATTATGTCCTTAAGTGACCTAGATTGAAGGACTGAGCTATCTATCATAACTAGTGCAGCATAATGTGCTTCTTTCCCAACTGTTTCTGTTCTTGCCAATAACTGATGGACCAGGTTGTCATTGGGGAGGTTATTGAGGTGCATGCACACATATACGATCATCGTCATCGTTGAAGCCTCATCTCATCTTCTGCTTGCAGGTGGGTTGGTGGGTGGGATTTTCAAAGGACTCTAATGACCCATATGGTAGAGTTGTACAAATAACCCCTGCTGTGGGCAGATTTGTGGCTAGGAGTTATAGTCCAAGGTACGTTTTTAATCATAATTTCTGGGAACTTGTTTTCTTTAGATGCTGCCCAACCTTTCTTTCATTTTGGGCTACACATGCACGTCATAAGACAACTTTACAAAATGAGGGCCTTTTTGCATTTATTTATTGTTATTTTTTGTATTTTTTTTTGTTATTATTAATGTTACATTTCCTCCTGTATCTTTTTCAGTCCAGCGACTATGATTTTACCATTTGTTGGTATTTTATGGAGCAACTATACACCATTAATGATGATTGCTTCTTTTCAGACAATTGATTGCCGCATCTCCTGGAACCCTACTATTTGAGATTTTCATCGTGAAGGATACTGAACAGACATATTCAATGCAGGTAACATAATGTTGATATTGTAGATGGTTAGGAAAAATGTTTGGCTTATGAGGTAGACAATCCTAAAAACAGTAAATGGCCCCCGCTAAACTCAGTATCTGCAATGGGTTACCGGCAGGTCTGCCTCTGGCATAAGAGAGGCCTAGATGATCACTATATGATGAACTTCAATCTGCAGAAATGCAGCACAGTCCTGAACTTCAAATGCACGCCCATAAAATAGTAAGGAAAAAGAGTTGAAAACAAGAATAAGAACATTGGCAACTTGGTTAAAAAGGTATTATTGGTGGTGGTACCATCATGGATCCCACCATGAGCAACCTATTGTGGAAATGGTCTCTCTCTGCTTTCTCACGGGGTACACACTAGACAGCTTGGCCACCATCTCCACTCTCTTCCCCATAGTATTTCTTGTGCATGAGCTTCAGGAGGGATAACTCATGCTTGTCCTGGCCACAGCTGCCTAGTAACCCATACACATACACACACACGAACACATAACATACAATTCCCAATATCATTGCTAGGATACAAACCAAAATGTAGGGGTCGGGTCACATGCACAATGCCCAACAGGGCAATGAAATTCTCTGGATCCAAAGTAGCGTTAAGAAAGAACCTTGCTGTACTTCCATGTTGGGGATTATGAACGGTATTTGCACCACAGATGTCTGGCACATGGTGAAATCCTGATGATTATCACGTTCTGCCCATGGTAAACTTACCTGACTTGAAATTAGGTCCTTGAACTTAAACCTTTATGTGGCAAACCAGAACTCAGACTCTATTGGTAAGAACATAAGAAACCATGAGCTTGATTGCGGAATAGGAATGTGTGCTTTTGGCCCACCTAAGTGCATGCAAATCATGAGTGAAGGTGGTATAATGGTCGGCAAAATATCACCTTTCCATTCATAATGACTGTAGGTTTAGGGCTTCAAACTGTAGTGGTTCTATAGAACCTGGATACATATGGATCTTTGTTTGAGATATCAACTGGTGTTTACAATGGGGATCTTTCTAAAGTGAGGTATACAAGTTAACTGGTGTAGTTGATTGAAAGAGCTTAAATGTTCATAGCTGGGTTCACATACAGTTTGTTATCTGGTCTCTCATTTTGGGCACTCATTGAAAATTCCCTCCTCCCCCTCTGACAAAGAAAATAAAAGGATGCAGAGCCCAATTTTGGTAACATAATGGTGGATGGACAAGGATGGATTTTCATTAAATAATCATCTTTATATGATGTCCATATTCACCTCATGACGAGCTTCCAAAATAGATGGCTGGAACAATTTTGTCGAACCACTAATTTTTCATTTTCTTGATTTGAACAATGGTCATGCTTATTGAATCAAACTATAATTAAAGTTTTCGCAATCAATGTTTTGTCCTTATCCAACCATCCATGATCGATTGAACCTCATGTGGGTTGAACTTGGACCTGCGTTTAATACCCCAACTAGATGTGCTAATGCCTTTGATAATGATGATGTCTACAAAACATAGTTGTTTTGAAATTACTGTCAGTGTTTCTGTATGTTTTGAAATTCTGATGCCTCATCTTTAGACAGGTAGTATACTCGCAGCCTTCGAAAACTACTTCAACACTTTCGACGAAATTGCCGTCAAAACCCACTGATGGTCAATCTCTATCTGACTCAGAGAATGCTTCTAGAGAAGAGAATATGACAAATGGAGATGTAACAAAGGAGAGCGAAGAGAAGAAAACTGAAGTGAAGAACATTAATACCAAGGATGTAAGTGAAGAGGGAATAAAGAGTGTTATAAATTTTCTTAAGGATAGAATTCCAGGATTAAAAGTCAAAGTTGTGAATGTTGATGTACAAGAGGAAATAAAAGGAGATGGTGAAGCCTTCGAAAAGTTAATAGAGGAAGATCTTGAGGAGACTAGTTTAGATGACGATTCTGAAGATGAGACCAACATCCTAGATGAAGATGCTCCACGTGAAGCTGTTGCAGCAGGTGGAGGTGCTGATACAAAGGAAGAAAGCACGAGCATGGCAATGAAACTTTTTATTGGTGGGGTGCTGCACAATAAGGAGGATGTTTTGCCAAAGGCTTATGTACGTCTTCCAGCAGAAATAAAGGACATGGAAAAGGATTCTTTTGCATTGCATATACCTGGGCAAAATAAAGATTCAGATGTTGGTGTTAATAAAGCTTCTAAACTCAAAGTAGCAGCTATTGCAGCTCAGGCAGTTTCTGAACTCATGCCACTTGATGTTGCTAAGGCATTTTGGAGTGCAGATAAGGCTCCTTCAAAGGTGAATCCTAGATAATTGAACATCTCATATATCTGTTTATTATCCATGGTTCCAATCATTCATATTCTGCCTTTGCGTGACATTGATTAGGTTCAGTGTTTAGAGGCCCTTGTTTGGACCTGACTTGACTTCTGCCCTACCCAATAGATGTGCTGGTTTCAGATCAAGGCTTGCATCATTTGTTGAGTTCTCAAGTTTTCTAATCTATTTATTGCCATTATTTGTTGGGTTGGGCCTGAATTTCAGGGTTAGTTAGTAATAGGCTGAGCTTGGGCTTGAGTCATAGGAGATTAACAGGCTGTCCACAGGTTGACCCTCATCTGAACAGTAACTACTATTTCTTCTTCACCAAATTTTGTAATATAGCTTTCAAAGTTCACTGTGAGGTCATATGGTGAATTCAGTATTTTTAGCCACATACATTTGCTCAATGATCATCAACATGATGTAGATGCTCAAGGACAGGATGTAGATGTATTGTAGCCATCTGTGTTTCAACTACCTGGTTTTATGATTTTATCTCAATTTACTAGAGCTTCAAAAGTTGTTATATATTTATATCTGGAAAGCTATAATGCAAAAAACCATGTTTGGCATCAGTGTTGATGGCCCATCCATTGAGAATCTCCTGGAGGGTCAGTCCTTACCCTTCCATTTTTAGACAGTTGAAAAGAAATAAAATTGCCAACCAGATTATACATGAAAGGTTAAAGATGTATGGTCAGTGCCTTCAAATTTTGGAGGTTGTCAGTACATGGACGTCCACTGTTAGGTCTTTCATGTCAATGATGAAATACTGAGTTATGTGCCTTTCCTGTATAAAATGAGAACTACACCACTGCTAGGCCTTTCATGTCAATGATGGAATAATTACATATTTCTTGTGTCATTCAGATTCTAATATTTTTTTTTGAAAGGTCATTCGGATTCTAATATTAAGGCACTTGAAGATGTTTGGGCAATCTGATTCTTCTGTTATTTTAACTGTCAATTCTATATATATATTTTTTTTAAATTCTGCCATTTGGCATAAATAGTTCAAGTAGGAGACCCTACAATGGGGCCATGGACAAGCTACCGCTTTTTAGTTTTCACGAACAGTTTCAATCATTCAATTCATGGACAATTCAAATAAATGTTTGTAGGGAAAAGAAACTATATAGAGTAAGAGGACTCGGCATGCTTGCTTCTAACAGTTTCAGTCACCAATCCATGGTGAGGACTCCATGCAGGGTTCCCTTTCTACCGGACATATCACTGTAGTCAAAGCAGCCTCTTCCCCCCGCCTCCCCCCCCTCCTCTCTTCTCTCTCTCTCTCTCTCACTTGGTCAATCATGCTGTTAAGATAATAGATGGATTAAGCCCTAACTCCGCTTTAGGTTTCTAGAGATGTACGTGAGGTTGTCAAGCTTGCTGTCAGTCAGGCACAGAGGCGAAACAGGCTATCGACCGACACAATTTTCAATCGGATCACCACATCCAGGGATTGTTTAGATCCGTTTGATGGTATGGTTGTTTTGAGTGTTCTATATTACAGAGTATCATAGATATTAAAATATTGGATGTAATTCTGTTAGGTTAATGTGTTTCGGTTGATGGGCAGGTTTGTATGTTGGAGCATTTGGTCCTTATGGTACTGAGGTAGTACAGTTGAGGCGCAAGTTTGGTCATTGGCGAAGTACAGATGACACCGAGGGATCAGACGTAGAGTTCTTTGAATATGTTGAAGCAGTAAAGCTGACTGGCGATCTAAATGTCCCAGCTGGCGAGGTTCATAGGCATTAACTTCTTTGTTGTTTTGATTGGTTGGCCTGTTGGAATTCTAGGTTAAAATTTGATTAGGCATAAAGTTGGGGGTCCAGTCTTTATTTTCTGGTTGAAAAAGGAAGGATTTTGCTCCAGTTGAGATTTCCCAGCATATTCAAATTAGGCTGCATGTGTGCTTGGATCCTGAAACACCTGTAATTGCAACTGGTGGGCTTTTCCCAACTTCTAACCAGACTAATGAACATGTTTGCATGTGATGAGTGGGGCTTAATGAGTTAAGTTGCTCTAGGTCAACTGAGGCACCTATTGTATGCTAATTTGATGCGGGATCGATGCTCACCGGTAGAGCAATCCAGCCAAAACCGGGATCCTGAGTCTTCGTCGAGACTGAGAGAAGGAAGAAATCCTGCAGCCAAGGCAGGAAAAGAAGGAAATCCTGCAGCCAAGGCAGGGAAGAAAAAGAAAGAAAAAGAGAGAAAAAAATAACTTTAGATTTCATTCCATTGTTTGAACGTGAATGCTCTCTCTACATTTCATCATCCCTTATATATTAAATAAAGAAACCTAAGTAAAAAGGAAATCCAACAATATTAGGAAACTAACTAAAAAGAGTAACCCCAATCTAGTTAGGACACCTAAATACATTAGGAAACTAACAAATAAAATTAAATTTAGAAATTAAATAACTTGCTAAAAAAACTAATAAGTGGGTCCACTCGTGATATGCGTGTCCTACATCATAATTCCTCATTATGTTCTTTTTGTGCAGGTTACTTTTCGTGCAAAAATTGGCAAAGGCAATCGCCTCCCAAATCGTGGCATCTATCCAGAGGAACTAGGAGTGGTACTGAATTAAATTATATAATATCATCTTCCATTTGAAGTTTTAGAATTGATTTTTTAATGGGTAAATGTAAATATTAAATTCTAAAATTATGTGCCAAATTGGAAGTTCTTGTCCACTCATTCTTTGTTATGCTGTCTATATTCCATTTTCAATGGT
The DNA here is from genome assembly GCA_013350335.1 of Chimonanthus salicifolius. Taxonomy (NCBI): domain Eukaryota; kingdom Viridiplantae; phylum Streptophyta; class Magnoliopsida; order Laurales; family Calycanthaceae; genus Chimonanthus; species Chimonanthus salicifolius. The sequence goes on along the minus strand of CM023534.1, from coordinate 66,104,073 downwards.
TAGGATCTTCCAATGTGGGAGATCTTCTGGAATTTGAATCATAGTTAGTGTTAATATTGATTTTCAAACATTTCTGAAATTCCTGTGGTCATCTCTATTCTGCATTGGAGCCTCTCATGGAAAAGTGATGCAGGTTGCAAGTTACAAAGGTCAAGGACGAATAGCAGAACCTGGATTCCGGAACCCACAATGGGTCAGTGGTGAACTACTGCAGCTCACTGGCAAGGTAATGAGATCAATTGTGGAGTTCTTTCTGATCTTTAGTCACTAGGTGAAATAAACTGGAGTTTGACTGAACTTGTACATGGCTCAAGTCATAGACTTTTAAATGATACCGAACATGACCTGGTAATTGCCTTGGCCATCTCTTTCTAGACCAACAGCTTAGACTGCAATTAGGTTGCCCATCATCATTTCATCAAACTAAAATAGAAAAAGAATGTCATTTTATTCAATTTTTTTGTTGAGGCATCATATAATAGCTCTTGTACTTTTACTGGTTATCCAGGGCTTGGGGCAGCATGTCAGAGGTGCAGAACTAGGATTTCTGTATGTAGTCCCTGAACAAAGCTTTCTTGTATTGTTCGACCGCTTGAAACTCCCAGAATGATTTCCATGTAATGGCACTTCGGCACACAGCACTTCCAGTGATGTTCATTCTGCCATCTATGCAAAAAGATGGCATTTGTGTTGTGGCAGCACCAATGACTTACACGGGGAAAGTCTCTTTAGGAGATCTAATGATGGATGTCTTGAGGACCAAGAGGAGAGCTTTTTTTTTCTTCTGTTTCTGTATTGCCCCTTCTGGTTTCGTTTTTCTTAATGCGTCATGCTTTATAAATAAGTGAAATGCATTCTAGCACAAGCATGATGCAATCAGAAGCCCTACCACCCACTTATATATATATATATAATTTTTATTTTTTTGAAAATTTACTTCATTGATCAGACAACGGGGAAAATTACAAATCAGCACAAACAAAAAAAGCTTGCCACCAAAGAAAAGAAAGAACCAAAATCCAACCTCAGATTAAATAAAATTATTTACAATTTCTGATGGCAAAGATACTCTTTGATGGCCCAACTCATCAGCCTCCGAATTGGAGAGCGAGGAGTCCAAGAAACCGAATACCGAAAACCTCAATGGAATGGTGAATTATTTGGACCTTATCCAAATAAATTCATGGATATGGAACCCGAAGTCCAATTAACAACTATCTTAAAATCACCTTCTAAGATACTCTCAACTCATCCAGAACAGAGCCATTGGAGAAAGGACCTGCAATTATGGTATCATTAGATCCATTTCGAATCACATCCTCAAAACTTGCTAAACGATGATCACAGATACAACTTCCATCAAAATTGAGTTTGAAAAAGCCCACCCACTTATATTGTTTCACTATGATCCGAATTGTTCATTTCATAAGACCTGTTGTAAACTTGCTGACATTGCTGTACTTGAATGACCCTAGGCAGTGGATTAGTTGATTAAGTAGAGCAACAATAGAAACTAACAAGGTTGTAGATCGTCATCGATCGCTTTCAATATTGACGTCAGTTCTATGGCCAAATCATGATTGGCAATCCAGGCTGGACGTATATTTGATTATTATGCTGCTTCAAGTTCTAAAAAATACTTCTCTTTAGTGAGGATTCTGTAATATGTTCAATAAAAGGGGAAAAGAGAAGAGAGAAGGTGAAGCCTCTTTTGAGAATACTGATTGAAAACTCATCAAAAACCATTTTAAAGGCTTCAGCCACATAATCATCATCTTTGAGACTCCAATGTCCATATTTGTTAAATCCTTAGTCTTTAGGGCTCCATCATTCACATTTATTCCTCTTTTTTATTAAAAAAAAAAAGAGAATTCTAATGGTTCTGGGACAGACTGGGCCTGAGATGTCCAATATGACTTGATACCTTCGGCCCAAATGGAGGCAGAATGAGACGGCGAAGTCTGAGTCTGTCTGTGTGAGAATGCTAATTGGTCCAAATCTTGATGATTGAAAGGGGAGTATGCAAACTAAACAGAACATTTTCTCTGGTGCAAGTGCTCATTAAACAGGATTTTGGTGGAATGATGATAGGTATTTGATGCAAGAGGAAAACCTACTTTGTGGGCACATAATGGGAAGGTTGTGTTTGTATTTCTACTGAATTTAGGCTCAAACAATGCCCATGTATCAGCCGGACCAGTCCATCAATTAGAGCTGGACTGGGCATATGGGCCCATTTTCAATTGGATCCAAACCACTCAAAATAATAATTTTAAAAAAATTATGTTCAACTACTTTAATACCCACTTAATGCATCTTATGTTGGATTTATTAGATAAAAACATTTATTCAATGTTTTTATTTTGATCATAAAAAATCACGAGTTAAGATAATGAAATAGACTTCATTTTTTGGCAATTTGACAATCTCCATGATTAACCATTCAATCATTCATTTTTTTTTATTGTAAAATAGATTCTACCTCTTCGAAGCCCAGGCATATGATAAATGGCCCAGACCAGGCCTATCAATCAATATTAAAAACTTTTCACGTCCAAAACTATGTTCAACCTACTTCACAAATGGGCTTTAATGTACAATCCGCATGTCCCCTTGGCCTGGGGCAATTCCTTCATCCAAACCATGTGCGGTCTTTATCCATGTCTCTCTTGCACTGTGGCCTGAAACAATTGGAAATTAGATTGAACCTCGGCTCCTAGATCAGGGGTAAAAAAAACGGCACATCCGTGATCTCGGCCTAGACGCCGAGATCTCGGGCCCACCTAATATCGGCCGATATTTCTCTCTCCTTTTTTTTTTTAATAAATCTTGGCCGTATCGGCCGATATTGGTGAGATCTCGGTCATATCGGCCGAGATCTTGCCCTTACAGGGCCGGTACATCTCATATCAGTCGAGATTTCGACCCTGTCCTAAATAGATACAGTAAGTATTGGTATACTATTTCAGCTGACAACATGGTTTAAAAACTGAAAACTTAGAGTTGACTCGAAATCAGATCAACTCGAGTAACTCGGGCAATTTCATTGATTCGATATGGAAAACTCGTTGACTTGCTCAACTCGAAATTCTATCAAATTGAGGTAGCTCAGATCGATTTGATTGAGCTTTTCGACTTTTAAAAGGCTGACACAGTATAATATATGTTTCCATCAGTTTATTTTTCTTTAATTTTTAAAAATATGAAACATATTTAAAAATAGAAAAAACAGAAAACTTACATCTCCAAATTTTGAATTTAATTCTTGATGGTTTTCATAGCATATAATACCTACAAATTGAAAATTTCAATGTATCTAAAGTATGAAAAAATTGTTAAAAAAAAACACGTTTAAAAGAATTTAGAAACATAAAGTGAAAAAGAAATTTAAAAGAAATTTAGAAATATATTCAAGCGCAATCATCCTGTTTATAGTTTTACACTAAAAAAAAAAAGAATGAAATTTTAAAAATATTTTTTATGTTTAAATATATTTTATAAATATAATTTAAAGAACATTATTTATAAAATTTATAAAAAGTAAATGTGAATAAATTAAAAAATACTACCGCACAAAATAGATACAGCAGAAAGAACTGAATCCATTCTAGGATGGTACGGCCTTCAATTGGAGGATACTTTTGGTATAAAATAAGTGGCGCCCCTCTCCATGTCAAAAGCAATAAATAATAATTATATTTAAAAAGAAGAGTCTTTAAGATAATAAATTAAGATTAAACGCATTAAAAGTAAGAAGAATATTCTTAGACGAGTTGGTCCTTAAATTAATTGCAAAGTACACGTTATCATACTTTAAAAGGTAACTTAAAAAAAAAAACAAATAAAAAGTAACCCTTTCCCTCACAACTGGCGAATCCTAATACGCTAAAAAAAGAAAAAAAAAAAAGGAAAAAAGAGAGATGGCGATGGGATATCATAGTCCTAAAGAGCACTATAACTGGTATTCAAAATAAATAAAGTCAAGATAGGATGATTGAGTATAATTTTTTATTAAATCTATGTTCAAAATCTCATTCCATTTAATAATAGATTGACTTGATTTGAATCCATTCAATAAATGAGTTAATTTGAATTAGAGTTTATGTGACTCAACAATTTATTAATAAACTTAACAACTTGAAAAAAAGACTTGGATTGAATATTTTAAAATATTTAATAGAATGAGTTCACTTTGACTCAAGTTCATTTAATCAATAAATGAGTTTAAATTAGGAATTTAAAATAAATAAATCAATCACATATACACACTTCACTTCACTTCACCTATGATAACAGACATTTTTAATTGAGAGAATGTAATAGAAAAAGGATTTTTTTTTTCATCATTGTTATTTAGTAAAATATCATAGTGACTCCAACTTTTATGGAGGTACCGAGGACTATGGTTTGGAAAACAAAAGACATCGTTGCTGGGCTACTTTTACTCAACCCGTCTTCGTCTCTCCCTTCTCGTCTACGCCTTGCTTTGTTGGCCTCTTACTTGCTTACGTTCTCTGCCTTTTCCTGGATAATATCACAGCCCAAAATCATCGACGGAAAATAACAGAATCCCGATCCACTCCCTCATGGCTTCTCCGAAACGGATTCTACCACCAGAGAACCGGTCACCAGAAGTCCGACCACTATCAAAACCGCTCTCGCCGGCCATCCTAAACCGTCCAGTTTGGGAGATTCCTCCACCGCCATCACCTGCTGTTCCGTTTGAAGTAGAGGATGAGAAGGAGGAGGTGCCGCTATCGCCCGCTGTGGTGCCGAACCGGTCGATCCGTGACGAGATCGGGGTGTCGGCAAAGGTCGAACCGGGAGCAGGCGGTCGGCCTAGGGTGATAGCGTCCATCCTACGTCAGTCGAGGCGGGAGGCAATCGTACGGAAGGCGGATCTCGGATTTCGGGTAGTGGGTCTAGTTTTCTGTTTCATTTCCTTCTGCGTCATGGCTTCAGATAAGTCGCGTGGATGGGCTGAAGACTCTTTCCAAAATTACAAGGAATACAGGTACTCAATAATTATTAGTTTATTAGTTATTCTACTGTAATTATTGAATAAAATTGCTTTATTCAAATACGTCATTATGGTTTCAATTTTGTTTTAATTTTTAAATGATCCTTTTTAAAAAAAAAAAAAAAATTTGCCCCTAATTATGAACCATTTGATATTGTTTTTTCTTACTATTTTTACTTCTGAAAAAAAGTTAATTCTCTCTGTCAGTGAAGAGTTGGACATTGATTTCAGTTTAATGCAAACCATCCATTGATAGGATTTTAAAATAGTATTATATTGATAAAATCATTAATAAAATAATCATAAATAAATGTTTTACACTGGAAATATAAAATTTTAAATGAGATTTCAAGGAAAGCAAGGAAATTTAGCTTTCCCATGTAGCATGACAGGCGAGATTAAGAGCAACTAATGGTGAATTTAGAATTTGGATTACCATTTTCTAACTTTTTAATTTATTATTAGAAGTGAATTTATATTCCAACCCAATTTAAAAGTTTAAATCCAATTAAGTCTAGCGAATGCAATCATCCATGAGAGGGACCCACGAACTTGGTATATGTGTTTTGACTCATGTTTATGTACACATCGATGGGGTCAATGATATTATGGTGCTGGGTCCATTATTAATTATTAGACACTCATTAGGTCTGCTATTATTTTATTTTTTATTTAATTAATTTAGGCCCCCTTAAAAAAATTAAAGCACTTATTTTGTTTTTTTCCTTTTTTTTTTTCACAATCGAGCTGATTCTTTCAAATAATAATAAAAAAAATTACTACCCTCATTTGTATATGACTTTATTACTGGAGATGTTAATTTAATTATATATTTAATTTAATCTAAATCAGATGACTTTATATGTCACTAATTTGTAAAACTAATAAACTTTGAGTCGTTATATAAGGTAAGTATGGTCACAACTCAGAATGCCAGTGTTACCGTTAAATATTTTGCACTTTCAAATTTAGAGAACAATAGGATGGTCGGTGGTTTGATAATAAAGAATTCTCATAATGATAATTAAGTGAAAAAATATATTCTATGTTCTTTATTATTAAAAGAATCAGTATTTTCGTAATTTATTTTAAATTTTTATAGTTAAAACAAAAAAAATTTAATCAACATACTCATAATATATAATTTAATTTAATACAAATAATTATATTAAAAAAACTAAACCTCGAAACTCAGTCATGTGAGATGGATAAAGATGACCATTTATCCTAATAGCCTAAAGTTGAATGCCCCCCCCGCTTTAAAGCCCATTACAATAAAGTTAGAACTTAGAAACATGAAAAGTATAGACTTTATTCTGCAGTGTATGGGCATTTTGGTTTTTTGAGGAACCCATTCACGAGGATTAATTTAAATATATTTATAAAATTGTATTATTATTTTTATAATTTATTATATTTTAATTTTAATTTTTATTCCATCTTTTCTCAAACAGTTGGAACGCCAAAATGTTTTGTTATAGACAAGGGTTTAGAAAAGATTGCGGCCGATAAATTTCTCCTTTTTATTTTTATTTTTAAATATCAGTATTTTTATATATTTTAATTTTTCTGAATTAAAAAAAATTAGAAAAATGAAAGAAAGTGTTTTTTATTTTTAAATATCAGTATTTTTATATATTTTAATTTTTCTGAATTAAAAAAAATTAGAAAAATGAAAGAAAGTGTTTTTTTTTAAAAAAAATTGAAATCATAAATATCAGCCTGATATTGGCCTGATATGGCTGAAATATCGGTATGAGTTCACCACCGAATTGATTTTTTTTTTTTTTAAATTGATATTAATAATATCAGCCGATGTATATCGCTGATATGGCTGATATTTAAACCGTAATATTGATACATAGTTAGAATGAATTATGGAACAAATTTGACAACTACTTCTATATCTAATATTTAGAAAAAATTAAAAGAAGTTTTTTTGCTAATCAGTTGTATTTTCAAGGGTCGTGTTTTTAATAGGTTAATTATGAATATTGCAATGAAAAATAAAAAATTGCAGGTATTGCATATCGGTAACGGTTATCGGGTTTGTATACTCGGGGTTCCAGGCGTACGGTCAGGCACAGCATGTCATTACAGGGAAGCACGTTTTCCGGCACCACTTACGTCACCACTTCGATTTTATTCTCGATCAGGCAAGTCCACATTTTTATATTAAAAATGCTACTTTTATTTTTTCCCTATGTATCATATTATTGATATTTATTAAATTATATAATTAAAGATATGATATTATAAGTCAACCGGCACATTATAGATCATATGTGGTGGACATCTTGAATCTATGTTTTTGAAAAGTTTTGGTTCAATTATCCTTACCTTTTTAAAATTGAATTTCATAATTTCCGAAATATATAATAAACATTTTAGATATAATGGATGAGATAATTAAATAGAATTTAAACATATGAGAATATAATTTATCTATCTACCTCATTATATCTGACGTAGGAGAATATAAGCTATGGTAAATATAGGGTTCATTTTTATAGTTCAATTAACTCAATTAGTTTTTGAATAAAGAAAGTTTTCAGATTTCTACTGAGGTACTAAAAAACATATAGTGAATGTCACATAAGTTCGAACTCTAAAGGAAATTTAAAGGGGTTAGAGTAGAAGTGGACTCATGAAGCGAGACTCTTGAATTCGATTTTCACTCTATTTTAAAGAGTCATGTACAATTATCTGTACGTATGGATACGAAAGTTTGCAAATATTTTGAAAATTAATATAGTATTCTAATAGACTTGAGCACTTTATTCATAAAAAGAATTGAACTCTGAAAGATGACTGACAGTACTCACCATGAATTCTATTAGCATAATAGAATATACTTGAAAAATAATGCAACTGATAAGAATTAACATTAAAAAAAGGTTAATATTTGTTGGATTCATTCAATTAAAGTTTTATCATTATTAGGGAAAAAATTGTCAATGAATAATTTACATTTAATGTGCAGATATTAGCTTATCTGTTAATGTCGGCATCATCTTCAGCTGCAACTCGAACTGAATACTGGATTCTCAACTGGGGAGAAGATGAATTTCCTAAAATGGCGAAAGCTTCCATTGGAATGTCTTTCCTAGCATTCATTGCCTTCGCGTTTAACGCACTAATCTCTGGTTACATTCTCTGTAATTCTAACTCCTAATCACTGTCATCAACAATCAATCCATTGTGAATGAAAATAGAGAGATGATAGTATATCACAGTCTATAGAAGATTTATCTAATGTATAGATTGTAAAGTCACGGAATAACTTGAGCTTAAATTTTAATGTCAGTGCTTTACATTAGAGGTTTGAATATTAATATGAAGCTGATATAGTCAAATAATTGTATACCCGTGTTGGGATTAGATTTCCGGTGCAAAAGACTAGTCTGAAAAGTGGAATGGCCTAGTTCCATATAAGTCTTTAATTTTTTCCTTCACAACTGATGTGAGACTCTCCTTCTCACTCCAACAATTCCCCTCTCTAATGAGGTTCTCCCGCAAATAGAACGTCGCCAACTCCACGTGCTGTGGTTTGGAGATTTAGCTCTAATATCATTTGTTGTGACTGGGTTTCCAGCCCACAAGACTATTCTGATAGTTGGAGTGGTCTTGATGTGGGACTCTCGTTCACACTCCAAGAACTGGTGATACATATCATATCAGTGACATACCAGTGATATGTGACCGAGTGGGTTAAAAAAAAAAATCTATTAAAATAAAAATATATTGTATTGGTAATCTATTGATGATATGCAATCATTTCGATGATGTCTCGACTTAGTATCTGTGATACCAGTAATGAGTCATATATCAGTTTAAACATATTTAATCGTTTAATGTTTATTGAGTTTGAGTCAACTCATTTTGTTAAATGCCACTTTTCTATTTAGTTCATTTATCCAAAAAAAAGTGTCGGAAATTGGGCAGACAGCTGTGTTAGATAGGCTTTAATTATCTAACTTAAAGTTGGTCTTCAATCGAGTCAAGTTTTTCAAGTTTTACTGATTTTTATAAGTTGAGTCAAAAAATTCATTCATTTTTATAAGTTGAGTCAAAAAATTCATTCAAGTTGCTCAATTTGATAGAGTTTTGAGTCAAGATTGAGCTTTAAGTTTTAGAACAATGGTTGAGTCTGATCGAGTTTTTCAACTGTTACCGAATCTAACTGGAATACGTGTACTTTGCAGAATCTGTTACTTTAGCATGAACTATGGATCATTTATGATATTAAATATTGAATTTTAGAGTAATTTAAATTAAAAAAATTCAAGATTTTAGTCATTAGATTAAAAAATAAAAGTCAATAGTAAGATGATGATTAATTTTAATATATTTACATCATGTAGCTAACAATCAATTTTAATATCAATTATTCCACTGTATTTATAAATTCAACACAGTCAAAAGCTCAAAACCACCGGAAATGTTGTGAACCAGCGGTTATTGCAATCTAACTTAAAAAGGATCCATTGTGAAACGGTTAAAAGAAATTGATACATATTTGGATAAAAATAAAAATGTTAGATTTTACTTTTTAAGATAATAATTTAATTTAACGACCGTTGTTGAAAGTTACTAACAGACAGCGGAATTTCTCTTTAACTTCATGGTTTGGGTCGGGTTTGGCCTGAACCATTTTCAGTACTTAGTCGATCTTGGTTCTGGCTTTTTGTTATCATCATTTAAGTAATTTATTTCATCAATTTTGAATTGCTCTTTCTATTTGAATTTGATGAAGTATTTCTACGTATTTATTGTGTCTATTTGACGCCCATGAGACTTAACCCACAAAATTTGAACTATAAGGATTGATTTTGTTACTACAAAATGGGTAGTTAAGGGGACTCTCACAAACATTTTCAATATTTTGATAAATAGTAGTACAATATTATAACAATAATTTTAATTTTTAATATTCCAAAAAAAATCAGAAATGAAGATATCACAATGTCTTATGATATTATCATAAAACTATCACAATATTTTTTACATGAGTTCTTCGTATGTTTTAAATTTTTATAAGGAAATGCTATATGTATGTGAAATTATATCTTCTTGTTTATCATAATTGACTGGTCTTTCAAGTTTTATGACTTATAAAAGAAATCAAATAAAGAGGGTTGCTATATAAATGAGTAAAAATAAGTATATAATAATACAATCTTTGTAATCATGAGATTGAGGTGAAATTTTATACAAGAACTATTCACATTGTCATCTTTACATGAAACCCAACAAAATGAGCCTTAAAAATAATTTTTTACTAGGTGTCTCTCTAACAACAGAGACACCCGTCTTTCAGTAGAGTTTTTCAAAAAACCATCTTCAATACTAGACTTTGGAAAGTAATCATTTTTGTTCAATAGATGTTGGAATATTATTCTCTAGATATTTGTTAATGATGATGGTGAAACTACGATTTGAGATGGCGTCAAAGATTGAATATGGACCAGAATATGAAGCTCCCATCAAGTAGTGCAACCCATATGTTCTCGGGTCACATATCTTGTTGGGGCTGCAAACGAGTCTCACATTAGAATTGTACAGAGAGATCTACAGACTTATAAAAGACTTGGGACACTCCACTTAAAGGGCTAGCCTTTTGGGCTGGATATCCAGTCTTATTAAGTGGTATCAGAGCCAAGTTTCAAACAACCTCATGTGAACTCAGAAGATCCCTAAAGGATATGGGATGGCTTGACAGAATGGAAGCCGGAAAGCCTCGATCGAGGTTGTATGGTGATTATGTGCTTATGCTTGTCGCACTCCTCTTAATAATTTATTTATCTTCTTTCTTCCTTTCAGATTGTTCTTCCCTTAGAGCAGTTGAACACAGGTGCCATGGTTTTTCAGAACCCAATTAGTACTGGAAAACCTCAGAATCTTACAAGTTACATGTATACTAAATTGTACATATATTATTTATTCCATGATATTTGACATTGATATAGAAATTCATTCCACAACCATAACACCATTACACACATACTACTCGTATTGACTGCATAAGAGAAAGGATTTGATATCATAACCTAAACTCATATTACTTCATTAGATCCAATATTATGGAGCTTTCCCAGTGAAGTGCTAAATGGAACTTCAGCGGCTGCTGTCCATGGAAAGAAAAGAATTTGAATGCCCCACATATGAACTCTCAATTTCATGGTTCAGGCACTTGCTTAGAGATTAGAATCCAAGCACCAGCAGTTGTACTTGGACCCCGAAATCTCAAACAACATATCGGGCGTCATCTTCTCGAGTTCCCTCTGCCTCCCGGATGCGAAATTGTTGATGTGTTGTGCTTCACTGGATCCTGAAATTTCCTTTGTCGGATGAACCTGCGATCTCATCCTCATGTAGAGCCTCATTGAAGCCACACAATCCTCATATGGATCTTGTATGCCGGTTTGAATGTCATACCTGTCAAACTCAAGCCCAGTGTCTGGATATTAAGAAATAAAACCATGTTGAGCAAAATGCAGATGTAAAAATGTAAATGATACTTGCCCAAGATATGCTTGTGTTAGGTACTTAAGTGAGTTACTGAGTTGGCTAGTTTTCATCAAAGGGGGGTAGTTGGCAATGTCCCTGTGTAGTGAGATGAAAACATGATCAGATATCTTGAGAATGTGCATTAGGAAAAAAAATGGCTGGATTGTTGACAAGGGAATGTGATCATGAATTAAATTAAGCTTAATCAGTCGTCCAAACCTCATTAAGTGTGCGGGGTATTCGATGCCTAAACACTCGAGGTCATGGTCTAAACCATGTCCAACGAGGATCCTCGCTTTTCCACCTTTGGTTCTAATCTTCCACAATACCTCTCCATTACACAATAAATCCTGAATCCTCCTCTGCACTTGGCTCAATGGCATTGCATCCCTTAAGTGCTCAGGTCTAACTCCGGTTGTCTCATTCCTGAATATATTTTTTTTTATTAGTATTTCTTAGTAAGCGAATGATTTAAAACTTTCTAAATATGTATGAATGGATATGTATCCATCTTTTGCAGGCTTTTAATGTTACCAACGTGCTGCTTTTGTTATATAGTGATAAATCAACAACAGATATAAAATTATGTCCATTTACCTGTAATTTGTGACTGGAATCTTGGGTTTTATATATGTTTGGAAGACGATTTTTTCATCTTCATCAATGATGCAAACCTTTGCGGAAAGATCGAACGAGCCATCACTCCCTCCACCCACCATTTTACAGGCAAGTGCAACTACTTGTGGGCCTTGTGTTCTTCTATTGTTGTACACATCATTTTCAGATTGAATGTTGAGCCTGGCCATTTGAGAAAGGAGTACCTACGGAAACGGGCTTTGTTAATGATACATGCTTGACGAAATTGTACATCATCACTACCTTTTATAATTTCAAAGAGGCCTATGTACTTCTAACTGTGGTGGCTTGCAGCTAGAGATTCCGACATCGGTCTTTTAGTATAAAATGAGACACTATATCACCATTAGAGGGATGAAAAACTAAAGTTGGAATCTCATTTTATACAAGATCCCTATGTCAATATCACTAGCCTAATCTTACAGATTAACCTACAGGGCTGGTACGCGAGAATTGGCAACTTCCTCTGTGGATCCTAAGAGCAGCTTGGCTGTCAAAAATGCTTAAGCATAAGTTGCAGCCTCGGACGCTGAATATTCTTGCACACTCAACCTTTGGCAATGGCCCTGGAAAATCAAAGAAGTTTCATGAAGATGTAATTGTAAATTTGGAAGCTGTTGTCTGAGTGGTTCGAGTGCTACCTATAAGATGTTCCCTTAGCGAATCGAATGATCGGCAATGTTTCTTGCATATCCCACACTTGGGTTCATGAACTGAGTGAAAAGAAGTCCTCATGTGGTCCACCAGGTGCTCTATCTTATTGAATTGCCTGAAGCAGGCGGCACATACGTTCCTGCGAAGATAAAAAGATTAGGTTTATGCACTTGAAAGCATGTGGGCTGAAATTTCTCTCTTTAATCATGTTCATAAGAACATTGTCATGAATAAATTCAACCAAATTACTACGTATGAATTACTAGTCCACATGTCAGAAGAGAACAGCAATACAATCTCTTCCTGTTCTTGGAAGCCCTTGATGTCATAAGGAAATTATATTGGGTTTAGTTATTCACTTGCAAATATTTGATTTCTTGAATATTGGTGACCAACAGTTTAGAAGTATTTTATAGACATCCTCCGCTGGTTCTTGTACCATAGACACTGTTCTCTGAAAGTATCGCACTCAATAATCTAGTCCATCATCCATGCCATTCATATGGCTCAAATAAGTAAGTGGGGTCCTTAAAAAATTGCTTAGGAGAAAAAAGATTCCACCTTAGGGAGAATATATGAACTGATCATGGGCATTCAGCATTTTAAATAAAAGATGACATAAAGACGTGAAAGTATATGGTCAAGAGGGAAAATGAAAATCTCCGTTGGGCGCTAATGAAAGTTAAACTTCAAGGAAGCTCATATAAGAATGGAGTGAAGGATAGGGGTAAAATTTAAAAAAAAAAATTAGATTGAAGGAACGAAGAAGGACGTGATAGATTATGGAATTATAGAAATTATGATCCTTGGTAGGTAAATTGGAAGAGTAAAGCTTAAATAGCTGACTCCATAAAGATGAAAAATGAATTGCAGTGAAAAAAATAAAACTAAAATGACAGATTTAAAAAATGGCGAACATATAACAGTATGTTGGTGTTTGTTTTTCATTTTGGAAACACGATCGAATAGTAAAACCATGGAATCATACACTTGAGTGAACTTGGGATTTGTTAGCATCTAAAATGCAGAGAAGTCGTAATGTACCTCAGGCTCTCCAAGGACTCTGTTCTGAAATCCATGGTTAAATGCAGAGTATATGATGAAGAGATGGAGATGTGGGTGATGGGGAAGGATGAAGAGGTGGAGCTCTATTTATATGCTGATGGAGCTACTAAAAGCCATTTGGGCCCATATAATGTTTGACTATTTTTTTCATGTAATATGGTCAGTCGGATGGGGACTTCAAAAAGTAAAGAAGGATTGAAATGATTCTTAGAGGCCCTGCAACACTTGTGTCTTGGATTGGTCTTCGTCCCGGATTTGAGAGGAATATTCATAGCAGAGGATCAACATTCGTAGCAATCCATGTTGCTAGCTCCACTTGCCAAAAAGAATCTTCCTCTAGGTTCATAATACTTTTCTCTCTCTCTCTCTCTCTGTCATCTTCCTCTCTCTCTCTGTTCCCACAAACTTACTGTTTTTCTCATTTTAAACTGCTATATGTTAATTTTAAATCTTTTCTAATGAGCTGCTACAAATTGCAGGCAAAAGAAGTAGAGTTAGACCATTAGAAATATAGAAAGAAAGAATAAACAGAAATGATGGGAGATTAGTGTCAAATAGAGAATTAGAATTTGAAAAGTCGATTTTAGGTAGATAATTATTTTACAAATAAAAAAGAAGATGGTGATAGTGATGATTTTAGTCAACTCTCACTCTTACTGTCTAAGAGAGTTGGGGATTTGTCCTTTTGCTTGTGTCATTTTAACAAATTCTAATATGGTGTTAACTAAAATCAAGATCCTCTCTGTACAGGAAGCTACTTAATAATTATATGAAACCATGCAAAACTAAAACAGTTCTCTAAGAGAGAGAGAGAGAGAAGAGAATTTATGTAAGCATGGAGATGGTAAAGTGAGAAATTGGGTTGGATTGTGGGGAGTGAAGTGGCATTGACTTTGTTGAAGATGTCAAGCAATGATTTCAAATCTTTTGACTTTGTGGTTCCCATGGAATTTAGACTTTAGAGATACCCTGGGAAAAAGTTGTGGCAGAAGAGCATATGAAATATTCTATGTCAACCAGTTCATCAACCTTTTTCACAGTAAGAATGTCAAAACCCCAGAAGCAGCCTCCACCTTGCGTTGCACAACCAACTCTACTTCTCGGACATTCTAATCTTACTAGCTAATTCGATCGTGCTATAAATGACTTGAAGAAAAAAAAAAATGCAAGTAGAAACTTTAAAGGGGGAGAAGGGTTTAATAGGAAATGGATACAGCGTTAGAACCTGAGTGTCTCGTCCAAAAGATTAATCTATTAGATGGAGTGACTTAAGTTTTTTAGAACAATAAAAAGATAAACCATCAATTTGCAAATGATTAAGTGCCTAAGAAATCAACTGTCCAGACCATAGGGTGAGCTGAATGACAGGTACTAATCATAATTTTGTTTCAAATTACACTCATCTCCTCCCCTAACAAGGATGTCCACAGTGTAAGAGTATTATTACATCAACATCAGTTAAAAACTTACAAGATCCAAAACTCTTACATATCTCATTGCTCAATCTTAATTTTGATAATAATTGTCGAGGTGTGCCTAAGTTGCAAGAGGGGAGATGTGGCTCTAAATCAGGCGAGGCAAGTTGGAGGCGAGCTTTAATGAAAAGGTGCGTGCCTTAGTGCTTATTGTGCTTTACTGTGTCTTTTTTATTTTTATTTTATTTGCTACGAAATGTAATTTTCTTCAGTCTATTTTGACTGGTGATCTCTGTACACTTGAAAATCATGACTTTTCAAATCTAATAGATCTGATCTTTTATGCGAAACATCATCTCGAACATAACTTTCACACCTACTTGTTCCAGTGCATTGAGCCCCACCTTGTAAGCTCCACATTCTGCGGATCGAGTTGCAAAGCTGAACGAGATTCCTGATATTGTTTCTTGTCTTCGATGGATGTGCCTATTCTTCAAGCTGTTATCTTTCATTGTATCAGAGCAATTTTTTAAGCTTTTTATTGCACTATTTTCTTATTCATTAACAAAAAAATCTTAATAAAATTTTAGTGTCAGAAGTCAAAACTCCTTACATGAAATGCATTCATGTGTTCCCAGTATAGTCTTTTCTTTGTGCTGTAAATTCTAATTACAACTGGTCCATCATGTTAGGACCTGAGCTTCTAGCCCAAAAGATTAGTTTGTTAGGTGGAGTAACCCAAGTCTATTATAAACCCCTAGATCTCCCTCTACACTTTTAATGAGGGACTCGTTCGCAGCAACTCCAACAATCCTCCCTCGAACGATGCCCTCTGGTGGAGACCGCGAGACCGGCCATTTCGTTCGCCTAAGGGACCTTTTGAGCCCACATGAGGTACTCTGAGACCTGACTCTGATACCATTTGTTAGGACTTGGCCTTTCAGCCCAAAAGACTAGCCTGGTAGGTGGAGTGACCCAAGTCCTTTATAAACCCCTAGATCTCCCTCTACACTTTCAACCAGGGGTCCAAATATCGGCCGATATGCCTATATCTTGGCCAATATCACAATATCAGCCGATATCGGTCTTTTTTTGTAAAAAAAGAAAAAGAAAAGAGGAGAGAAAAAAATATTGATTGATACCGAATTTAAACCCCTGCTTTCAATGTGAGATTCATTCGCAACAGCCGAACACATCAAATGAGCGGCCAAGATTCTTATCAAGATTTTACGAAAAACCTTGATACATATTGTAGCTGCTATAAGCATCTCTGTTACATACTGTATTGATTTTGAATATTTGAATTTTGAAACTTAAATTCCTTCAGTTGCTGTATGCTTGTACGTTATTATTATTCTACTCTTTTTGGATACACGAAAGAAAAATCAGAAATTAAAGAATAAATTTAAAGAAGAGATATGGGAGAAGAAAGAGAAGAAAAAGTTTTCATAGATATGTTAGAATCCATGGCTACCATTGATAAAAAGATTCAGTAAGAAAAGATTACACTGTGAACCGCAAGGAAATGATTTAAGTTCTGTCTTGCTTTCTTTTCACAACTTTACTTGGAAGAATTTTATTTGATGTTGCGTTTGGATCTCACCCAAATCCCAATCCTGCATTTTTTTTTATATTAAAATTATGGATTTAGTTGAGGTATTAAATATGAATAAGGCTGCTTAACCATTCCATATTGATGTTTGCATTATTCTTTTACATTCAACTTCCACTTAGTTCCATTTCAGTTGTATGGGAGATTATTAAAAAAAAATTATAATAACTAATTTACTCTAAAATTGTCCACTTAACAATTAACAATTGGTGGCACTACAAATTATCAACTGGGCCCAATCACAGTGCTTGACATTGCTTGAAAGCCATATTTTGTTTCTATGTTTTCTCAAGTCAAACGAAATGTTCATTCTAAAAAGTTTGAAGCCTCATAACCCAAATTTGCAATTCAGTTTCAACAATGAGTTTTGATTTTACAAATACTTATTGGTTAATTCAAAAGAGTTGGAGTGATTGACAGTAGCCTGTCTCAGGAAGCAGAAATCTTAAGTTCAATTCCACTCCACTCCACTCCAAAGGGTAATTATCCGTTGAGTTATCTAGTTTGTGTGAATAGAGAGACTTGCATGTGCCGTAATGATTAGTCGAGTGATCTAAGAGATCTGAATACCTGGATAAATAAATAAATAAATACTAATTGATCGGAACTTAGATTTAGCCGCCAATCTCAATTTAAACTTCCAAGGCCAAAAATTAAGAGGCATAAGATCATGTCTAAAGCCCTTTTGACAAGAATCTTTCCATCTAAAGGAGATTTCCCACCACAAATCCAAATTGATAAGTGTGTGAAATCGGCAAAAACCACATTCGTCCACTCATTGGGTGGTCCACATCTTATTATTATCATTATTATTATGAGTATCTCCATCATACATCGAATCATGTAAAAGTCTCATGTATCAAATCAGTCTAGAAGCAGGGAGTCCGCTCTGGCCTCACACACGGCCTGCACGACTTTTAATTGATGAGCCAACCCACTGTTGCTCTCAAAAGACCTCATGCTAGAAGGAGGAAGTTTTACAACTTATATACTAGAGAATTTCCAATGCAACTAGCAATGTGAGACTTTTTCCTCCATAGGCACACTAAAGCGGGGTATTACAATCTACCCCCCTTAAAGTTATAGCCTCCCCGGCTCTGCACACACAACAACTAAGCCCACACTCTCAGGCAGAGAGTTGAACCATTCTCTGATATCATTTGTAACGACATGTTCCGCTAACATGATATTATCCACTCTGGGCCTCACACACGGCTCGCACGACTTTTAATTGGTGAGTCAATCCACTATTGCTTCCAAAAGGCCTCATGCTAGAAGGAGAAATGTTGCCACTTATATACTATGAAATTTCCAAAGTAACTAGCAATGTGAGACTTTTTCCTCCATAAACAATCTAAGGGGGGATATTACATTATTAGTCGGAGTTAGTCCCTTTCTTATCTCCAAATGCATATTTTAGTGCTATAAAAAATGTTGAAAATAGGTTCCAATTTAGAATATTCATTTATTTATTTCAAACTCTTAATTTAAACTTTAAAGTACCCACTTGAGTTGAATTGACAAGTTTACTGAAGGAGATAAATGCAGTTGGTTGACTAAATTATTGAGTATTCTCCAAAATTGTACTTTTGAGAGTTGGTCTAAGGGCTAGTTGGAGGTTCTTGCAATTCTATCTCAAATTATGCATTTTTATTTTTCTGAAAAAAACTGAAATTAAGGGTGTTTTTTGGGCCATGCAATTCCATGGGGTCCAACCTTCTACTCTAGAGCCTTTTTAGAATATTTTTTTATATATATAAAATACTAAATAGTGTCCACTGAGTCAGCCTTAAACGGTATTGGCCAATGCAAACTCAGATTTGCAAAACCGAGTCACACAGTGATGCTTGTTTTCCTTTATTTTTTTCAAAACAAAAAGGACTGAATACACCAAAAGGATCAGAATCAAAATGTCCAGTCTATTTGGATCTTCAAAATTTGAAATCTTGTTATCCAGAGTTCAATCATCGATAGTACACCAGAAAATGGTTCTATCTCAGAGATTAGAGAATCGAATTCCATTTACATTGATCCCATGATGTCTCCATCTTACTGTGGAGTATCAATATAGACACTTGTATCGGGCCGGGACAGTTTAAGATTATCAAAGATCCGGCCCATTCTTGCATCCCGAAGGCCGACCCAGAGAATCTCTGGGCCTTTCATTCGACAACCCTCACCAAACTTAGAATCAGAATCATTGGGGATCACAGTGTAATGTAGTAAAATGTTGAAGTTTTCAATCTTTTGTGTTGATCTGAAAATCAGTAGTTCATTACACCAGCTTAAAATAAAAGAAAAGAAAAGAAAATAAAGAACTTTAAGGCCTATGCTTGCTTTTTCTTGGGTTAGCCCAGGAGTTTGAACTGCGTAGCTGACACTTTCCAAGGCTTCCTGCCTCCATATATCGCTTCTCTCTCCATGACCATATTCAGTTCAAGCCCATCAAAGCTCAATCTTTCTAAGCTAGAGTTCAAACCCAACAAAACTCAGTCTTGACACGCCCATTAGCCCAAGCCTCAGATCAACCAAACTGCCAAGCCCAAAGCCAAACCCATTTTACAGATAGCAATCTTGGACTCCAAGCTCAATTAGTGCTTAGTTGGGCTCAGCTCACTCCGGTCCAAGCTCATTTGTAAGGTAATATTTTAATATTTTAATAAATAGATATAATAATATTTAACTCCTTTACCAAATGGGTGGCCCACAATGACTAGCTGAGTTGTGCGATCAGCTTCCTCCATTACTTTCGGTGGCTTTCAAGCCCTAAAGATCAAAGTAAAAGCGTAAAACTGGTGTCAACTCAAAGATAAGTTTATTCCTGATAAAAATTGATCCAATTGATTGAGGTAAAAGTGGATTTTGATTTTGGATGATATAAAAATGGAAGATTCTATATTTGTTATTTTACTTTTTTATAGATTAACGTGTGGGAAACTCAGACAGATTCCTACTAAAATTCTTATGGATGAGCCTACTACCTTAATGCATATCAAGGTTAGGCCATTGGGGCTCGAACCCGCAACCTCTCGCCAGGAGTATAAATCTCGGCCGATACGCATAGTATCGGCCAGAGAAGAAAGAAATCGGTCGATTTCTTTTTCTTTTTTTCTTTTTTTAAATAATAATAAAAATGTCAGTTGTGGGCCCGGCTGATATCTCGGCCGATATTTTCCCATATGAAAAAAGCCACTGAGATTTTCAAAAAAAAAAAAATTTGGAAGAGAGAAAAAATCTAGGCCGATATGAAAAATTGGCCGAAACCTCGGCAAGGCCAATTTTTCGACATCTGCCTTCCACTTCTAGAGGCAGGAGGCAACCAGTAGAGCTACACTCATGTGGGTATTTGATAAAATTGTGTAAACCTGAATTTTCCTCTTTTTTAAAAAAATCCATTTCACTTGATAAAAGTGTGTAAATTTGAATGAGGAATCAGAGGTTCTCGGTTCAAATTCCATAGTAACTCAATGCTCCTGTAAGAGGAGAGGTAGGGTTCTCCCGTCTCCATCATTAACAAATAATAAAAAATAAAAAATAAAAGTGTGTAAAAGAAATTGGGCGTGCGTGGTGCTCTACTAGCCTGGATTTTTTTTTTTAGTTTTTGTGTGACAAACTGCGGGACTGCAGGCAAGTTTTGTTCACGTGGGTGAGGAAGAATTTTTATTTATACGTGCCTGTCACTTCAGTTCTGTCGGAATTTCGGCTCAGGTAGAGCCTTGACCGAACATCTTTGGAAAAAAGGGTACCATTATTTGTATAAATAAAATAATGTTCATAGATTCATACAAACTGACAGTTTGGCCGAGTGGTCTAAGGCGCCAGATTTAGGCTCTGGTCCGGAAGGGCGTGGGTTCAAATCCCACAGCTGTCAATTTTTTTATTTTTTTTCACTTCTTCAAATCCATTAAATTTTATAAATCGATCTGTAGCGTTGACTTTATAAATCCATTAAATTTGTAATTGGCCCAAGTCATTTTATATCGTTAACTGATGGCCTTTTTTTGGCTTCTAAGTTCGAAGCTGCTGACAAATTATTTCTTGAACTGATTCACTTTAAAGCGGATGAATAACTTCTAAAATTATTTTAAATGGTGAGAATGAGTTAATTTAAAAAAAAAAAAAATTGATTCTTATATAAAAAGTTTGATAAAATTCAAATTGAATGAATTTTATTTTAGGGATTTTTGTACAAAAATATTTCAAAAACTGAGATTTTGCATCAACGTACTTTCAAGAAAAATTATTGAGTTATGGTATTTTGTATGATCACTCAAACTTTTTTGGACCAAATTACCTTTATCCGCACGTACGACAATTTTGACTTCCTTATAAGAAGGAAAACCTGGCACTTGGATTTTACCGGCATATACTTCACCTTTTGTGCTGGACATTTTTTTTCTTTTATTTTTATTTTTTTATAGTCTAAATAAAATATAGAAATTATTGTAGTTTAGTAGTAAAGATACTTATTTTTTATGTAAGTGACTTTTAAACTCGTTTATTTTTAAGCTCAAACACAGATAAGTATGAGGCCAATGACTCTCAACGGACTTTAAATAAAAGCTCGAGCCTAGCCGACCTAAATAAATAGACTTCGATAATGATTTTTTGTTCCACAAAAGTTTAAATAAACATCACTACACACCAGACTTTTGGAAGGCCTGACATGAAAAATTATCGTGTGAGAATCCATTCACAATGAATTAGTGCGAGCTTTGTACTATATCTCTTGAATTAATGTATTAAATAAATTTAAAAAGTAAATTCTAACAATTCTTTGCTCATTCAAAGACTGATTAAAAATTTACATTAACTACTATGAACTAATTCACACTAATTCGTGTACCAATCCGGATCAGGATATTGATTGGTATTACAGTAAGTTGACCATTACATGTCTACAAGATTTATGGCTATTCAGGATAGGGTCAATCAATAGCTCAATATTAAAATGTATCTTATATTAGTATAGGTTCAATAAAATTAATGTATATATTTTGTATTTACTGGTATTTACAGTGATGACTGAATGCCCATACTCTCCAAGAATAATTTTCGGAGTGATTTTCTAACAGGTACAAAATTCACAATAATACATGTAATGATGAACAAGATCCAACCTAATTCAATAAAATTTTAGAAGGAAAAACCAACCCTACCTACACTTAATTGATGATCAAAATAACAAGAAGAAGATTATATTAAAAAAGACTTTGTCCTGATGGGTATTTTGTCTACTCATAATTCATAAGAGTAGGTACTTGTTCACTGTCTTCAGTCATCAAAATTAGCTCACCAAATCTCAAATTGTTGATATTTATATGCTACGTGTTGAGTTATAATACGAGAACCCTTGTGTAGGCCCTATTGCAATATCCAAGTGTGACATGAGCATGTTAATGACATTATTTATCGAGTCTAGATTGACTTTTAATCAGTAGCTATATTGAAAGATCCCTTGGATGAAACTTTACGAGACTTGTGAGTCTTGAGACTATGCCCGAAGCCTTAGAACAATTGAGTTTCAGAACTAAAATTTCTTTAAGAAGAGTGGATTGTAGTGGCCCAACTCTTAAATTTATGAAATTATGATGTAATAAAAGGGATTCGTGCGTGTGAGATGTGTTTGAAGGTCTATGGAATCCCACCTGAGTACACGTGTTCTCAAAAGAACTCACCCGACAAATCCCCATCGAAATTAAGTCGAATTAAGAGATTTGGTGGGATTGTCGGTGTGACTAGCAAAACCGTCGAATCGGTAGAGGTCATTGGGGCAGCCGAGGTTGGCAACTGATGCGAGAAAGGGGTTTCTGCATGTCGTTCAGGTGGAATTGAGTCATCAATGAAATGGGTCAGTTCACGTGGAGTTGAGTCAAATTTTGTCCAGGTTAACTTAATTTACTAATGCATAGCTTATATGACGCTTGGACGTATGTATGATTTTTCTAATTTTACCACTTTTTATGAAATCAAGAATTTTTTGACAAAAAAAATTCTTAAAACTATCATAGAAGACGCAAGTTATTATGGGCCATCAGAAAACATAAATTTCAAAAGAAGTTGAGTCATATTGATTTTCCATTTTTTTCATATAAATAGACCTTTTCAAACAAAAAAAAAATTACTAACTTCAAACATATAAAAAAAATTGCTTTTGAAGATCCAATGATCCCTTTTTAAATAAAAAGTGTTCAAAATAGATTTTTCTAATTTTTCTATTTTTTTTTTTTTTTATGAACCCACTATAGCAAAAAAAAAAAAATCATAATCAATAGTCATGTATCACCGTCATACATCCATACAACATAAACATACACATATATAAACGATATCTTCTCAGTTTAGATGAAATAGGCAGTCGTAAGGATGAACATAAACTAAAGAACAAAGGCAAGTGTTTTCTTCAGTTTCTCAGTCTAGTTTCATTTTTTCTCATTTGAATATGCTCAAAAAGTAGTTTTTGATCTCAACCGTTCGTTCCAATCCTACAATCTCTACAAAAAAATTGCAGTAGCAGACCACCTCATACTAGCAATCGACACTAGTAGCAGAAAAGCTTGATTAGCTAGTAAGAATGGAATGCTTCTCTAACTAAAGGAGGGGTATAAATCTCGGCCGATACGCATCGTATCGGACGAACTAGCGAATATCAGCCGATACACACTAAGATTTTTTTAAAAAAAATTAGGAGAGAGAGATGTATTGGCCGAGACGCCGATATCTCAGTAAATCCGATTTTTTTACCCCTGGCTAAAGGATTAACACAAAAAAATTAGTAGTGGACGAGTAGATGACACAAATGAATATCCATGGGTAGGACCCAGTATGGATTTGCATATGGCAGACTCAAAAAATTAGAACGGTCACCATTCTTATACCTTTCATAACTCTCATCTTTGTTACACTTCATTCCCAAAAGCAAATGACCAAAATTTAAAACTTAAGAAAAAAACACAAAATCACATGGATGAGGGATTAGGTGAGCCTTTCCTCTCATTATTAGCAATTAGAAAGTGCTCAGATACTGGACTGAAATAGTTAGACTAATGATTTTGTTGTTGATGATCTAGTGCTGTTGTATAGAAATTATTACCAAGATGTCATATAGCTGATGATGAGGACAGCTGAACCCAAGCAAATTCCTCTTTATAGCCCGCACTCAATTCACATGAATTCATACAAGTGTACACGACAATACTGGCCCAATCAAAAGAGTCCACATCATTTTTCACGCCGAAGTAATACAGCAGCTGAGGCAAGACCTGCAAATGCAATGAGAAATATTTTTCCATGACTTAGTTTCTAAAAAGGAAATCAAACTGATTTAAATAATCATTTCAAAATGTTTTAAAATAATCCTTTCAAATGTTAGCAGATGTAGTAAACTAAAAACCCACTGAACCAAGATAAAATTATACATGGAGTGATATTTGTGTACCTGGAATTCAAAACACAGTGGGCCATTACAATAGCTGCATTTAGGAACATCTGCTTTAGATGGCCGGCCACTTGACATTGGCCATAGCGGTTTTGCCTTTGCATCTCTACAATACCTGTGTGGATAAAAGATTACCACCGACTATCATGTAGACTACAATATAATATTATAAATTTGAAAGCTGACTCTACAGAAAAGAGATCTGCTGGAAGATGAAAAGTACATGAAATGATCAGACAATGGTGTAAGCTTGATTTTTGACTGAGCAGTAGTTGAAAGTGACAGTTGGATAAGACAACGAGATTTCTCATTAGTCCACATCTACATCAAATAAAAGATCTATAGTGATGTTCTTTATAGCTTCACATTGAACTTAAATAGATAATATTGACATCAATTTTTGAAATTACTTCCAAGCATGCCCGTAACAAGGTGATGCATTATTAACAGCTTCAATTGCATAAGGTAAAATTCGCAAAGTAGTTATTTTAACATTCAATTAAATCACTGCAGTTGGTCAAAGTCTTTTATTTGCCAAGACTCGAAATAAGTTTTAAAGAAAGCATCATTAAGTTGTAGGTGGCATAAATCAGTGAAATACCTTTCCTGACCACTTTTGCAGTGAGCCCAAAAGCACTTCAAGTTCCATATGGTAGGCCTGGAGGTGAAGGTGCCTTGTTTACTAACGTCTTGGGTGAGCATTCAGGTAAGGATCTAAGTTTTCAGAAAGAGACCAGCCAATCTATTCAAGATATAAATTTGGACTCAATACAGCAACTGCAGCTTTGAGGACACAGTCCTCATAGGCTCTTTTACAATCAGAGATGCAGCAGCACATTATCAGGGAAGACGAAAGCCTTCCTTTAGAAGTGAACAAGAAAATCAGAGTACTTTTAGACCAGAGGTAGCCGAAGATTCAGAAATTGCTTGGGCAGAGATCAATTCCACTGAATTCTCTTCTTTGGTGTCTCCCAATGGGGACTCCTCCATATTAGTTGTGGGCGCCCTCAGATGTTTTCCCATCTATCTAGAGTCAGATTTTTGAGTTTTATGTTTCCATTCTACCCCTTACTACAACCTGTCTTTTATTATCCTTTTTTTGGGAATGGTATGTCCTTATTGCTTCAGTCTAAGTCCTTAAAGATTTCTTCTTTCTCCTAGTACCTTCTACCTATAATCTTTCAATCTTTTACTAAGAAAGCTTCTAGTCTTCCATGTACACGTCCAAGCCATTTTAAACAGTACCCCCTCATTTTCTCATCTAATGGAGCTACCTCCAAAATTTCTCTATTGCATTTGTTTCATCTTTTAATGTTACTCCACAATACACACCATCATACATTGTCTGTCACTATTACTTTATCTGCTTGCCTTCTTCTTTACTGCCCAACATTCAGCTCTATAGCATTGCAGGTATGAGTGTCGTTATATATCATAATCCCTTTAATCTACATAGCATTCTTCTATGAACATGACCCAACTTAGTTGCCTGGTGCACTCACTCTGATGGATATATCCAAATCAAATCCTCCACTTGATTCTTTCTCCATTTGGTTCTGCGGGATATGAGTTTCCACAACACATAGAATTAGCAAACAAACAACCTCCAAAAGCACAACTTATTGAAACCACAACTACCTATGTGTTGACTTCAGTGTGTCATCAAACATGTAGTTCGGCCAAAAGAAGAAACTCGACATGATAGTATCAATATTCTCATGACCTAAAAAGTAAAAGTTTCTCATTTTAGTCATTTCCACTATTTCGGCTGAAGTTAATTGTCGCCATATCTACTTTTCTTTTGAAAATTGATTTTTTTTTTTTTTTTGGCAACAGTACGAGTGAATTTGATAAATAAAGAAGGTGATACAAGAGGGATAGACCACGTATAGGAGAGATATACATGGCAATCAGAAGAAATACAAACAAAAAACATCTAAGAACTATGAGAAAAAAACCGAATACAGAAAAGATACAAAAAGGAAAATCCCATCACCTCATACAACCAAATAAAGACAAGATTAGAGGAACGCCATTGTAGGTCTATATTTTTGTACTCCCACTTTTGCTAGAAAATCAGCAATACTGTTTATCGACCGAGGAGCGTGAGAGAAGGTGATATCCTTCGACCTACACAACCTTCTAATATCCCTAAAAATAGTAACCAGTTTCCAATGTTGGGGGGGGGGGGCTTCCTATTACTAGCCCAAGAGATAACATTAGTCCAGTCACCTTCAACAATGAGCTTTCTATTCCCAAACCTACACCAAATCTGAAGCGCCTTACTAATTACTTTCAATTCCGCTTCATTCGACTCCATGATGCCTAAGTGCTCAGAAAAAGCTAACAACATCCTTACCCCCATCATCGTGCAACACCCCACTTATCCCTGCAGGACCTGGTTTATCACTTGCTGCCCCATCTACATTAAATTTAAAGCAATTTTGAGGTGGCACTACCCAATCAACCCTGGGTTTTCTATCTTTTCCTACTGCCCTCATACACCCATCCCATGACAGGTAGAAATCTTCCGAGGCCAAACCAGAGAACTCCTTACAAACAGAAAACCAACTTATCAAGTTCCATTTCACCTTCTCAAAAACTTCTCCTACAGAACCACTCTTATCCTCAAAGATCCTCCCATTCGCTCTTTCCAAATAGCCCACATGACTGTAGAGGGAACCAACATCCAAGCTGTCCTGGCTCTACCCCTGAAAGGCCCTCCCGACCACTCTATGGCCACACCCTCCACGCCTATCCCTATGGCCCACTAGCATCCAAATAAACTCAAAAAGGAACACCAAACACCTCACGTGAATTGACACACACTCAACAAGTGGTCCACTAACTCATCTCCCTCCCCGCAAAGAGTGCACACAACTGAAGCACTTTTAGGGAGGATACCCCTTCTCCTTAAATTGAGCCTAACTGAGATCTTCCTCTTAAGGGCTACCCACATAAAGACCTGGATTAGGGGGCACTTTGTTATTCCAAGCAAGATTGCACAAGGGCGGATTGCTTAGGTTTGCGGCACAGGCTGAATCTAGGATTGATTAACAGAGAAGGAACCAGATGGTTCCTTGGACCAAATCCACTCGTCTTCCTCTCAATCCACAACTTGGTGTCCCCTAAAAGAGTGATCAAAGCCCGGTGGAGGTCCTCTTCAAAACCTCTTAGGAGCCTTCTATAGGGGATAGACCAACGCAGTGCTTTACCATCATCATTGTAGTACTCACTAATAAGAGCATCCTGATTCAGAGCAGTTCGAAACAGTCTTGGGAATGACATCAAAAGTGGTCTCTCCCCCAACCATTTATCTTTCCAAAAAAGCACCATCTTGCCATTACCAACTAGGAGTCTGACTCCATCCTGAAAAGTCTCACCAATCCTTCCCCCGCTATTCCCTAAGCTCATCAACTCTTTCACTACTCCCGAACCTTCCCTCGCCGCCCTGAAACCTAATCTCCACCCCCCCAGATCTGCCTCACCGTACCTAGCTACCAAAACCTTCCTCAATAGGGCCTCCTTTTCAATTGGAAATCTCCAAAGCCATTTGCATAACAGGGCTTTGTTCCTATCCCTCAGGCTCAAAATCCCCAAACCTCCTCTATCTCTAACATCCCTAACTTCCTCCCATTTCACCAGATGGATTTTCCTAGCTTCAACATTGCCCTCCCATAGGAAGTCCCTCTGGATTTTCTCTAATTTCTTTGCCACTCCCTTGGGTATTTCAAACAGAGATAGAAATAGGTTGGCAGGGTAGGACTTACTCCAAGCATTCAACTTCTTAGCCACTTTTTCCAACATGGGCTCCCAAAAAGCTTTGGACCTAGGGTTCCCACCAATTGGTAGCCCCAGATAAGAGAAAGGCATCCTCCCTACTCCACAACCTACTTCCC
This sequence comes from Chimonanthus salicifolius, assembly GCA_013350335.1. Classification (NCBI taxonomy): domain Eukaryota; kingdom Viridiplantae; phylum Streptophyta; class Magnoliopsida; order Laurales; family Calycanthaceae; genus Chimonanthus; species Chimonanthus salicifolius. The sequence goes on along the minus strand of CM023534.1, from coordinate 66,075,824 downwards.
TAGCCAAAGACTCCACTTCCTCAAATTCTAATCCCAAGTCTATTATATTACTTTTCCCTAGATTTATCCTAAGCCCCGAGACTAACTCAAAGCATCTTAGGACTGACTTCACTCCCCAAAGTTCTTCCCGAGATGCCTCACAGAACAATAGGGCATCATCTGCAAATTGTAAGTGACTTATTGAAAAAACTACCTGGAGAGACCTCAAATCCTTTGATTAGAGGCAACTAGAAGATAAGATGGCAAACGTATTGGCCAAAAAATTACTTTTTACCAGGACAATTGAAGACACAGAAATTGCAAGCCTGGGGCATCAGATTGCCTACAAAACAAAATACATGTAGATTCCCACCTTACCTAGGGAACCTGAGGTACCAATGGCTCAATATCAAACACACAATTTGCTTTACTTGACAACAGTAAAATGTCATAACATGTACATACATCACAGCTAGGAATTATACACAGTTATCGAACATTATATAGTGTAGAAATGACGACTCAGTGCAAACATAATCAAACATAAAATATGGCCTGCTGATGAAAAGGTACAATTGATGATCATCATTAATGAAATCAACATAAGTTGACAAGCCCTAAGTGAAATCAAAATAGCTCATTCTCATCAGTGAAACTGATAAAGAATACCAAACTAAATGCTATCGGGAGACTCACCTTAGGACTTGTTCAGGGGCTTTAGCAATGCGCTCTTGAAATGATGCCCAGCTTCTTTTATCATCATTTCCCTGCATTTAGGTACTCAGATCTGAAAAACAAGTTTCATGATTCAAGTGGGGAAGCATAATAGCTACATCAACCATGGATATGTACCTCAAACTTGTCCAACATTGACTTATATGTTTCATCCATTTGGTCTTTACAAACTAATGAAGTTGTATGATCACTAACTTCTGATGCTTCAGTCTCAAAGTTACATTCATCCTCGCTCACAATCTCAAATTCGGGCCATAGAGTATTGCTTGCAACTGTACAGACAATCCTCAAACTAGATATAATCTGCCATCATACCGTTCTGACATTTGAACTGGAACCAAATGATCCATGTTACATACCTGTGTCTATCGCCAGTGAAATATTTCCGTTCTTATTGAGGCTAGAGTTAGAAATTTGGTTCAAAACACTTATCTTCCGACATTCAGACTTGTGTGACAAGCGCCAGTGCATAACCTGAAATTTTTAGTAATTAACCACATTTGGCATTGTTGTGGTGCAAAATGAAACCAAATAGACTCACAGAAAGCTCTGAAATACCTGGTGCTTCTCAGAGCAATAGTGTGCTTTGCAATTACCACAAACCTTCTCACCTTTCCATGTGCCACACCAACAACAGAGTGGAGCTAAAACAAACCACCGTTAAGAGTGTTAAAATAACTAAAACAATTAAAAAAGGCAAAATATGTTTTCAACCATGCATTCAATTGTTCAACAACTCCACTATGTGCCTTGGCACTTATTTATTCAACTTCAAAGTGTTTAGCATTAATAAAATGATACAGAAATGAGCACTGGACAGCCATGATGAGGAAAAGAGAGGGGAGGGGGTGGTTTCAAATATAAAAGGCAAACCTAGATGTCTTTTTTCCACGTTTTAGTTACTACCTAAAATTTCAAGTAGCCATTTAATTTCTACATTAAATAAAATAAAAAAACCACGCAACTTGACCAATTACCTCCAACCCCAGATGGTTTGTTGGTTCCATCATGTCTCGGAGGCTCACTTGAGTAGAAAGGATTAGAGCGAGGCATCTGACTACGGAAAACCTTCACACTTAAGAAACAAGCAGGTGTCAAAACACATTGGAATCAACAAGGGAAAAAATGGTCATGACTGTAAAGAGTAGCAGTTTTTGAAAACACCTTCGAGAAGGATTCAATGGTATGCGCTTCCACTGTTCATGCTGATCTTGGAGAAGACAAGACATTGATGTACACATGAATATGAATAGTGTCCGGTGAAATGTGGATTCCCTCTCGGAAATTGGTGCATACAACTATCAAGGCAATGACAATAAAAATATAGTAAGCAAACCTTCAGTCAACATTTTCCTTGTATCAACTTCAGGTTATGTAAGATGAAGAGATATCAGGAAAAGAGAGGAGAAATAAACAATTAAAGAAACTGAAAATGTTAGGGGAAAGGTATTGATTCCTTGTATCAACTTGAGGCTATGTAAGATTAAGAGAGATCAGGAAAAGAGAGGAGGAGGAGAAAGAAACTGAAATGTAAGGGGAAAGGTATTCATTGTTCCTTTTTGGGAAATGTAATTGATTATCCATTACATTTTGGTTCTTCCACCATAAATGATGAAACTTATAACTCACTTTTCTATTTTAAAGTTCCTTTGATGGATGACTGAATTTTTTTAATCAATAATTTTACGTTTTCCAAAGAGAACAAGTCTACGACTTGCACGCTTATTGGGTACACAGTGAACCATGTAGAATGGCTAATTTATTTTGTAGATATTTTTATTGTAAACCAACAATCACTATTTGTTTGTTTATAAATGCAAAACTCAGCAAAGTTGACCAGCTAGGTTAACCAGGTCAAGCCAAAACTCAACTCAGCAAAGTTCAAACTGATCCAGGCCCCCAGAATATGAGTGGAACTATTTGGCTAGACGAGTTAACCAGGAACTCAGTTGAACCAAAAACCTGTGGAAGAAATTTCCTGCCTCCATTAGCTAAATAATGGAAGTTGTTAGCTAAAATTGAAAATAATTTGATGCCACCCTGTGATAGAATTCGATCAATAGGTGCCAATAGAAAAAATAATGGGGTTTGAATATTAGATATGATTAGTATTGGGTGGAAAAGTGAAGTCAAGCTAGTTGAGTGTTGTACAATTGTCGAGTAATACTTCAATTAAATGGAGCATGTATGTAAGATGCTGATCAGATTAAATTGAAGAATTAATTGTCAGCCAACAAAGAATTAATTGTCAGCCAACAAAGAAACAGCAATGAGAGTAAGCATGACAAAGATGTATCCATTCATATGGATATGCAGTGTTCTAAAGAAAACATAGAAATGGGAATGAGTTTCTAAGAGTAAACCAAAAGGTTTCTCCAACAGAAGAGGAGACTAGAAAGAGCATTAAGATGATTTTTCTTTTTCTTTTTTTGACCATTAAAAAAAAACAACCCTTCAAAAAAATAGAATACCAGAAACACCCTCATGAGAAGAATGGAAAGGTTTCAAGTCCAGAGAGTGAGGAGGACGGGAAAACAAGTTATGAGTTGGACTTGAGTAGAAAGAAATAACATGCAACAGAAAGATTTTGAGTAAGAAATTTCCAGGATCTATTTAAGCAACTCTATCCTCTTGTGCTAATGCTAAAAACGACATAACTGTGTGAAAAAAACCGAGCCCCTCATGGAGTTCAAGATGCCCATTGTACAAACAAATCCTGCAAAGCTTTCAAGCTGGACTGCTTGAAATCTGGAAACCCAACTATTTGCTTCCTTTAATTGGCAAATTGAGAAGTCTGTGGACCACACTTTCTTAAATTGTAGCTTCACTAGATCTTTGTCACAATTTGAACCTATGAAGAACGAACATGGATACAGATATGAAGATGGATATGGGAAGACACTCCAGTTTTCCTGAAAAGAAAAGAATGAAAGTAGAAAATATACCTGAAGCAAGAACTGCATAGGCTCTGCACAAATGCCGCAGACACCAGATTGACCTGATGGTAAATTGAGTGGATCCAACCATGCCTTCATATATTGGAAATCACAATTAAAGAAAATACCATGAAATAGGAGAGGAGAAAGGAAGGACATATAAAAAGAAAACAAACTAGCTACAAGTTCCCACATACTGGAACACCTCCAGCCTTGCTAGGAAAAAAATGCCGAAGAAGGGAGTGACAATTTGTTGGTTTCTCAACAAAACCAAGGGTTACAGATACTTCCTCATCATCATCATCTTCTTCTTCTTCGTCCTCATAATCATCTTCTTCTGCTTCTTCTACTTCTCCTTCTTCAGGAGAAGATATTCGGAGAGAGTTGAAATTTTCTAATCTGTTCAGGTCTTCAGCATCTAACTCCATCTCTGCAACCATAAGCATTGACGACATGAAAAAATACACAGATACAGGACTTAAAAGCATAACTATCCAAATGGCACCAGACTGGAAATTTAAAATTTATAACAAAAGCTACATGGCATAAGGCAAATTACTACAAACCTTTCAAAAAAATTACTACAAATGGGCTTTTGCTGCAGTTATAAAGTTGACAGAAGAAACATATCCATTCATTTCCATAATGCAGAAATGGTTAAGTACTTCCTTATGATTCTGGTGAAAGTAAAAGCTTAACATTTTAGGCTTAGCATTTTGTCTCCTGTTCATTTTATCAGAAAATAAATAAATAATATCTCTGTCAATGACATAAATCATTCTTCTTTACTGTGTTATTAAGGAAGTTTATTGCTAATTTAGACATAAAACGAAATTCCCGGTTTTTCGTTTAGGGTGAGCCTAAAACTGAAAATTTCTTGCTCATTGAATTTCAGTCGAAGTATCAATTTAAAATATAACTTCAACATTTTCAAAACAGTCTAAAGTACAGTTTTTAATTTGAATACCATTTTCAACACCAAAGCTACCTTATCAATTAAAATTAATAGAATTTATAATAAAAAAATCTCTCTCAGAACTTTTGGAAAGAAAACCCTTTCATCTTAAATCAGAAATTTGAAAAAATAAGGACTTCTAGATTTAAAAATGAAAAACCCAAATTTGAGTCCATGAATTTTAGGTTAAAAAAAATGAAAACCCAAATCCAAGTCCATGATTTTTACGTGAACCCAAAAAAGAAAAAAGAAAAAACCTTTTTTCTTAAATCAATATTTTGAAAAAGAAGGAAAATGGCTAAAAACCTCAATGAAAGAAAACTGAGTCGAGTCCGTAGGATCTTGAAACGCTGAACTTGAGCTGTTCGTACCACGATTTGGGATGATTTGGTCGCCAATGGAGCAGGACGTCTCCTCTCTCTTTCTTTCTCTCCTACTGCAGAAGTGCAGACAGCAAGCATCGGAAGGGTTTTTCTTTTTTAAACCCTTTCTCACTCTCTCCCTAACAAAATATTTGAATTTTTTTTTTTTTCTGAATTTAGGGGTGAAAACCCGCGGAAAACCGACGTAAAACCGTCATCGATAACCGAACTCGAACCTGCGACCTCCAACTTTATTAATTAGATTTTAGTGCAAGAAATATTATCATATCAAAATGGTATTTTTATCAGTTTACTAAAATGACAAAAATCTTATAAATTTATTATTTATTTCCTTAGTTAAGGTGTGTTTGGTCTGAACTTATAAGATTTTGAATCTGAAATCTTATTATTTGACAGCTGTCATAAAACTCTGATAGATTAAAATATTTTTGTTTGGCAAGTATCAAACGACTCTTATAAGTTTTAACATATAATTACAATAAAATTTCAAAAGTGTCCAATCTAATTTGATTAATTAAATGTTTAATACAATAAAAATAATAATTAATCAATAACACGTGAATGAAATTTTATTTAGAATAGATTGATGGGGTCCCAATTCTTTATATGGGACACTTTACTATAACTAAATTGATAAAAATACAATCACATTTTCAACCATACAAATCAATATTAAAAAAATAAAAGAGAAATTAAAACCAAGAAACAAACCACGACATGAATATTTTCATGATTCTCGTTTAGTAAGTCCACATATTCACATCAATCTATTGTACTAAAAGACAAAAAAATAAAAAGAGATAACTGTTGATACAACTTGCAAAGATCTAAATCTCAGTTAAACGAGATATCAGTCGATATCTATCTCTTCAATCATTTTTAATAAATATTAGTAATTTTTTTCTAAAAAAAATAAATTTTTAAAGAAAATTATAAAACATAAATACCGGCCTATATTCATATATATATATATATATATATATATATATATATATATATATATAACATAATATCGACGAATTTGCTAATGGTACTGGCCTTCTAAAAAATCCCCGGAAGGGGCGGCGCGGCGCCACTGTAACTCCCTTTAACTCTCGCCTCCCACATGGCTTCTTTTCCTCGAATGGAAGCAGTGAAGAGTGAGGACAAGAGCTGCCATCCATAGGAGATGGGCAATTGCAGGCGCCAAGTCTTTTGACATTCCACCACCGCCGTACCATTTCATCTTCCCGTATCCACAATTTTATTATCGGGATATAGTCGATTAATGATAATATTGGAATATTTTGATTTTTCTTAAGTTTTTATCTTGAGACAAAAAGATTTCAGAATATATAATATTTAAAAATATTGAAAGTTATAGTTAATAAAATGAAAAAGACACTTAAAATTAAAACAATTGTTAAGATCCGGTTTATAAGTGTGCATATGTACGAGAAAAAAAAAAACTGATAAATCACAGACATATATTGCTTTGTTATTGTAATATTATTGTGTAAAAACAAATTATAGATAAAAATGAAATAATACCCATAACTAAACAATATTATGAGCAAATGATATTCTATAATAAAAATGCGAAATAGATAAAAATAAAAATATATTTTATTACAATATTGTAGCATTTTACTTTTTTAGCTTTTCATATTTTCTTATTTATGTAATAAAATTGTTTACTATAAGCTTTCAGATTTATATAGTTAAGGTTAGAATTTTAAAATTGGTATCAATTCATTTTCCAAAAAAAAAAAAATTAATTTGTTTCAATTGATAATTAAGACCTAAGTTACTCATTGTAAAAAATCCTATAATTTAAACCGAGTTACATGTACTTTCAACTAGGGTTGAAACTTAGGTCGAATTATAATAAATCTAACACAGTCTATGTCAAATTTATTGAACTCGATCTGAATATTGAATCTAATCCGATCCAATCCGAATTTCTAATATGACTAGTGTTGGTTTATAACTTGTTGCGCTCGATTAATCGAATTACTTCTGGTTGAATCAAGTTAATTTAAATTTATCAACTCAATCTAACTCAAATTTCATATGAATTTTTTTCCAAATCAGTCTGAGTTTACAAATTCATAAATCAAACCCACTAATTTCTTTAGTCGGGTTATGCGGGTCGGGCGTCCCAAGTTTCACCCCTACTTAACTCAGTTACGGAGAAGTTATCCGTTGTGTCGCTTCTGCGTGGTTGTTTATGGAAAGAATACCCGTCCAACCTCGATGGACGGAAAGCGCTTAATTGTCTACTAAAATATTTTTACTTTCCATTTTGCCCTTGCCTTCTCTTCTAATGCCTCCTCTATTCTTCTCCCTTCCAAAGCCCAGCTCTCTCTAAACTATAAAGCCCTCTCTCAACTATTCCATTCTATCACATTCAAAACCAGAAGAAGAAGAAGAAGTGAATCAATAGTACAAAATCCTTAAAGCCTCTTCAATGACAGTCTCCTAAGGTAGGCTTCTTTAATCTCCATCTTTTCCCTGGAAATTCTTGCCTTTGCTTCTCCTGTTCCACTATTTTGTGCCTCCTTGAAACATTTCAGCAATCTAATCATAGAGTTTCGTTCAAGTTTTGCAAAATTTCCGCTAAATTTCTGGTTTCATATTCTGAGTTTCTCTCAAAGATGTTCGCTTTGTAAATTCGACACTGATTTCCATCTTTTTGTGAAGATTTGAATCTTGCTGCTAACAAAATCATCTGATTTCCAACAATTTGTGTTTTAGGCGCTAAATTAGGGTTTGGATAATGATCATATTGTTAAATTTTAATTCTGCTGGTCTGTAGGGTTTTGAGTTCTTTAATTGTTGGCTTCAAGGTTTTTGTATGTAGTTTGTGTCGATCATAGGGACTTGGACTGTTCTATAACTAGCGGAATGCAGAGGAGTGTATTAGTTTACTGAACCTTTGAAATCTCACTGGGCTCAGTTAGAAAGAGTAAAAAACCCATGTGCAAAGATGTACACAAAATTCAGGTAATTCGATTGGAGGCATCTATTGAGGAGTATTTGTTTAGCTTCTTTGGTGTTATGGCTAATATGTATTTTTTGGATTTCGTTAAGATTAGTAATGGCTAATTTTAGACATTAGATTCTTCAGGGGTAAGCCTAGTACAATAGGATTTAGAATTTCTAATTAGATAGATTTAGCTCTTTTTTAACAAATCTTGTAGAGAAGATTTAGTCTAACTCTAGGTAAATGTGTGTGTATTGTGTGACTAAAAGAAATCCATTCCCAATTTCTGCAATTCTCATAGCTGTGTGTTGTGTGTGTTTTTTTTTTTTGTGTAGCCATATGTAAATTCTCTCCCACATGTTTCTCCAATCTCACCTTACAATAAAGGCTTTGCTCTCTCCTCTCAACCTCTCCATTCATGGTTGTTAGGTGCTTCCTTGTGTGAGTGTATGGTAACCGACGTGGATGAGGACTTGTAATTTTGTTGTCAATTGACATCTTCATGGAGCATAGACATGGCTTATGATAATGGAATTTTATTTTATTTTATATGCATGATTATATTTATGTAGAGGAAAATTCAATCTATAAATTTTCATTACCAATATAGACTTAACAAGTGTTTACACAACCAACATAGACACATCATACGTATATGGGAATTGGATTGCTTCTATCCACACAATGTGCACATATGAAAAGAGTTACATTGAATAAACTTTCTCTATAAGATTAGCTAAAAATAAGCCAAATCTATCTAATTAAAATTTATGAATCTAACCATCCAAATTATCCCTACAAAATCTAAGGTCCAAAATTAGCCTTTCCTAATATAACAATTTCCAAAAATATTTATTTCACTTTGGCTTAATTAAAAAATAACCAATCCTAATTTAGAAAAGATCCACCTCATCAGTTGGGTCCCACAAACCTGATCTCTCTGGTGTGTGTGGCTGAGTGATGGATGAATTTTAATATTTCCCCTTAGAGATGACTTATAATATTGCCCCTTAGCACTGATCTCTACTCATGAGGCCATTGATCTGCTTTACTTCATATGGCATTTTGTATCCATCTAGCAAAATATTGATCTCCAAGGTGTTGCACAGAATTTCACCTTATACCATGACTTTTGCAAAAGCTCCATGTCATGGGACAAAATTGTCCCACATTGGAAATGCTTGGGATGGTCTTGGGGTTTAAAATTTGGGGTGACACCTCTTTCATTGGCTAGTCATTTTGGGAGGAAAACCACTCCCGTGACATCCAGCTAAGTACTTTGGCTTTGGCCTTCTTAGACATGAAGATCTCTATATTTCAAGTTGCTTCCTTCTCTACATTTCAACTTGAGATAACTACTTGTTCTCATCCTTTTAATCCATTGATTAGTTAACACCAATTCTACATGGGCTCTTGCACTGAGTTGGTGATCCCTTAGATGACTTTCTTTATCAATCTTGGCTCCATGGCAATCTATTAGAACCACAGACTGGTCGCTACCCTACCGCTTCGATTCTTCGTGTTGGAGACGGTTTTTGCTCCTCATCTTCCAAATTTAAAGAATCCTAGAGAGGAAGGAATCTAACCACCATGATGAATTGCCATCACAGGGCACATTGTCCATCCCAACTCTCCTATTGGAATTCCAATTTCACAAAACCATGTCGGCATCACCATAACAAACTTGTAACTTTCTTTATTTGTTTATTTTAATTTGGAAAATCAAGTGCAAAACTATCTCTGACTGGAAGAATGGGAGCAAGAGGTTATTTATTAGTTTATTTTTCCAACAGGATGTTAAGTAGCCAAGATTGATGATCAAAGTCACCTAAGAGTTAACCAAGTCAATGCAAAAGCCCATGTAAAATTATTGTCAACTTATTGATGGAGCAGAAGGCTAAGGACAAGTGGTTATCTCTACATTTTAGTCACCTAAGAGTTAACCAAGTCAATGCAAAAGCCCATGTAAAATTATTGTCAACTTATTGATGGAGCAGAAGGCTAAGGACAAGTGGTTATCTCAACTTGAAAATGTAGAGGAGGAACCGCAACCTGAACTGTAGAGAGATCCTCGTGTGTGAGAGGGCCACAGCAAAAGTGACCGGTTGATGGTTGGATGGATGTAAGGTTGGCATCATGAGTGGTTGAGGGGGAGTGTTACAAGTCATTGTTGAGGGGAAATGCTAAGATTTGTTGATGACTCGACCAACCACACTGAAGGGGTCTGGTCGGTTGGACCCACCTAATGAGGTGGATCTTTTCTAAATTTGGATTAGTTATTTTTTAACAAAGCCTAAATTAGCGATAAATATTTTTTAATGTTGTTAAGATTAGGAATGGCTAATTTTGGACCTTAGATTCTTTAGGGCTATGTTTGAATAGTTAGAATTTATAAAGCTCTAATTAGATAAGTTTGGTTTATTTTTAAGCAAAAGTTTAGTCAATGTAACTATGATAATGTCTATATTGTGTGAATACACTCTAATGCCAAGTTCTCCAATTCACATAGATGTGTGTTGTGTGTGTGTGTTGGTTGTGTAGCTGTATGTAAGTTCTCTCTCCCACATGTTTCTCCAATCTCACCTCACAACAACTTTTCTCTCTCCTCACAACTTCTTCATTCATAGTTGTTGGGTGCTTCCATTGAGTTGTGTTAATTTTTTAAGTTACTTTTTTGCATGAGTGCACGGCCAGTTGACAACTAATGTGGGTGAGGGCATGCAATTTTGCCTACATCTTCATGGAGCATAGACATGATTTATGATAATGAAATTTTGTTTTGAATTTTGTTTTACTTTATATGCATGATTTTATGTATGTGAAAATAGAGGAAAATTCAATTTTTTAACAATATAGACTCAACAGTATTTGCATCATTATGCATGTTGAAACGTGTTCAACTTTTGGCAAATGAGAAAAATACCCCTGTATGGAGGCTTTCCATTAGATTGCACCTTGTTTCTGTATGCAACATTGCTCACTGTATTTTTTATTTGTTCTTGAAACCATTGTTTGAGTGGTTTCATGTATTATATGGGAATCTAGAATTTGTCAGATCTTTTCTCACTTCTATCATTTAAACTAGTTTTCAGTGTTACCAGAATTTCTTCCATAACTGTCTAAATATATGAACTTTGTAAGGGATAAATGAAGAGTGCCCAGATAGATGGGATTTGGGCTATGATGATGATATTGGTGAAGAGTGCATTTTGCACTTTTTTCTCATACTGGTTCCCTTATACTTTAATCAAACACTGAACTTTAAGTCTTTATGACTATTTTTTTTAGAATGGAATTCCTATTACACTTTGAATATCGGGCTAATTTTATGTTTGTGAAGTTCTGGACTTGTGTCTATTTTAGAGGTCTTTGAAATAATTTCAGAGTTTTTCAATTCAGTTCAAATAATTTGCAGTGGTAGACATTTTTCAATTCCTGGATTTGTTATGGATGGAACAGATGGAGACAGTGCAATGAATGGATTGAACACTTCTGTTAAAGAAAATTCTTCCCTAACTAAGTCACCACGGAGTCCTTTGAGTCCCATTAGCCCTCAAAGGGCGGCCCTTGATGTGCCAACAAATGGTTGCATTGACACATCTATTATTGAGCAATTGTGTGATAACATCAATTACATGCGGAGCTCAGGAGATCAATCCCCATCAAGGTTAAGCATGGGATCTGATGGGGAAGAGTCTAGAATTGACTCAGAATTACGCCATCTTGTTGTTGGAGAGATGAGGGCTGTGGAGATAATGGAAGAAGAGGTGGAGGGGGAGAGTGATGATCAGGATAGGCAGAAGAATGTGGCTTCAAAGGGTGTTATGTCTGCCAATGAAAAATCTAATGTGATAGATAAAATTCAATCTCCAAGTAGCAAGTCTCCTCCTCCTACACATTCATGGACACCTCATCTGCAATTGGAGAGGGAGGCATCAAAACCCACTCCAAAGAGCAAAATGTCTTATTTAAAACCTTCAAATGAGTTCGAAAGTGATAAGGATTCAAAGCAACTGCCTATTGGAGGTGTTACCAAAAAGAAACAGAGAAAATTTTCCCGTGGAGCTTCAAATATAAACAACATAACTCATTATCCATCTGAAGCAGGTTTGGATAACCCTGATCTTGGACCATATCTCCTTAAGCTTGCAAGGGATTTGATATCTTCAGGAGATAACCCTCAGAAAGCTCTAGAATTCGCTCTCCGTGCCACAGAGGCATTTGAGAAATGTGAAGATGGAAAACCCAGTTTGGAGCTGGTCATGAGTTTGCATGTTGTAGCAGTAATCTACTGCAATTTAGGGCAGTATAGCCAGGCAGTTCCTGTTCTTGAACATTCAATTGAGATCCCAATCTTGGATGAAGGCCATGACCATGCTCTTGCTAAATTCTCTGGTTATATGCAGTTGGGTGATACTTATGCAATGTTGGGTCAGCTTGAAAATTCCATACTTTGTTATTCAAAGGCTTTGGATCTTCAGAAACAAGTCTTAGGAGAAATGGACCCTAGAGTTGGAGAAACTTGCCGGTATTTGGCTGAAGCCCATGTACAAGGATTGCAATTTGTCGAGGCTGAGAAGCTGTGTCAGATGGCCCTTGACATCCATGGAGAAAGTGGTGCACCTGCTTCCCTTGAAGAAGCCACAGATAGGAGGCTCATGGGTATCATTTGTGATACCAAGGGAGACCATGAAGCAGCTCTAGAGCATCTTGTTCTAGCTAGCACGGCCATGGTGTCTAATGGCCAGGAAACAGAGGTGGCTTCTGTAGACTGCAGCATTGGGGATGCCTATTTATCTTTGGCTAGATATGATGAGGCTGTTTTTGCATTTCAGAAAGCACTTACTGTGTTCAAGTCTACAAAGGGAGAGAATCATCCTGCGGTCGCTTCAGTTTATGTTCGTCTTGCTGATTTGTGCAACAAGACAGGTAAACTGAGGGATTCAAAGTCATACTGTGAGAGTGCTCTCCAAATTTATGAAAAGCCCATTGCTGGGACCTCCGCAGAGGAAATTGCTAATGGTCTTACTGATATTTCTGTTATCTATGAATCCATGAGTGAGCCTGAACAGGCACTCAAGTTGCTTCGAAAGGCCTTAAAGATTTACAATAATGCCCCTGGTAATCAATGTACAGTTGCTGGTATTGAGGCTCAGATGGGGACCATGTATTATATGATTGGGAATTATGCCGAGTCTTATGCCTCTTTTAAGAATGCCATTGCAAAGCTTCGGGCAAGTGGCGAGAAAAAATCTGCCTTCTTTGGCATTGCTCTGAACCAAATGGGATTAGCTTGTGTGGAGCGGTATGCAATAAATGAAGCTGCTGATCATTTTGAAGAAGCTAGGAGTATTTTGGAGCAAGAATATGGACCATACCACCAAGATACCCTGGGAGTATATAGCAATCTTGCCGGTGCATATGATGCCATGGGCAGGTATATTCTCTACCAAAGTCATTCATTATATGGTTTTTTTTTGGGTTTCTTATGCTGTTTCATTTTTCCAAGTTCTCACACCCCATTCTGCCATTCCCAGGGATTTTTTAATTTTTTAATTTTGGCAACATGTGGTATATAATTGGCACTTTACAGTCTTCATAGCAGTTTAGTAATTCTACACGTCAATGATTGAAAACAAAATTTCTACATGCCATTCTGTACATACACCAATTACGCAAAATCCTGCCTCATCTAATCCATGAGTTGAGATCATTTCAAATTCTCATATTTTACAAATACCATTGCATATTTTTTTAAATTTTAAATATCCAATAATTTCCTTATTTTCCTCCCATATCTATAGCAGAATTTCTTGTAAAATCTCATCTAACATTGTCGTTGTTTGGGAAAACTCATATATATATATATATATATATATATATATATATATATATATATATATATATATATATATATATATATATATATATTTGAAACGGTTACTATATTAAAAGAAATGGAAGCACCAGAGGTGCAACTACAATAAAAGCACAAACAAAGCAAAAATAGCCCAGCACCCCAATACACCCTCAAAGAAAACCCAAAGTAGGAAAACAAGGAGAAAGCAACACTACTTATGCAAGATAGGCTCGCAGGGTGTTGGTCATAGAATATTATTGAATTCCTCAAGAGAAGAAGCCCATGAGGTACACTTGGCAAAGGCGCATATAGAAACATATTGATAAGGCTCAGCCAAATCCTTGAATACCCTATTATTATGTTCCCACCAAAGACTCCAACAAGTGGCAAAAAAAGCAAGGCACCACAAAGAGGAACATTTTAGAGAAACCGAGGCAATGTCCCAAACATAAGATAACTGAGCAAGCGAAGAAGGCATAACCCACTGAACTCCAAATTGATCTAAACAGAACTCCAAACAGCAGAAGAGAAAGGACGATGAATGAGGAGATGATTCATCTTTTAAGAGGCTTGGAGACAAAAAGGGCAAACAGTGGTCGTAACTTTTCCTCTTTTGCGCAAATTGTCATGTGTTAAGGATTTTCCCCATTCCAGCAGTCCAGAGGAAACTAATGGCCTAGGGCAGAGCTTTGGAGGTCTAGATATCAAGGTTAACAAGAGCAAGGGAAGTAATCTGATTACTCCGAGTGTAACAAGACTCAAAAGAGAAACAACCGGCAAAGTCTGACCACAACACAAGGTAATCCTCTTCAGAGGCTTGGATCCTATAGGAGCTAAGGATCTGGAGGAGGTCAGAAAACTCCTTTGTTTTTAAATATGTTAGATTACGCCGCCGGAGGAGATCCCAAACTGCATGATCACTGCTAACTAAATAGAAATCTGAAATGACACCTGACGATGACTGAGAAAGGCGGTAAAGTGAGAGAAACCGGGAAGCCAAAGTGAAATTGTCACACCAGGGATTTGTCCAAAATTTAATTTTGTTTCCTCGCTCGATTTAAACCTGATCCCTTCTTTAAATTTGTCAACACAAGTTGATATGGCTCTCCACATGCCCGATGATCTGCGAGGGGCAGGATTGATGTTCTAGCCATAATTCCCAACCTGTTCTTATAAATGATTATAGCCTTCCATGGGGACTCATTCTCAGTACTTATCCTCCACATCCACTTGGAAAGAAGAGTAGTATTAACATCCTTAATAAGGCGGACCCCGAGACCACCAGCATCAATAGGGAGACAAACTTGCTCCCAACTCATGAGTTGGCCTTTTTTTTCTTGTCCTCCTTATCACCCCAAAGAAAATTCCTTATAATTTTCTCCAAAGAGCCGACAACTTTGTTGGGACATATAAATGTTGAAAGGAAGTGGACAAGAAGTGTTGAGGTTGAGGAAAACTAATATAACTATGAGCACCCTCCTTATGAGTGTCTAACCGCTTGATTTTCATTTCAACATTTACTTTAGCATTTTTGCTTCTTCGCTCTTGGAATTCATCAATTTGGACTTAAAATCAAGATCAAGTCAAATTTAAACAAATTGAACCATTATGAACCCTTGCCTAGGATCAAGCCCTGTAAATATGAATTGGATGCAGGGTTGGGCTGGTCCAATTCAAAATGAGTTACACCCCTTGCAGAATTTTCAGAAGCAGAAACTCAAGAAATGGAAACACTTGTAACCCAGGATGTCGATTTGTTTTGAGTGCTATAATTTTCCTCAGTTTTCCATTCGTAAGTAGTTTCCTACTGAGAAGCTCATTTCCCATTGCTGATGCATTCTTTCTTCCTATTCACACTTTTCCTAGAAATACTATTAGAGAGCATTGCAGAATAAGGTTTTTCAATGGCCTGACGCCTCATGAAGCAGAGTCTTGAATTTAATTCACGTTCAACCCGAACGGACCACTTCCCGTAAACTTAACCGGTGTGTGTGTGGATTGGGACGTTTATAATGCCCGTGGGACTAGTTTCACCTCCAATGTGGGGTGGGGATACCCATGTTGTCCAAACAAAAAAGAACTTTCGTGCATCACTTATTGCACATACAATCATGGATTATGGTTCTAATGTGGGTGAGCAGCAAGATCAATGTAAAAACATTGGTTTCATCTTTTAGAGTGATCCGTTTTTTGGGTGAAGGCTCCCTTACATTTGATGCTCATGTTTGTGGGATCGAAGGGGACACCATCCAACACCATGATTGGATGAATTTAATTATTGAAGGCTCCTCAAAATTCAACTCTTAAATTAGATATGACTAGATTGTTGTCTAAAAAAGATCATTACTGTTCAGTTTGCTGGCTATATCAATCAACATTTTTTTCCTATCGTCGCTGTAATAGGATGGGAACTAGTTAAATCCATGGTGAACCATGAAATTACACAGATGATAATATACAAAGATGGGCCCCACTTCCTGTGCACAGGACTTCACAGCAGATCATTCCATGGCATCCCAATATTCCTTGCTTGCCTGCTTAGTCACATGATTGTCCTTCATGATTTGTACAGGTTGGATGAAGCCATTGAGATCTTGGAATATGTTGTTAGGATCAGAGAAGAGAAGCTGGGGACAGCTAACCCTGAAGTAGATGATGAGAAGAGGAGATTGGCAGAGTTACTGAAGGAAGCCGGACGGGTAAGAAACAGTAAAGGCAGATCACTGGAAGCTCTTATGGACACCAGTCATGTTATCAACAGAGGACGTTAAGGTATGATGATGCATGTACGCATGTATCAATTACAAAGTACGGCTATTAAAAGGGAGTTTGCATGTTGACTTGCCGATTGTATGATTGTTTTTTCTAGCGATTTTTTCAGTTTTCTTATCTATTGTATAGGGAATTAATTTAGTCCCACGCCAGATTGCCTCTATAATGTATTTTAAAATAATGGGAAAATTCTTCTTGGATCCTATTCTAGTGATGAAAAAGATATTTCCCCTTATTTGCTCCCATGATTGGAAGATGCTTACGTGTCATATATCTCTCTTTCTCAAAATTGTGTTGCATGGATTGTTCAATTGACTTAATTTTTTAAGATTAAATCAGAGGTCTCAGATTCAACTCTTCTTGTCTTTTACCCTAATACAAGGGGTGTGCAGGTGGTTTCATGTATATGTGGTTTCATGTATATGTGTGGATTAGGTTTATCTTCAATGTAGGATGGGGATACTGTAATGAATAAAAAAAATATCTAAGCGAGTGACCTCCCTTTTAGTCCATGATGATGTTCACCCATTTGGATTTTGAAAAGAATATTAACTTCTTCAGTGAAACATTTGAATCAAATACTATACCATTCATTGGTAGGGTGATACATATCGGATGTTTGTGAAGAGACGGCTGCTAAATTTCACCCTTAGCAGATTGATACTTTGGGAAAAAAAATTAAGAGGTAAGTTATTCTGTTGTATGCAATACTATTCAAATATGAGATGAGATTACTCTTATGCCATTAAAAAGTTGATATTTTTTTATGTACTCACAACGTGAACATTTGTACTATAGTGATCCAGGCTCATATTACCTATTCATGGAGGTAATATCTTATTGGATCATCAATTAAAAAAAAAAACCCTTATTGGATCATGTTTTTGAAACTGAGATCGAGTCCGGCAGATATTTATGGGTCAAAGGCATGTTTAAATGTTTTAATAGTTTTTTTAGGATCAAGGAATCTAGGTGTTTCATTTGATTAATCATTGAGGCATGGGTAAACCTCTTAATCCACACGGCAAAGTACAAAATAATGGAGAGTGATCTTTTTGTATTGAGGGTGATGTTTTTAATGGTCTTATCTGAACCTACAGTATCTAAGACTCCAAACTCATAATTTCTATATTTTAATTCAAGGTTTTATTACGTTACACAGTCTAAAAGTCATTAAGAATGAATTACTACTTTTATTTTTTACGTTAAAATGCTCACCTATTGACAAAAAGGGTAAGCGCTTGGCCATCCAAACATGTTTTGAGTTATCATGGCTGTTTGTTATTTTTCATCTATAAAAATGAAAAGCGTGAAAATGATGTCCTTTTTTTCTATGAAATAAGGACTCTGCCAAGCCTTGGATGTAGAATCATATACAATGCTTGGATGTTTTGTAAGACTAGATTGTTTAAATAAATATTCTTTTCCTTTGTTTTTGGGCGGTAATAGATAAACATTCTTTTCCTATACTGCTCAAAACCCTTCTTATTCTCTTATATTCCAATTTAGTTTTCATTCTATAGAAGAAATGATTGAAAATTAACAAATAAATAAGATTCTTCAAGGTTCAAAGTGCTTAAGAGCTAAGGGCATTACAAAACTTTCTTTGCGACATGCAGCTCTGTTGCATTTCAGGTGCTAATTTTCAACACAAGTTGGTTATGAGGGTGATCTTCTTCTTCTTCCAGTCTGTCTATGGTCCATTTCAGGTCAATTTTTCAACATTAGATGATCAAAATGCTTGCTTTGACATGACTAAAATATGTGGTTGTCAAGTGATTAGCACACGACTGAATTTATTATGCATATTTTGAATTTACATGAGCATATTTGCGCACAAATGTGAAAAAAATTGTAATGAAGAAAATTGAACCTAACAAATTTGAATATTTGTAAAAATAATAACAATGACAATTGAATTTTCAACTGGGAGAAGGCTTCCCACACCCCCAGAATTTGAAACGATTGGTCACCTTTTGTAAATGAACTCTCAAACATGGGAATAGACTGGGATTGCTTTATGTAACAAGATTCTCAACAGTCCTGTCACTTGTGGACTGGTGGTGAGCTCCATGTCACCTTCATAGGAGAACTAGGGAAGATGACTGTTGGTTGTCTCTTACTCTCCTCCAAATGAGGAAAATCAATAGTGAAATGGAGACCACGGCTCTCATGCCGAGCAAGTGCACTGCTCACAACAAGCTTTGCACAACAGAACAGGTTTCTCATCTCGCATGCTTCGACTGTAACCATTGTTGATTCCCACCCTCGACGAAACAAGTATTCCTCCCACTCTGCCTCTAACTCACCTAGCTTCCACTCTGCTTCTTGCAGCCGATTTGTCGACCGCACTATACCCACATACTCCCACATTATGGACTGGATCTCCTTCCTTGTCTCTTGTGTTCTCTGTACTATATCTTCCACTACATTACTTTCTAGTGACACAGGTAGCTTTGGTCTGGCCCATGCATTTGAAATGCCAAGATCAAGTCTTGTGTTTTCCATGTGGTCTATTGAAGGTTGCACAGCCCTGCGTGCAAACACTAGAGCCTCGAGCAATGAGTTGCTTGCGAGCCGGTTTGCACCATGCAGGCCTGTGCATGCAACCTCACCTGCCACATATAGGCCCTGCACATTTGTCTCTCCATGGAGCCCAGCACGGACTCCTCCACACATATAATGAGCAGCGGGGACAACAGGTATAGGTTTGATTGTAATATCTAGCC
The DNA here is from genome assembly GCA_013350335.1 of Chimonanthus salicifolius. NCBI lineage: Eukaryota > Viridiplantae > Streptophyta > Magnoliopsida > Laurales > Calycanthaceae > Chimonanthus > Chimonanthus salicifolius. The sequence goes on along the minus strand of CM023534.1, from coordinate 66,056,510 downwards.
CATATCTCAGGCACTCAGCAGCTATGTTGGGGAAGTGGGACAGGATCTTCTCTCTTGGCTTATGGCTTATGTCAAGTAGCACATATTTCTCTTTGCGCTTCTTCAGTTGATCATCTATGCTTCTTGCCACAACATCTCTTGGAGCAAGCTCTGCTCTCTCATCGTACAAAGGCATGAACCGTTCCATGGCTTGATTGTAAAGGATGCCACCATCTCCCCTGACAGCTTCCGTTATTAGAAATGCATTTTCCCGAGTCTCTGTTAGCCTGATGGGAAGTCCTTCATCAGCCAAGGCTGTTGGATGGAATTGTACGAACCTGAAGGAAAGTAACAGCGGAAGAAGGGGTGATAAGCAATATACATCCATGAAGTGGATTTTTTTATCATATAATGGACCTATAATCAGAGTTTTCACTATAGTTATCCATGACTCAAGTTCATGTAATTCTAAGGGATTTTCTAATGACAACAGATCCAATTGATGCTTTTAGTTTGATCTAGCAACAGTGTAGGTGGTCCCAACTTTTTGGAGCTCTAACATGCCCAATTAGTACTAGAAAAAAGCCCAAAAAGCCCCCATCAGATGATGGTAACTGAAGGTGACAAGTAACCTTTTGAAAGAAGAATTCATGATTATGGTATGGAATTCCATTGAGTGAATGTAATGGACATAGATGTTTATATGAGGTTCTATTTGCCATAGAATTGTGAGTAGCATCAGTGTCCACAAGGGATGCATTGTTTCTCATTAATGTACACATCCATGCAAAATAGTTCCATCAATAGAGTTCCTTCAATGCAATCTGGAAGTTGAGGGCATCAGCCAGTCAACCATTTGATGGTGGCTTCAGCAGGCAAAATGCTCTTTATGTGGCACCACAACGTGGGACCATCTCTATTAATGGCTCGAAACACATAAAGATGGCATGCCTATACATTTGATGGTCAAACTAAAAGGCATTATATATTTCCCCTTAATGACGTCTTTTCAGAAACCATCTACATACTCCATGTTGGAAATCACAGCTTGAGCTCTATGGGCCATTGCCATTCCATCACCAGTGGCCACCTGCGAAAAAGAGAAGGGGAAAACGTAGAAGGTACATAAACATCACAAAACTGGAAATTGTCCTCTAATTCACCTCAAAACAGAAAATATCAAGGGGATCACAAAAAACTTTTACTGGGTTGAGAAAAGCCCTGTCCATTTGTGAACTGGCCTTGCTATCTAATCCAAAGGGACATGGTTAAAGGTCCTTCTATGCAGACTCAGTGGATATTTATACTTACAATGTACGTTTTCAAATACACCTAAAACAGTGGTCATAAAAAAAATAAACCTAAAATAGCCAATCATATAATCACGCCTGACACAATCAACACTACAGGCGTAAACAAGCGCAGCACATATTGTGGGTCTGTTGATGGCTGTGCACAAAATTAAGTGTGTTTATAAATGCATGTACATGCATTAAAACATACAAAAGTGCAAACACCAAGTGATCAAACTCTCTCTCTCTCTCTCTCTCTCTAATGATTTCATGATGATTACTTTATATCACAGCTCACAAGGCTGCCTCAAGTGTTCGGGCGCCTCGTACCTGCTGCCCACATGTCAAAGTCTATGTTACTTGGCAAATCATGTTTGGAAAACCTCCAAGGTCGAACCAGACCAGGAATAAGCCAAAAGGAAGTGCTTATAATGCAGTTCGTCACTTCTTTTTAGTTTTACTATGATAGGAGACCCTGGAAGGTCATGAGATTAGAATCCAATAGTTTTGTCAATGTATTTTCTTAGAATGCATTTGGCAAACCATCTATTTTCTTTAGGACACAAAATCACTTGCATCAAAATAAAGGATGGTAATCCTAAAATTTATTGAGCATTATTTAGGTGCATATTTAGATATATACCCTCAAATTTTATGTGAGCAGAACCTTTTATATTTTCCTGTTGCAACCCTGTTTTTTGACTAAGACATGAAACAGCAAACTACCGATAAAGGGCAAATATATATCATAGATATGCTTATCAAGCCACCAGAAATGTGCTTCTTACCTTGAATGTATTAAAAAAATACAGTTTAATTATTGGGGCATCAAATATATCACTTCAGCTCAAATGCAAAGCATTAACAGTATCTCATAAAGAAAATACAAGAAACGACACTAAAAGAAACAGTAGAAAATTAGACAGTACCGGTGGATTCGTAGTTGTAGGATAAATATGTCCTGCACCTCCAGATGCAAGCAAAGTCACTTTTGAGATAAAACGAATCATCTGGAATGTCCATGCACCAAAAAAATGTTAATAATGCTTCCCTAGGAATAATCAATTGAGGTCTGTTAAACCCACAAATGCATGCAGATGGACACCGTCCATGAATGGAAGCAGGTGTGTCATAAATAACCAAAGAATTAGGTGGACCCAACTATGTAGCTGACCTTACCCAAAAACCAGTGTCTAAATCAGGAGCCAATTCAACATGTTGGTCACACCCAAATGTTGAAAACAATCATATCCATTTGTGCTGATCAGCTCACGAGTTGGAATGTAGAACTAGTTATGTACGAGAGAAGAGAGCTATTAAAGAATCATTGCATCACCTGGTTTGTTTTGGTATTCAGGGTGTCCACACCATGGCAATAAATTTCTAAACCATCCTGCAAATCAACAGTGCATGCTCACGTTTAGTTCCTTATCTCTGCAACTTTTTCAGGGATAACTGCACATGATCCCATCATTCCAACTTTAAAATTGCTAAGCTTTGAGAGAATTTCCTAAGTTGGATTAAGGGAAAGCATGTGCGTACATGCACACCCACTAAATTGAGAATAAGATTATGGCATGCCATAAAAGTCAAGGAACAAAAATACACTATTTAAAGAACAAAACTGAAAATGTGCTACTTAAGGAACTTAAATCTATATTACTGGAAATCCAACAAATTTGCTATTTGTTGGGCAATAAGAGATGAGGATCATGATGATGGTTAGAGCTGCTGAATATTTAAAAAACTTCAATTAATATGCTATCAGATTTAAGACATTGTAGGTTTCTAATCAATCAACAGTATAATGCTACCAAGGCAACGAAGTATGTAGAAATAGCAAATGTCAACTCATAATTGCATTGACTTGTAGAGGTCTTAGGTCTAAAGATACTACCAGATAAAATTTATCCATCCATCCTACCAGCATCAATTCATATTATAGTTATGTGGACGAAAGAACAATGAAAAATCATCTGTGGTTCAGAAACTAATTACTCAGAGGACACCGAGGATCAGGTTAAGTGCCATGTACCCTATGCATGTAAGCCATCTACTAGAGCACAAGCAATTGTTAAGAGTTAAATTTCGAGTGGTTTGAACACAAACATTGGAGCCAAATTAGCTGGGGCAATGTTTTCTGCCTTCTCTGCAGCAAGCATTCTAGTGCCCATTGCTGATAATAATTTATACAGAAAAACTGGAAAGAGTATGCAATTCTGTTTTGAGTTCTAATAATTTACAATGTGAAAAAACAGTAGAATGAATATTATAGTTCCAACAGAACAATCAAATGGAAGTGATGATGCGTGCAGCCATATGCACCCAATGATGATACATCCATGTTCATTCCAAATTAGATAGGGGACAAGAGATCTGATGCAGTGGTTGGACCAAAGGACAAAGCGGCCCAAGCCCATCGATATAGGCCCAGATCATTGCTGGAGGCATATACAACAAAGGGTGGCACAAGGCCATGTTGACCACTGAGTATAACAAATATTTTCCTGAACCAAACCCAACCAAGCTAAACGGACCAACCTGATAATTAACAGGACCACAATTCTGTAAATGTCAACCTGAACCCAGAATAACCGGATCAAGTTCGGGTCAAGTTGGTAGGTCATGTTAAGAAATCAGATCAAAATATCAAATTGGTGCATTGCTAGTAATTGTGGGAATGGTATCACAAAAAAACATTTCAAAAGAGAAACATGAGTATTTGAAATTAACCAAAGATAAGAACCTGCGAAGTCAGCAAATCTATGGCAAAATGGTGTCTAAACATAAAGATGTTTGGATCATCATCAACAGCCTTTAGTAATGCCCGCTCAATTTCTCTCCCAGTCATATCAGCAGCATGAACAATTCTATGATGAGAATGTCCTCCCTCCCTTGCAAGATGCAGATTTCCGTCATCTCCATGATCGAATGAAGCACCAATGGCTATTAATTCCCGGACTCTATCTGGACCTTCTGTGCACACAACCTGCGCAAAGATAACATATCACTTGGTGAAAAGTCCAATAATGCTACAAGCCACATCTGAATGTGATATTATAACATCAATATAGAACACATACAGTGTTGTATTATAGTTCACATGACTGCAAGATCAAAATATATTATGCATACTTACAGATAGGCATGTAAATGGAACAAGACTATTTAATGAGAGAAGAACTTTTCTTCTTTTAATAATATTTCTTCTTTACAGCTCAAAAAAAAAAAAAATGAGAGAAGGGGGAAAGTAACATCTGGGTTCAAAACTGTCTACTAATATTTGATGCATTTCTGTGACACAAGACTCACCAAAAGACAAAGATATATGGAGCAAGGGTATGACACTGCAATTTCCATTATCTTTTAGAACTATGGTACAGTAACAAAACTGCTCTGGTAATTGTCAACCTGAAATCTTCAAATTAAACCATATGCCCAATGGCTCAAGGATAGAATCATCAGCCACCACAGCTAAATCAAATTAATATCCTTTAAGTCAAAGAACAGACTGTAAAATGCAACAAGTTTGAAGTGACTGCAATAGGGTGGGCGACTAGGGAGATGTACCTCCCTGGTCTAGCCTAGTCCCTGCTTTTTTTTAACTTACTCTGGCTGTTTATGGGCCTGGGGGGTGTCCATATCTATTTTTTGTCCAACAGCAAAGCAGGTTGGACCAAGCCACATGCCATCTGAAAGGCACAACTAGATGTCACAGCACAGCGTGACGTATCTAAAGCATGATTGTCGTCGTCACCACCATCATCATTCTCCTCATCATAAAAATCATTGTCATAATTGCACAAGTCTTATAAAAAACAAAGCCCCTAAAATATGCTACCATGCTCGGCCTAGACTTTCATGTGCATTGACTGGATTTATGACACAGACCAAGATTAATGTCTTGTCTCATACTTTACTAAAAGGTGGCATCATTGAGCTTTTTAATGATGGCCATGTTTCACATGTCAAACAGTGTCGAAATGACATGAAATCAAATGCCTTAGATGGGTTGTTCAATTACCATTTCTAATGAATTTTTTTTTTATGTTCAATCACACATTAGTATAATCTTAGTTGATCTAATGTAAAAGAACCTAATAAACAACATTCAGGAGGCCCTACGGCTGGTAGAGATTTGATTTCAGAATTCTAGTCAAATTACTTTATGGAGTTTTGGATGACTTTCGCCTAAACTCACATAGAGGAGCATCTACGAGTCTTAATGGCCAAGGGTGATTTGCTCCTAGATTTTTTTGTTCATAGAATGCTTGGGTGGAATCCCAGTAGGACTTGGAGTGTCAAAAATTAAGCATCCTTCCCTCACCACAGGCATTCTTTTGAATTGTTTTGACTCTTAAAAAAAAACAGAGGGAGGGGATTGCTTCAAAATTCACTGCTATTTTACTTGTGGGTTTAAGGAGGCACCCTACAATCACATTCAGTATCAAACCATTAGACCTACTGTGAGAAGTGCCGGTTGTGATTCCTCTTATAGAATGCACCATGAGCAATGCCCGTAAAGAGATGTGCAAGACTAAGTGTGATTTTGATGCTTAGAAATATAGAATCAGGACCTAGATCTGTATCAGTTGGTTAGTGGGAAGTTTTAGAATTTTAATTGAATTATTTTTTGTAGTTAAGGATAGTTATGGCCCGAATTCAAATAAAGGAGCAGTCCATGGAGTTTGTAGGGGCAGAGGTGCATTGCACTTGGGTTTTCTCTTTCAATGCGGCTTGGTAGAATTCCAAAAGAACATAGAGCATCAATACTTATGCATCCCCCATGATGGACCACTGGTATTCTTTTCATTTGATTTTGTGGAATCTCTCTCTCTCTCTCTAAAGAAAAAGAGGATTTGTTTTTCTTGAACATCAAAAAGATGGATATCCAGGAAATTACTTGTTCTTGAACTTGTGACTAGGGAGTCACCCTGTATTGTATCAATCAAGGCCAGAGTGCCAGATTATGAGACCTCAATAACTTGAACAGGTTGGGCTTGAGAAAGCTTTAATGTGACCTAGTGCAATCTTGAGGGCGATTTAGTTCCTAATACTGAAGTGACAACTTCCGGAGTAACTATTCTATTCGCTATACAAATAAAACTCTCCATTTTCCTAAGATTTGTGATAAGAATAAATTGCACTAGAGAAGTGGAAGAGGCCGTTCCAGATGTCAACATTCAATCATGTCCCGCATACAAGGATTTATGTTTTTGACATGTTACAAGGCCTTATATTTCAAGATTCTTAATTGATCTTGGCCCAGCAAGTCATGACCTTATAATGACCAAAACAACCAGAAAAATTTGGCAAAATACGATACAGAAACAAAGCCAACTTGGTTCCAGTGTTTCCTTGCTTAAATACAACATATGGAGTGTCCAGTGGCAAATAAAACAGGTTAAGAGTTTCAAGGATAGTTTTGGCACACAGGATACAAGATAAATCATGAATAATTTTCCCTGGAATTTGAATAAAGTGATTAACAATAAGTCAACAAAGAAAGTGGCAAGGAAAGAAGAATAACTAAAAATAATATGTAGCCATCAAAACGTGAATAATCAGATAGAAACAACTGCTAACAAAAATAATACAACATTGGATCCACCTAAATTCATGGGAGATGACAAGAATAGGGTATGTAAAGAAAGAAAAATCATTTATTTCTGATTAAGCTCACCCTGACAGTCTCCTCATCACATAAATATGCCCCTGCAACAATGGTATCTCGCATGTGATTCTCAACAGAATCTAGAGGACATAAGACAGCACTAACACCACCTTGTGCATAGTTTGTGTTGCTCTCATGTGGTTCTGCTTTCGTAACAACTGCAACAGATCCATGCTTTGAAACTTCTAGAGCATACCGTAGGCCGGCAACTCCACTGCCAATGACAACAAAGTCAAAATACTTTGTGTCCTTATCCCTAAGGCTTGACCAGATAACGTTTCTAGTTGGAACACAATTAGCAACAAAGGGAGCTTTAGGAAGTCTATGGATTTGCAAGAACTCTGATGCTATGCATGACCTGGAACATCATAAACATGGTCGCACAATAAATTAGAACATTCCATAAAATTAACAGTATAGGATTTTATTTATTTTACTTTTATTATTATCATATATATATATATATATATTTGTGGTGGGTGGTGGGGGAAAATGCATGTGTAATGGTATTGCATCTTTTATAGTGGGGGTACAAGATGGAACAAATGAATTTGATAGACCAGAAGTTCTACATAAAGCCAGAGGCTCAAGAGAATTCTAATACCCCTAAAATTGTCAAGAGGCTACTGAGGTTGTTGGACTTGACTAACTTTGCAACTTTTGGGTAAGATAAAGATAGAGAGCATGCATTTATAAGTACCATCTCCATAAAAGGAGGATACTTTGGTGACTAATTTGCAAGATTGGGTTTTAACAAAAAAAGGAACTCAATGAAAAAACATGTGAAAATAGAGTTGAAGAACTGGTATGGACTTGTTCAACCACAAGCTTAAACTGATCAGACTGTGATGCTATTCTGTACCATAAGTATTTGCTAAATAAAAACAGAGTAGCATAAGAATTACTTGATCAATTACTGCTTCATCAAGGGTTCAATGGATCTTTAGAGAAAGCACAAACTAAGAACATAGCTGATTTTGTGGAAGGTCATGGTTTAAACCAGCCCTCCTTTCAAGAGATGTATAATGATATAAACAATGGCTCCATAATAAATAAAATTGACCTGACACCAGAACCTAATGTCAAACTTATGAAGAACTTCATATGAATACTGCCACAAGAGAAATTACAATTGTAGTGTGACCGCATGGTGACTGCTTAGTTATACAATATAAAACATGATTATTGTATATATGACTGTCTAAGTTAACTTCATGTGTATGGGAAGAAGAAACAGTGGGAAGAAAACATGGGATAATTGGAACTGACCCAAAATTATCTTACAAGAATTTCTTTACTTTCTTCTTCATAATTGAAACTGCTTCTACTCATAGTTATGACCCATGCAAAGTTCTCCCTGATCATGATGCAAATAAATTTGAAAACTGCAATGCAAATCACCATACGATATAATAGAACTGGAAAACAGTTAATATAACATGGCCATAACAGCTCCACGGTAACAGATAGGAACCTTGAAACATCTTGTTGTATGCATCTCTTATAAGTTATTCCAGATGCCCAAGAAGCATGTCCATGATATTTCTCCCCATATAATGTCACTCTCCAATGCAAGTTAGAGCTCCCAGTCAGCAGACTAGTTGTCATAGTATTTATTCTGTGGAACAAGAGTTAACAGTGAAACAACATGAGAAAAGTTTTTTCTTTTTAAAGGCTTACTTCTGTTGGTAACTCAAGACAGGGTTTTAAATGCAAGAAATCTAAAGACAAACTAGCCCATTTATTAGAGATACACTGATACTACTCTTAATTCAACCAGAAAACTTCAATCCAGGCTCATTTTACTGGTTTCATGTGGCAATGCAGATTTGGTGCTGGAATTGTTCTTGATATTCAATACAATTCTATAGAAAAGAAAGAACAAAAGATCTAAACAAAATCAACAATGATAGTAATATAATATACAAGAGTTTGTAGCAATGTTGAGGGTCAAGAGAGGCAAAAAGGAAGTGGAGAATGCACGCGATGTTGTGGGTTCGAGCCATGTTACCATAAAAAGAAAAAGTTCAATAATGGTCATTTGATAATATGAACCACCCCGAAAAAGGCATTTGGTAATATGAGGTTTCTCCAATCATGTTATGAGGTGAATTAAATGAGAACATAATTCTACCCTGTTATAAACATGAGGTTAAATCTAAGCCAAACAGGTATTTATAGATGACTAAAGCAATAAGAATTCTTTTCTTTTTAATATCATCTTCCTTTACATGTGAAATGAAAATCCGTGCAATATGAATAACTAAATCCAATAAAGGAAACGGACAAGAAAATCATGAAGAGGTGACAACGATACGATGGCAACGCACGGTGAAAACAAAATTCCATGGAATATGAATAACTTAATCCAATAAAGGAAACAAACAGGAAAATCATGAAGAGGCTACAAAAATATGATGGCAACGAATGGTGAAAACAAAATTTCATGGAATGTGAATAACTTAATCCAATAAAGGAAACGAACAAGAAAATCATAAAGAGGCTACAACAATATGATGGCAACGAACGGGCCCTCAAATCAGCTGAATTAGTGGGCCCGTTCCCAGAATGTTGTGGTCCCTAATTGGAAAGAGCAAATTAGTGCCCTGCGCTGCTGCATCAAACAGGAACTGATCCAATCCATCACTGTGGCATCGGAAGAGCAACCAAATGAACCCAGCAAGCATTCAAACAGAAAAATCAATGAAATGAATCCTACACAAATCAATGAAGGTGTATAACAGGGAAAAAAGGAAGGAAGAAAAAGAAACACCTCAATTTGAAAAACTACGAAAACAGAAACCCAGAGTAAAATTTTCTGAACTCAACCACCAGGGCAATGATTCCGAGGTAAGAAAAAAACCCACATCCAAAATACAAAGAAGCATAAGCTCAAACGGCTGGTATGCGTGATAACACAGCTAGAAAAACTCACTCACTTTGTTACGTCTTTCCTCTGGTTTCGAGGCTTCTCACGGAGAATCACAAAGAAATTGAGACACAAAAGAAGTGTCTGAATCCCTTTTATGTTCTTCAAAAACAACAACTACAACAACAACATAATCTGAAGAATGAAAAGAAACAAATCAAAAAGAGAATATTATATAACGATGTTAGCGTGGAGATAACAATATAGAAAAGAAAAGAAGGCAATGATTCATTGTCATACGGACATGGGTGCGAGGAAAGTGCGTAAAGAATAAGGAAATTCCTAAATCTTCCGAGACGCCACGGCTGACTTATCTTTCTCCATCTCCTACTCTGTCGAAGAAGGTTCGTTTCGAAGTTCGTGAAATCTTCTTCGCATAAGATTCATCGTATTTTATTGGCCGTACGTTCCCTATGTAACGGGTTCAACTAACCTTGACGAGAGGCGTCAGAGCATTAAATTATCGGTCCATACACTTTAGACGACTCACGCACTTTTCTTTGGATCCACGTTCGTGCACGTTCGTGCTCTGTTTCTCTCAAACATCACATCATCCATCGTTGCAATGTTTGGAGTCGATTTTTTTGTTTTAATTATATATTTTAATATTACTTATTTTTAATCTTAGGAGCCTGATTTAGGAGCCATAATTTGTGAAAAATCTTAAAATCAAATCCTCCTCAATGGAGAAAGGTCTACTCTAAATTCTTTTGTATCTTATGTGTGCATGTTGAGAAGCTATCAATTTAAAAAAATATAATTTAATTAATTCAATTAAAATAAATTATCTCATTTCACAATCTGATGCCTAGATGTGTGAAGCATCTTTCTAAACTTCAATTCTTGATTTCCTATCCTTTATTACAAATAAGATAAAAAATGAATTTAGTAGGTGAAAGAAAACTGTTGGATCGATAAGGGTAATTATATTTACACCGACGTTTATTTTTATAATACACGGATTAACGGATTTCAATTTTTTATAATTACCGTCCTACCCTTGAATGGACAACGCCTTCCCTCCTTTCGTCATTTCTTTCCTCTCTCTCGCGCGTCGGATGCAGAAGGTGAGGGAGACTGCGTTTCCTCATTTCCTTCATCTCTCAGGGCGTCTCTCGTCCTTCTCTCTCGCTTGTCCGATAAAGAGGTGAGAGAGACTGCGTTTCCTCATTTCCATCATCTCTAAAGGCGTCTTTCGTCCTTCATCTCTCTGTTCCTTCTCTCTCGCGCCCGTTTGTGCATACAGATACCGCGTGAGAGGAAGGAAATGAAAGAGAGATGAAGGACGCTGGAGAGAGAAGGACAAGAGACGCCGTGAGAGATGAAGGAAATGAGAAAAGGAGATTGAAGTCTTCGGTGGGAAAGTGACGCAGCGGAGGATCGGTTTCGACGAGTTGGGTGCGAAGCGAATTTAATTAATATGGGAAACAAAGCCAATGGGAATTCAGATGGGGTGAAAGGTGGTTAGCTTAATGAAATATAAAGAAGAAATAAAAAGAAATAAAGGAATAGGGAACATGGAGAATGTTGGGTAATGTGGTGCAGGTGGATTAATAGTGAAACAGTGAAGGCCAAGTTGCTGTCTCTGTTGGAAACAGAGCACTAGCAACTAGTAAAGGGCTGTGTGGGAAGGGATGGAACGACTGGCAGGGGTCTGAATGGAGAAAGGCTGAGAGGTTTGGGTTCAGGGAGAAGGGATTGTTTATTGGTGTTGGGCGATTTGGGAAGTGGGTTGCAGGGTATTGAGTTAGGAATAAGAGAATGGGCGGCTCCGTTGGAACTGGGAGTATGGAAGTGGGTTGGTTTGGCAGCAGGGATTTGGGTTAAAGAGGAGCAGGACGGTGATAGGTACGTGGGCTTGGCAGTTGGAACACGATTACTTTTTTTTTTTTTAACAAATTACGCATTAACCAAAGGTCTATGGGCCTCTAGTGAACTCACAAACTCAAATAGAAAATATCATACGTGCTCACGTTAGAAGTCGAAATCTCGGTTGATACTGGACGTATCGATCAGAGGTAAAAAAATTCGGTCAATTTTTATTTTTTATTAAAAAAAAAATATGGTGTGGACCCATTCGATATCTAGGCCGATATTTATATTTTTAATTTAAAAAAAAAAACAGTTTTTTTTTTTAAATGATTTTTTTCAAAAAAAAAAGCCACTTAGATTTTCAAAAAAAAAAAATTTGAGAGAGAAAAATCTCGGCCGAAATGAAAATTCGGATGAGCCGAATTTTCTACCCCTTGCTCATGTGGACAACACATGTAATCTTTCATATTAACAGACTATAAAATACTGTTAACAACTAATAATCACATGATTAAATGCTAATTAAGGCCAGGATATTATAAATCATGTGCATCACATGGATTAAAATCATCTATATTTGATAATTGAGTTTTATAAAAAAATATTTAAGCATATAATTTTAATTTATTTTTGTATAAAATAAAAAGTCTAATCCATAAGAAATAACGAGTCTTAGAGAGATGTATAAATATGTGCATATAAAAAAGATAGTTGCTCTAGTACACTATTGCTTGTTACACCAGTCAACATCTTTCAGAGTTCAGACTTTATTAAGGTTGAGAGTTAACAAAAAAAAATTTTTACATTCAAACAACAAAAGTTTATACTGAATATGTACTTTTAGATTGTATATAATTTTTTTTAATAGAAGTTACTCCACAAAATATTATTATAAAGCCATGTTTGTATTTTTCCTCTAATCGATTCCTCACGTCAAAATTTGAGGGCAAAAGTTTAACTTTTTATACTTTCTAAATGCCAGAGTAGGGCATCAACAAAATTTTCTCACTCAAAAGACTTTACTTCATTTGATAATTCCTAAACATATCCCAATAATATTTTATATTGAAAAAAAATATTTCATTATATGCACAATTTTATAGTTACAGACGGGCAATTTTTTTTATCTTACACGGTTTAAAAAAATTCTTTATTTTCTTTTTCGTTTTTGGTGTTGCTTGCACGTGCATAAGGGACCTACCCTCTCCCTTCCAAACACAGAGAAGGCGTTCACAGGGCCGGCCCTTTATGAAACTCATATTTTTTTAAGATAAAAAAATTAAAAATCTGAACTGTAATAGTATATACATGTCACTGTGTGATAGTTGAGAACATGAATTTTATATTAGGCATTTTCTCATGTTGATTTCCTATTTTATAAAATTTCTAGACATTTCCTAAATTTCTAAAACATATTTTGACTCTCAAGAATTTAATACTCTATAAAGTGACAATTTGTTTTAATAAAAATATGTTAGCACAAGGTTTTCATTTTTATCTATTTCTTTAATTTTTTTATAAAAATAAAAATTAAGAAAAGAGAACCTATATAAAAAATAAATTACTAATAAAATATATATCATTGATATGCTTGCATCAGCGATACCAATTGGATGTCTAGCCCAGGGGTGAAAATTTCGCCCGGGCCGAGATATCGGCCGACAAATTTCTCTCTCCTCTTTTCTATTTTTTTTTAAATACCGGTATTTTTTTATTTTTTCTAAATTAAAAAATAAATAAATAATCCAAAAAAACTATTTTTTTAAAAAAAAATTGAAAACGATAATATCGGCCTATATCTGGGCCGATATTGCCGAGATATCAACTCGGACCCACCACCGTTTTATTTTTTTTTTAAAAAAGGTCGATATTCATATCGGACTGATATATCTCGCAGATATATCAGTCATATTGGCCGAGAACTACTGTGTACGGCCGATACAATACGTATCGGTCGATATGATAAGACTCTGAAATTCCGTATCATATCGGCCGATATCTTCACTCCTGTTCTGGCCCATTGATACACTACTAGTTTAGAGTTTTTTTTTTTAAACATTAAAGCATGCTTTGCTCTTAGTCTTCATTGAATAACTCATTTCTTAAATTACAATGTTCCATTTTTTCGCTGATCACTTAATTATAAACTTTTTAAACCACAAATTTAGACATTATTATTTTTTATTGCTGAGACACTATATTTTTAAAATATTAAAGATACTCTTTATTTTACATAGAATAAAGTACCGTATTTTGTGATGTGCTAAATCAAAGAGGGAGTTGTGCTCTCCTGCCCATCCTTGCCCATACTAAAACTCTAAATCTAATTGATATTTAACCCCACAAAACCCTTGATTTACTGCTGAAATAAGGTCTGAACTAGGGGTGAAACTTAGGTTGGGTTAAACAGGACTCAACCCGAGGAATCAGTGGGTTTGAGTTATATATTTGTATATTTTGAATTGGATTGAGTTGGAAAATAAAAACCCATATGAAATTCTGATCGAGTTGGAAAATAAAAACCCATATAAAATTTGGGTTAGGTTGGATTGAGAAATTTAAAATTAACTCAACACGACCCGACGTAACCCGACTGGACCCGCATGCACCAAGATATAAAATACCACTCGGGTTGACTCGGGTCAACAATTCGAGTCGGGTCGAGTTAAGTAATTCGGGTCGAGTCAAGTCAGGCTAAATAAATTTTGACATGAATTAAATTGAGTTTATTAAAACCCGACCTAATCCAACCTGAGTCCATCCCTAGTATGAACCTAGGACTTGGTAGGTCATTTCTTGGATTAGTCATGGAAAAGGAAACCAAGATGACTTAATTAATGTATGTAATTGTTCCATAACTCTCGACCACTATGCGTTTTTTTTTTTTATAATGATAAGATCGAATGGGTCAGAAAGAGCAAATAGTAGGACTGATCAATGTGAATTTGCCATCACCAAAGATTTTGATCTTGAATAGAATGAAATCTCACAGTTGCCAAATACACGAATATGATTTAGTGGTTGAGTTATATCATCTAAATATTTTATGTATAATTTTTAAATGCCCAAATGATGTATGACATACTTTCTCCGTTCCATTTTAATTGTCTCATTTGAAATATTTGTATTTTTTAAGAAACTCTCTATATAAGGCTAGTACTCATGTGATCTGATCCATTTTCAACACATTTTATACTACTAAAATACAAATGAGACAACTATTTTGGGACAATTCTAAAATTCATATAGGACAACTAAGTTGGGACAGAGAGAGTATTTGGTAAGCTTTAAGATGGTAAAAATGTTATGACTTAGTGAATAAAATAACATTATTCCTATGGGTGTAGTTCCACAGGTAATAATTCCAATTCAGGAAGCGAGAGGTGCCAAGTTCAAGCCATTAGGGTGACCTCACCAGGTGTGCTTTAAAGGCAATGAGTATCACCTGTGAGAGTTTTACGCTGGATTTTCAACAATTTTCAACACGTAAATTCAAAAAAACAAGTAACATTATTGTGGAAAAATAAGATTGCCTAATGTTTACATCGTTAAAAAAAAAAAAATTTAGAAAATCATGGCACTTTTCCTTGTTTATGTGAATATTGATGACAATTTTATGTTTTATTTTGTAGAGCATCAATTAAAAAAAAATTTCGAAGTTGCTGCAAAGCATATGTAAATTAACTTGGACTGAGTTAGTAAGTGAACGAGTGAAGTATAGAAAAGAGATATGCTCCTCATATCATTATATTATTCTAATATATTATTCTACACCATACATTATCATTATCCAATGCAGGAGGGAAGTCAGATCAAAAGGTAATTAATAATTTAATACTGCTTAAAAACTTAAATTTTGATTGGGGTTGTAAATCCGTAGTTAACATTCCACAGCTCAAAGCTTCCACCAACAAAATCATAGTATCCACCGGAGAGTGCCAATGTCTTCTTGGACAGCCCTTCTCTCACAAACGGGTATGTCAGCAGGTTTCCAAGTGAGACGTTCACTGCCTCCTGTTACACATTAGAAGCCCAAAAAAAGAAAAAGAAAAGCAAGCTTCAGCAAATCCAACACTGCATCTCCAAATACCTCAAGAGTTTTCACATTTGTGCAAACAGTCCAAGTGAAATAATCAGAAATGTCTTAAATTTTAACTGTTCTTTGTTTTTGCCCTTTGTGTTTCATTTGATTCTAGGATTGTTTCTTTTTCTGTTCCTAAGTTGATTGTATTCGCACTTCTGTGATCTTTTTCCATTAACTAGCAATTGGGGTGAAACTTGGGTCAAGTTTTAAGCTTACCTGCATGATCTGACGTGAGAAACTAAATGAGTGAGGTTTTACATTTTTAGAATTAGAGTCGAATTGGGTTGAAGAAAAAACTTTAGTTAAATTTGAATCTAATCAGATCAAGCTTTTTTAAAATTAACCCGACTAGATCCGAATTAACCAGATTTGACCGGCTCAAAAAATTTAATATAGTATTTAGGTTGAGTCGGGTCAACAATTCGGTTCAACACTCGGATTGAGTTGGGTCAGCAATTCGAATTGGGTTGGATTTAGCAATTCGAGTTCAATAATTTTTATATGAGTTGACTTAGGTTTATTAAAATCCGCCCCGACCTGTCTGAGTTTCAACCCTATGTAACAACCAATTAGGAAATTAAAAAAAAAAAAAAAATCAGAAATGTCCATTCACAGTGTTAGAGAACTGAGGAGTGTATGATTTTTAACACATGACTAATTATACCCTCGCTTCGTTCTACTGGGTCCGGTCAACTTGCACTTCGGTGCAACTTTTACATTAGAATTTTCTATTTAAAGTCAGTGAATAAAGTGATTTTAGCAGTCAGTAGAAATTTATAGAGAATGGATGAAGACTCACCTTCTCACACACTCCACATTGGTCGCCGAAAGGCAAATCACCGTGGGCTTCTTTCACCCTGTTCTTGGCTGGTAGGCAGATTTTCACCCAGTCTTCAATGAAGTCACTGCAGAAAGACAGATGAATAAGCTCACATAAGGCCTTTTGGACAAGAGATAACTTTACAAATTGGAGGTACAGAGAACAGGGCCTGAGCTAGGGCAGTAAATAGCTCAACTCCAAAACAGGCCCAGACCGGATTATATTGGATCAGATTTCAGTGCTGACTCATGACCCTGAGGTTGAGCCCAATTATTTGATAGGCTAAAAATTAGAGCCCATAACTGACTTTTGGTTTGATCCTTTGGGTTAATGGGTACACAGTGGTAGTAAATCATTTACATTTTACTTCAGTCGAGATATAAACCCAACCCAAATCCAACCCTATAAATCCTTTGGGTTTGATCCTTACGTGCTTGTCGACCCATCATCTGGGAGAGACATGAGCCCCTTGATCCCACCACAAGCGCTGTGCCCGATCACCACAATATTCTCCACCTGCCAATTGTTCTCTTCGTTAGAACCATTCCACAAACAGATTGATCTATTTAATCAATTGAAATCCAATTAATAAATAGATTGTTGGATGCCACTCTAATATGACAACTTCAACAATTTAATTGATCCTAAAGGTCCAATAAATTGCATTATAATCCTTTATTTATACCTTGAGATGCAAGACTGCATATTCTATAGCAGCTCCAACACCAGAATATCTAACCTGTGCACATGCAAAAGAAGGTCCTCATGTTTTGTTAGATAACATTTAAAGAATATAAATAGATAAGAACTCCCTCCAAAAATGAGTTTGTATCAAATTTGTGCAAACTTGGATTCATACAGATGGGCCGAGTTTGTATATAGTGTATATAAAATTTTATTGAATTTTTTAAAGATGAAAATTCATCGACTTAAATAAATGTTGCAAAATTAGATATGAGTGCAAGTCACTTGAATAGATAAGTGTTTTAGCAGGAATTGGATCAATTAAATCTAATGTGAAACCAAGAAAATAAAGTTTTAATGAAAATATTAAGAACTTAATGAACACACCTTGTCGAATGGCGGGACCATGTTGGCAATGTTCCTGACGATGAAAGCCTCTCCTGGGTTGAAATTCAGGACATGCGAGGGGCACACACGGGAATCCGAACAGGCAAACACCATGAACTATAAAATTATAATTTATTATTTCAGTATTCAACCTAAGAGAGGAATGATCCAATTTATGCAGGCTTGTATTATACCTTAGGACTCTGGCCTTTAGCAAGCTCGCCAAAAAGCTGAGGATTCTTCCTGCAAAGTCCATCATATCCCCCCCCACCCCCCAAAAGAAATGGTTGATTAGTGTTGAAATCTCAATGACGTATAAATCTCTCATCTGCCTTTCCCCTTTTCACTTTCTCTGCATTCCTTTATGCCCAGGCTTTTCTTGAATATCAGTTTCCCTTATCTTATTTAGTAATTATATTCGAAAAGGTATAAGATGGAAAAAAAAAAAACTTACCTTAAGAGAGAGGTTAAGTGATTCTCTCTTGCTGTAATGGGTTTTCAGATTTGTATTAAGTAGCGAAAACGTAGAATTTTCTCACCACTTCCCTTCGTTATCAAATAGGGTAAACAAGAGTTACCATCATTTTCATCCCTCTACCACTCATCCAAAGACAAACATTTATGCATGGACTCAGACCATGAAGCATAAACTACAGAATTCAGACATCTCCAAAGTCCAAAACACAAAAAAGACCCATATTTTTTGGGTAATTCAGGTCTGAGTCAACCCAGACTTAAGTATTTTTTATTACAATGGCTTCTGGGTTAAGTTTAGTCATCTTTAATCCTTACAAATTTAATTTAAGTCCAAGTCTAACTCTGAAGAAGTCCTGGCCCAACTCAGTATCATCTATATTTGAGTCTGAGTTGACTCGAGCAAGTCAATTCAGTCTCGGTCAATTTCGTAAACATGAGTTGAAGTTAGAAGGGACTGCTGCTTACAGGTACTTCTCCTTCTTGAAGTATTGGAAGCCTATCCGCATCCTCTCAGCTGGACTGATATCAGTTGGTGGCATCTCCAGCTGGCTCTTTATCTGATCTATTTTCATTGCTGCCATCGGTCCAAGCTCTTCCCTTTCACTGCAATTTCACCCCCACAATACAAAACAAAAGAAAATCAGTTTCTCTTCAATAAATTTCTTTTCATCACTCCATTTTTTTTTCAAAAAAAAAGGAGGAATTCACCATGAATTTGACAAAAGAAGAATCACCTCAGCAGCTTCTTCAGAGCTTCAATTGCTTCTTCGTACGATCCGTTCGCCGTCTCTTCTCCCTGATATTCATTTAAGTTTACATTTCAAAACTAAAAAATGCCATACAACAATGAACTGACATTCACGTAAATCTTGTTTTGATATTTTATTGTGATGTGATTAATCACTTATTTTATTCCGCATATTTATTCTTATTAACGAGAGCTAATTAAGAAAATGCCAAGACAACAATCAACTGACATTGTTGTACGTGCCTCTAAAACAATCAACAACAACAGAAAGTCTACATTATAATTGTGTTCAGATGAAAAGAATTTTAAAATATATTTTTTTTTTAATTTTAAAGAAGAATTATTTTGTTGGTAGAGATGAAAAAAAACCTTATTTTCTCCTCAAAACAAGAAAAGTACATTATTTTTGAGCTACATTTCTTTTGTAAATGAATAATACTTGAAATAAACTTGTGAGTTTTTTTTTTTTTTTGAATGTTCATTAATGGCTATTGCATATTACAGTACACGTGGCAACATGAAGTCGTGATTTGTTTACCAATGCAGGAGGCGTGAGAAGAGGAGCAGGAGCAGCAAAGACGGGAGCGTTTCTTATGAGACGGGGAGGAGTGGGGGAGGAAGAAGAGCCGAGTCCGGCGAAAATGGAAGGAGAGAGAGTGGGTCTGAGGCGGTTGGAGGTGGTGGAGAGAGAGGGAGAGGAAAGGCACCACCCGTGTAGCGAAGCGGTCGACATTGTGCGGATTGAGAAGGGGTCTGAAGGGTTTATACACCAACGAGAAGATAAGGAAAGCGAAAGGTGGACGAACGTGAACTTCTACCCTAGAGATGAGGATTGTATGTTGGAGATAAAAAACCCATCAAAATCTCCTCCACTAACACCATGTCCATGTCCATGTCCATATCCATTCCATAATTTCTAATGCCAATCATGTCTCACATCTTCCTTCATGCATTGCATGTGATGCATCATCAATCCTTCATTCATTCATGCATGAACTCCCTACGTCGACTCTAACTCGAAATTTGATGGTTATTACAGTATTTGTACGAGAGGGAGAGATCATTGTGTGTAATTAATGAGTTAGATGTCGAAAGTTGTCATGAAATTGCCCACAATATTATGCAGATTTATTTTCCTAAGGAGTTCCCATCTACTTCTACTTTTCATACTCATTTTTACATTCTCTCAGTGCGATCACCACTCCACCCATTTAACCATACAAAATTGTTTTCCTCTATACGGAAAATGTTCAATAATTCAAATATGAAGTGACGTCCAAATTAAATAGAATTTGAAACAGAAACATTTCGAAGATTAATTTGGACAAGCAAAGTTCATAATGTTCTTCATGTAATATCTTCAAAGATTAATTTGACTTAAATGAAGGGGTTGGCATCTAACGGCCAAGATCCCCACTTTATAAAGTTGGGTTTTGAGTCTGATTCGTATTCAATTTCAATGGACTACTTTTTATAAATTTAATCGGTGTATATGGATAGAGACGTTTACACAAGTTTATAAGATTAGTCTCACTTCCAATATAGAATAGAAAATACATGATCAAGATAATATATATATATACACTTTTTCATAGCAAATGTCAATTTTCGATGCGCTCATAAATATTTACATTTTTTAGGGTAAAAAATGTGAGTATTGACCATTGGTCCCCACACCATTGCCCATGACCCCTCATACTTGAAGAGATGAGGACCGTCCAATGTAGGCAGGCTATCCATTCTCAGAAGATAATATGTTGACATGTCAATAGAATCACTTGCCGTCCTCTCATTTGCTATCCTCATTCATATGTTTCAACTTCTAAGCAATGGGCCCTCGACATTCTTTGGCCCGTCCAATTACAAGTGGATTCTAATGGGCCTTCTACTGCCAATCCACTTCTATTAGAATCACTTGCATTAGCACTAAACAGCTGTTTAGAAAGCAACATATTCATTATAATTTTACATTTGACATAAGAAAATAGACTAGAAAGTTGTTCAAAAAGGCAAAGTTGGTTTAGAAAATTTTGACCCCATTTTCATTGGAAAATTCTACTTAGTAAAATACAAAAAAAAAAACACATATGGGTGTATTTCAATTGGTTGCCTCTCATCTCACAAAGCGGGAGGTTGTGGATTCGAACCTCCATAGCTTAACTTTAGTATACCTTAGGGGTAGTAGGTTCACCCGTGGGAATTTTACGCTGTATATCCCACAGTTTCCCACACGTAAATATAAAAAAAAAAAAAGCCCACGTTCAATTTACAAATTGAATTCAATCTTTGGATAATAAATTAATAAATAGCTGATAAAATGAGACGTCAATGTTATCATCATCATTACAGTATTCACTTTTCACTATACGAATAATTCTTTCTTCTTTTTTTTTAGTTATTTACTTTTTATTCTAGTGTGTTTAAATCCATATCAACATAATAATGTTTTCAATTCCTCCTTAACTGGTAAAGTATCTAAAGAACAGAGAGAGGAAAAGAGTGCCTTCAAATCAACTTATTAATATCTCATAAATATATATTACCTGATCAGATCTTCGACTGCCAATCCACTTAATGATATAATATCGTCATACATTGTCCAGCTGATGTTCCTTGCTCTGAAAAATGGATTAAAAATTAGACCGTGATAAGTCTATTGAAATGATTTTTCCTTCAATATATTATTCATTAAAATTTAAATTGAGCAAACTGTATTTCAAAGTTGTCAAAGTTTTATTATTTTAAATTATTTTCTAAGTTTTAAATTTTATTACTTTTAAATATATATATCTTGATCAATCCTATCGAATTCATTTATAGTAGACAGAATATTTTAAAAAAAAAATTATTTCAACGGACTCACATTGCCGCTTTGGTAGAATCCATTCTTAAATGCACATGACTATCAAAATGAAATTAGAAAGTAACTCATAGTACAGGGAGTTGCAAATAGGGACGAGTAAAATTCTCAAGAGTAATTTTCACAAATAACCTTGAGGTGATCACCCATGTATACAACTTTTTAATAAAGTTCCACCATGGGTTGTTTTTATTGAGTTCCATAACCAATTTTTTTTTGAATTTACATAGGGAAATTGTGGGATACCAACCATAAAATCGCCACGGGTGAATCCACTACCTCTCGAACACACCAACATTAAACCATGATTACTCAAATCCACGACATTTTACTTTCTGAGACTGAAGACAACCAATTGAACTACACACATATAAACTACACCATAACTATTTACGGAATTTGGTCAAAACCAAATCAGCACACGTTAATCACAAATTCAATCGAGAACCCACACTTTTTAGGTCATTATTGTTTATTTGGTCGCTGTACGAGTATAGAGATTGGTGCATGGTTCGAGTTGAGTAACATCACTTATTCACATTGACCAATTAGATGGGTGGCATAATTCAGTCAAAAATCTTTTCTACGTCATACTAGATCCACAATAATATTATTCATTCGTACAGACGGATTTGCATAAACAGAGACGAGTGTTCAAAATTTAAAAAAAAAAAGAAACAATGAAAGAACTCTATCAATTTTCATTGAAATCATACCAAATTGAGTCAATTTGAATTAATCAAATATTTTGAGTTTTTAATCAATATAAAAAACAACAGATAGAATGGAAGCCACCTCAATGTTCCACACTTTAAGACTCGGAAAACCAAGTAAAACAAATGAATCCAAAGGGGTTAGTCAGAAATACACAATCCACCTTAGGAATAAGGAGTATAGAGTTAGACTTTCACTCCACTTCAAAAAGTTATTCCCTATTGAATTATTACGTGTGAGTAGCGACGTTCGCACACACCTTACTAGTTGAGTGTTCTAAGAGGCTTGGATATCTTGATTATAAAAAATTAGTAAGCAAATGAAAGAGAAATGCACACCAAAGATGATCCAAACTAGAGTTAAAGCATACAGACAAATAGAAATCAATTAAACCAAGCAAGAAATTGTTGGCGAGGGGCTCATGCTTACCGGCACATCCCCTCCATGACTGCAGAGAGAGAGAGAGAGAGAGCACCAAATGGGGAAAGATAGGATGTCACCATTCTTTAATACGTGAGAATGGAGAGAAACGGAGAGTATATGAAAGAAAATGTGGTCATTCATTGTCTTCAAGTGTAAAATTTGAAGTTATATTTAGCTTATTACATACAGAATGTTGTCATAACTTTGCCATTGTTTCCACATTCATATCTTACAAAACTCTCTGAGTCACCAGAATGAGTCGATTGATCTCATCCATTGTCTTCTTTTCTCGTGTTTTGAATTTTATTTTTAATTTCCTTTACTATTTCAAAGCCTTTTATAATTATCAACACAACCACTATATCAAACAGTGACCAATAAATAATAGTTGATACATGTCGAGACCTCCCATTTGCTTCAAAACACTCGTGTATTTCGATATGTTACAAGTCTAGCATCGAAAAGTTGATAGACACCATTAATTTTTATATTAAAAGAAATCGAACCTTTTCTTTTATTTATTTATTTATTATCACTTAATGATTCTTGTTACTGGCCTCATCTCCTTTGGAAATATCTGTTCAAACTTGAGACTCCACCAAAGCTTAAAATTTCTGGATGGCAAGCTATAGGGAACTGTCTACTAATTGGGATGAATATTATCAAATAATTACATAATGCCAATTCTTCTTGTATTTTCAGAGCTTCTTCTTTGGAATCACAACTTCATCTTTTCTTTTTCTGTAAATAACAGCCAATACACAAGCAATATTCATAATTATTTTGAAAATTTTAGAAAAAATAGAGAAACACAGAAAATCTAGTGTAATATTTTAGTTCAAAAATGGTTCTTTTCATGATGTATTATACTCTTAAGAGTAAAATTTCTATATAAATAAAATATGTCTAAAATAATTGAAAATTGTACAAAATACTTAGAAAATGTAAATTCAATATGAGGTGACACCTGATATGAAATTTAAAGTCTGTTGTTTCGATATTTCTCATTATAATTTATTAACTTTTTTGTAAATAAAATATTTTTTATAAAAATGTTAAGAATATTAAAAAAAACCCAAACATAACAGCTCTTTATTTACTTAATAAGCATTTAGATTATCTAAGAAATTATCTTTTAAAAAACATAAAAAACACACACACACACTAAAAAATCTCAAAAGTGAGATTATCAGTGTGATTTTATCAAATGAATATGGGACAAGAAAGAGAGTCAGGTTTGTGATTTTAGTTGGTCTATGGTGGATTGGTAAGGGTGTTATGTATACTGTAAAATATAGCTGAATTCTCAACCCGACCCGACCCGACTCAAATTCTCAACCCGAACTTCATAACCCAACCTGATCCGAATCAACCTGAATTCTGACCCGACCCGCATTCTAAACCTATTTTAGCCAAATTTTAGTCCGATCAAATCGGACTGGGTCAAGTTAACTTGTAAAATCCTCAACGCGATCCGACCCGAATTTCATGCAGGTTTTTATTTTCTCAACCCGAGCCGACCCGCTGACCCTAAATTCTCAATCCGACCCGCATGATTTCTCAAGTCAGGTGATGAGGAATTTGATAAATAAGGTTTGTGTTGACTTGAGCTGATCTTAATTTTGGACTCACATTCAAACATAAATTTAAATTGGACTTGGAGTAGGCCTACTAAATGAGAAGCCAAACTTGACTGGAAAGTTTGAATTTAACTAACAATTATAAAATATAATTGTATGTAATTGATATTACATGTAGTTACCAAGTTTATTTAATGTATATTTTATATTTTTTTATTAAATAATGAGAAACACATTTTAGATTGACTTAAGTTTGAGTCTAGACTTGAATATACATTTTGGATATAAAATTAGGTTCAGGTGTTAAAATCTCAATATAGGTTAAACTTGAGTTTGATCGAATTCATTCAAGCTAATCTCGAGCTCTTGAATTGCAATTTCGACGGGAGCTTATACAAGACTAGAATTTAGCCTAAATGACAACGCTGGTATTTTTCTAAAAACACCTATACAATTAATAATCATAAAGATTAAAAATACCAAAAAAATATAGAAATCCTATTCAACATGAGACATAAATATCTATTTTAGTTGTTCGTTTAAAATGAAAACAAACATTGGATAATACAAAGAAAACCAACCATATGTGAGGCCCAATAGTATACAAAGTTTACTATAATTTGTCTAATACTACATTATTAGATAATCCAAATTCACTTTAATTGAATTTCCCCTTAACAACTGTTGAAGACCAAATCAGTACATGTTAATCGTGAACACTCACTTTTTTGGGTCAATATTGTTTATTTGGTCACTGTACGAGTACAGAGATTGGTACATGGTTTGAGTTGACTAACATCACTTAGTCACATTGACCAATTAGATGGGTGCCATAATTCATTTCTGGGTCATACTTGATCCACAATAAGATTCTTCATTTGTTAGGGATTTGCATGACCAGAGACGAATATTCAAACTTTAGATTTTTTTTTTGGAAAGAACTGGTGGACTCTCATTGAAATCTTACCAAATTGAGTCCATTTAAGTTAATCCAATATTTTTTTTTTTTGAGTTTTTAATCAATATAAAAAACAATAGATAAAATAGAAGTCACCTCAATCTTCCTCACTTTAAGACTTGAAAATCAAGTAGACTAAGTACCAAGCAAATGAATCCAAAGGAGCTGGTTACAAATCCGCAATCCACATTAAGAATCAGGAGTAGTACGGATTTCATTTTTCACTTTATTTTAAAAAGTCACTCTCCTTTGAATTTTCGATGTGTGTGAGTAGAGAGACTTGTACACACCCCAATAATTAATCTAGACACCTTGATAATTAAAAAATACTAAATAAATTAAAAAAAAATGTGCAGGAAAGATGTTCAAACTAGAGTTAAAGTTCACTAACTCTCCGATTCTTTCATTATAAGTAATTAAACCAAGCAAGAAATTGTTGGCGAGGGGCTTATGCTCACCGGCACGTCCCCTCTATGACTTCAGAGAGAGAGAGAGAGCACCAAATGAGCAAGGATAGGATGTCACCGTTCTTTTAATACGTGGAGAATGGAGAGAGAGTATTTGAAAGAAAGTATGGTCATCCTTTGTCTTCAAGTGTAAAATTTGAAGTTATATCTAGCTTATTACATACAAAATGTTGTCATAACTTTGCCATTGTTTCCACATTCATATCTTACAGAACTCTCTGAGTCACAAGAATGACTCGCTTGATCTCATCCATTGTCTTCTTTTCTCGTGTTTTGAATTTTATTTTTAATTACCTTCAATATTTCAAAGCCTTTTTAAATTAAACACAATCACTATATCAAACAATGACCAATAAATTAACTCTTGATACATAAAAATTTAAACAGACAAGTACATATGTTCATACTTGTTACTTGTTGAATTTATAGATCGACTTTGTATCATACTTTAAAACACTTATGTGTTGTAATGTATTTCATTGTTATAAGCTTAGTATCGAAAAATTGATAGGGATGCCATTATTTTTTATATTAAAGGAGATTGAACTTTTTTCTTTTTATCTATTTATTAGGGTCCTCGTTTACACACCTGGTTTTTCTACCTTTACACACCCATTTTCGGATGCAGGTGGCTAATTATCATTTTGCTCCCGTGTTTCCATTCGTTCGAACGAATTCCCTGTTCATTTCCGCATTCGTTCGAACGAATGGACGCATACCCCATCCAATTTTGATTCGTTCAAACGAATCTCCTTTTAAAATTAATTCGTCCGAATGAATGAATCGGGTGAATAGTAATGCATGTATTGTTCACCCATGAATTGATTGAATGAATCAATTTTTTTAAATTTTTTTTAAGTACTGTGTATTTTTAAAAAATTTCAAATTAAATATCCGGACTAGTTACGATAATCTGATAAAAATACTTTAAAACTTCAAGGTCTTTTGACACTCCTAAATATTTAAAACACAGTATTTTACAAATAAGGGTATCCCTAGGGTGTGCCGAAAACACATTTATGAGTATCAAAAGACCTTGAAGTCTTAAAGTATTTTTACTAGGTTATCGTAATTAGTCCGAATATTCAATTTGAGAAATTTTGGAAATACATAGTGCTTAAAAAATAACTTTAAAGTTTTAAAGGAGATTTTATTATTTAATATACTATGCACATTATTTTTTAAGCACCTTGTATTTTCAAAATTTCTCAAATTGAATATTCAGACTAATTATGATAACATGATAAATATACTTTAAGACTTTAAGGTCTTTTGACACTCCTAAATGTGTTTTCGACATACCCTAGGGATACTCTTATTTGTAAAATACTGTGTTTTAAATATTTAGGAGTGTCAAAAGACCTTAAAGTCTTAAAATATTTTTATCAGATTATCGTAATTAGTCCGGATATTTAATTTGAGAAATTTTAAAAATACACAGTACTTAAAAAATAATTTAAAAATTTAAAAAAAAATTGATTTATTTGAATGAATCACTAATTCGAACGAATGAATCACTTCTAATGAATCGATTCATTAGAATGAATCACTGATTTATTCGAATGAATCAATTTTTTTTTAAAATTTTAAAATTATTTTTTAATCATTGTGTATTTTTAAAATTTCTCAAATTAAATATCCAAACTAATTATATAATTTGATAAAAATACTTTAAGACTTCAAGGTCTTTTGACACTCCTAAATATTTAAAACACAGTATTTTATAAATAAGGGTATCCCTAGGGTATACCGAAAACACATTTAGGAGTGTCAAAAGACCTTTAAGTCTTAAAGTATACTTATCAGGTTATCGTAATTAGTCCGAATATTCAATTTGAGAAATTTTAAAAATACACGGTGCTTAAAAAATAATGTGCATAGTGTATTAAATAATAAAATCTCCTTTAAAACTTTAAAGTTATTTTTTAAGCACTGTGTATTTCCAAAATTTCTCAAATTGAATATCCAGACTAATTACAATAACTTAATAAAAATACTTTAAGACTTAAAGGTCTTTTGACACTCCTAAATGTGTTTTCGGCACACCCTAGGGATACTCTTATTTGTAAAATACTGTGTTTTAAATATTTAGCAGTGTCAAAAGACCTTAAAGTCTTAAAGTATTTTTATCAGATTATCGTAATTAGTCCAGATATTTAATTTGAGAAATTTTAAAAATACACAGTGCTTAAAAAATAATTTTAAAATTTTAAAAAAAAATTGATTCATTCAATCAATTCGCGGGTGAATAGTATTCACCCGATTCATTCATTCGAACGAATTGATTTTAAAGGAAGATTCGTTCAAACAAATCAACATTGGATGGAGTATGCGTCCATTCGTTCGAACGAATGCTGAAATGAACTGGGAATTCGTTCGAACAAATAGAAATACTGGGGCGAAATGGTAATTAGCCACCCGCACTCGGAAACGGGTGTGTAGAGGCAGAAAAACCGAGTGTGTAAACAGGGACCCATTTATTATCACATAATCGTTTTCGTTATGGACCTCATCTTCTTTGGAAATCTGTTGAAACTTGAGACTCCACCAAAGATTAATTTTTTTGGATGGCAAGCAATATGGAACTACATGGATTGGCCATGCCGGCCACCTCCCTTACTATGATGGGCAATCTAATTTTCCCTCTGCTGCAGGGGGATGTGGTGGATTGTTTTGTGGCCATTTACTTTTAACAACATCCCCACTTCATGCACGCAATAAAACTTTAACAACAACATCCTCTAATAGTTTTATGAAAATAGTTTTTACCAAGTATTTTTTTTATTAAAATCATGTTCTTAAATATAAAAATATAATAGTTATATATATCATCAACTCTTCATTTCCATTTTTATTGAATTTTTCTTTCAAGTAAAAATTGAAAAACTTAGAAAAGAACTCAAAGTAGGAGTGTTGATTTTTGTTTGAATCCATGTCGAACCAAACTTAAATAAATAATTATTTTTTTCCAAATGAAACTTAAATAAGTGGACTTGAATCAGTATTTTTATTTGATCAGTCGAATTTAGACTTTTTAAAACCCATTTATATAAATGGACGGATTATAATTTTCACTTAAAAGCCCAGTGCCCGTTAGGTTTTTAAGCTCATTTAAGCCTTTAAAAGTCCAATGGACTTGAACATCCGTACAAATTAACGGGCGTTAGACTTTGAATGGGCTTGAGCAACTGTACAAATTAACAAGCTCGGATTTTTGCCAAATTCCACTCCAAAACAGCCGGTCCGGTGATCATGCCAATCCGGCCTCTTATTTTCGAGTAGGTGAGAATGAGATAATTTTTGGATATTCTCTCCGTTTCGGTGTATGTGAGAATTCTGACTGCTTTTTTTTTTTTCCTATTTCCCATATCATCTTCTTCTTCTCTCTCTCTACCTCTTTCTGCTCCCCTTTCATTTTGCCCCTGAATCATTCTTCCAATTTTCATTACTTCGTCGAGGTGGATACTGTTTTTCTCTGGTTTCCATCTTTTTTACTTCTTCTCTGGTTGAAGGGCTTAAAGGAAAGAAAAAGGAGTAGTAGAGAGCATGGGAGCAGAATCCGCGACTCCTCCCACCCGTGCTGAAGATAAATCACCCAACCCAGGTTCCATTTTCTATTCATTTTTTGTGTCATATCCATTAGGTCGTGATTCTGGATGGGTTTTTCCTTGTATATCCTTGGCATCGATCGTTGTTCCGTGAAACTGATGTGTTATGTTGATTTACGTCGTTTTAATGAGTTGTTTATTGCCATCATATTAAATATGTTTGGATGCGCTATGAATTGGGATATGGTTGGAAATATTTTTGCGAGATGGATGGGTATCCGTTTTGCTGTCTCTTTTTCTTTTTTAATGACCAAGTGTCCAGCGTCTCAGCTCACTAATATTTGAGGCATGTGTAAACCTCTCAATCGGCACACACTTGGTAATTCTACAGCGAGTCGCCCGTTGGGGTGGAGTAAGAACACAAGACCCACAATACCCCAGGTTCCTGAGGTGGGTTCTTGGCCGCCACTCCAACCCCTTCAGGTTGTTTTGCTGTGTCTTTTGGGAACCGGAATCTCCCTGATTTCCTTGGTGGATTTGGAATTCTGTGGAAATTCAAGCTATGCTCAGTTATGAAAAATTGTGGTTCCACTGAAGAATTCCAGTCTACCAAATAGGTGTTGTTGCCCACCTGAAAGTCAGCTGATTGGTTATGTTGATTTCGTGTCTGGCTACTCGGTAAAATATTATATCTCCTACCTAATGTGATCTTTTATTTCCCTATTACCCCTTAAGCACAGGATACATGGTTTAAAAACTTGCATCCATTCAATTTGAATAACTCTTCAAATTTTCCTGTGGTTCGTGAGAAAATTTGTCCAAACTCATTGCCTGTGTTAACATTAGAAGAAAATTGTAGTAGAAAATGATGGCCTACTATCATGCAGTAGTGGAAAGCTTTGGTAGACGATGAGAATTTTTTTGAGTTAGGTTAACAAGACCCACAAGCAAGGCTCTCTAACGAGACTTCCCATAAAATGGATCATGGGTCCCACGTAATTGGAAGCATTTGATAGATAGTTACACAAAGTATATAAAGTTTCACCATCAATTGATAAGTTAAGTCATATAATCTTGGCCTTTAAATTTTAATGATTATAAGCAATTGATTTTAAAAGGTTTAAAGTCAAGAGATAGGATGATCAAATGGAGGTGAAAAATCGTATACAATCTATTCACATGGTCCTCTTTACATCACATTTAAATATGTGGATCTCAAGACCTATTTGAAGGGGAAGTCTCGTTAGTGAGTCATGGTAGATTTTTTGAAAAAAAATCTATTAGGAGGGGTGGTAGAAACTTTTTCTATCACAAGTGGGATAAAGTGTTGAGCCAACCTAATGTCGATTTTGGAAGGTATGGTGTGAGTGTGACCCAAGCATGCAACCTTTGCAGTTGGAGGTGACCACTTACCAGAATGCCATGAGCTTAAGTCAACATGGCTTCATGCCATTGCTGCATGCATTCTCCTTCCATGATTACCAAATGGACAATTTGAGGGGAAACTGTACGATTGCCCCCAGTTTCCCTACTTCCTCTCAATTTAGGCCAATCTTCTGATTTGTTAGACTCAAAATCTGAGTCAATTTGGGGAATCAGGGGATTTCTAGAGGTTTAGATTATGGTAATGGAGTAGGTAAGCATCTGTTCTGCCTAAATATCCAACAGTTGCAGTTTGGAGTGCATCCATTCACACTCTGAGCCATTTTTTACCACATGCCTCAAACCTCATGTGAAACAACCATTTTAGGAGAAATAGAGATGCATCTGGTTCGCTATGCTTGTGCTTTTTGGGTGTCCTGTGGGGTATTATCCTGACCAATACACTCAGTGCTGGCACTCAAGTGGAAGAAGTTAAGGGCTTTATTTCAAGAGGGGGATTTCTTTAAGACACATTTCAATCTCAGTTAATTGATTCTTTGATGGACAAAGGAGGGAGGATTTCATTGATTCTTTATCCTGTTAGTGGTTCCTTTTGTGTTTTTGTAGATCAACTTGAATTCTCACTTTTTTCCTTCTAGCAGGACCAACTTCTAGAAAGAATTTGAAAGTTTTTGTATGATGACTAAAGTTATTTGTTTGAGACACCTTATATCAGGCTATAAATTATATATGTGCTATATGCAACCATATAAAAGTTTTATTTTTATTTTTTTTGAAATGGTAAGTGACTTGGACATTTAACCTCTGTGTTGCAATGGTACATATTTGCCAGCCAAAGATAAAGGATTATGCAGTATGCTTTGTTAGATTTAATTTCATATTGTGATTGATTTCTGCAAAGTTGTCGAATTTCACTTCATGTGCTTATTATGTGCAATGAGACATAGGACTTGGACTGTTGCAGAAGAATTCTGAATTTTTTTTTTTTCATTTTCATTTTACTCAAATGGAAGCCCCATTAGAGTTCTAGATGAACCATCCAGCTCATTTGAATCATTTATGGCAATCGAGTTTTTTTGATGGAAGATCAATTTCTTCTGTTCCATATTCCTCCTTCTAAATGAAGCATTTTGGATATATCGTGGGTTATGGATAGAACCTATGTGGGGTGTGTAGACTCATGGCTATTGTGGGGTTTCCAAGGATGAAACTGGCCTGGAATACGGTCCCGGGAGTAGTATTTGGTCACTTTGGAAGAAGAGAAATTCTAGAATCTTTCAGGGTAAATCATTGGAGGTCAGTGATCTTTCAGGTAGCAAAATGGAGACTTCGTACTAGGCTCCTTTCTAGTGTAGAGTTTAAGGGTATTCAACCTTTGGATCTTCTGTTGTCTTGGATGGGGTTCATGAGTAATTATAGTTGGGAAGGGAGATTGGAGGAGAGCTGGGTCCCTCTAGATAGGATGCCATGAAGTTCAATGCCGATGGGGTTGCGAGGGGGAAACCAGGACCGGTGGGAATAGGAGGAATATGAGGAATCATATAACCAATAAAATAATCATGTTTAATGAGTGTATAGGTGTTAGAGATTCAAATGAGGTAGAAATTCTTAGTATTAGGAGAATTTTGGTCATATGGAAACTCTATGGACAAGGTAAATTGGTAATTGAAGGGGATTCGGCAAATGCAATTAAATAGACCAAGGGGTCCCCCTTGTTGATTGATTACTATGGAGATTAGAGTTTTCGTGACAGGGCTTGATGTTTCTTTTGTTCATATTAGCCGTACAACGAATGGTGTGGCCGACTATTTTGCTAAACTGGGAGTTGATAACTGCTTCTCAGGAGTCTTCTTCCTTTGACATTAGAGACTACCCATGTGTTTGTATTGTGATTTGAGGGGTTGCTTGACAGTAGATATTTCTTTGGATCTATTGGATGTACTTTAATTTTATGTTTTCTTTTATTTTGTTTTGTTGTAAAGCCTATCATGCTAGACCTTTCTTTTTGTTGTACTTGTACTCTTTCTTTCATGAATGAATCACCTTTGTTACTGCTAAAAAAAAGGGATAAAAAAGGACATGATAGACTTTGGAGTGACAAATGGCATGGTTGATGATCGAGTTAATTGGAGAAGAACTTATAAAGTTGACCCCAGATAGATGGGATAACCGACTGATGATGATGATGATGAATTGGAGGTGTTTTTCATACATAAGATGGAACTATTTTGAGTCAAACCTATAATGCATTTTATGAATATGGGAGACTTAATAGGTAGCTAGGTCATCCAACTGATGCAAAGGGCACCTGATAACTGTTTACAAAATTGATGGATCTGATTTAACCTGATAAGAAATAGCTCATAAATTGTGAAAAATAAATATACTTTTATATATTGTTTTATATAGTTCTATTCTGTTTGGCAAGGGAAACTTTTCTTATTTGTCAATTGTACATTACGCAGTAAGTTTTTGAATTAGATGTTTATGTCCATAAATTGATGTGGAAGAAATACTTCTTTGCTGATTTTTTTTTAATTCTCTGAACTTTTTTGTACTTCAGGGTCCTCTGATCTTGGAAAACCAATGAGTGGAGATGCGCAAGATGCAAAGGGAGAGGCTACCAAAGAAGCTTCTGAGAAATCCATCTTTGTGAACTCTGAACCAATGAGGGAGGACCAAGTACAAAATGCTGTTAAGTTCTTGTCACATCCAAAAGTAAGGGGATCTCCAGTTATCTACAGGCGCTCTTTCCTTGAAAAGAAAGGCCTTACCAAGGAGGAGATAGATGAAGCCTTCCGTCGTGTGCCTGTAAGCAAACTGTTTTTCTTCTTTATGTCCTCTGATAGGGGATTGTAGGGTCGTATCTTAGCAGATGTGGGACCCAAAGCAGGTCTCACACCATGGATGCATGATAACTAAATACTTATTGGAAAATTGTAAGTGAACATTTGGGCCAACTTATGAATGACTGTGATGTGATCTGATGGTCATGGAAGTACTGAAGAAAAAGATGTTAGGATAGTCCAATTTGAGAGAATTGTGTCTATCTCATGCATAATGAGGTCCATCAAATTAGTGATCCAGACCACCATAATATGACACGCACATCTGGAGAAATGGGAGTTACAATTTAAAAAAAAAAGTGGAGAAATGGGTGCCCCCACTCACTGGACTATTGCTGAGGCTCATGAGTCTGTTACTTTTTTGGATTCTAAGCGACTCAAGAGTTTTTATATTTCTTGCAATGATTGCAGTATGTTGCTTGTGCTGAGAACTAATACTCTTACCAAGGAATTTGTTTGACATTTTGTATGATTACAGGATCCCCCACCAAATGTTACTAGTGCACCAGCAGCTACCCCAAATCAAGGTAATAAGTCCTAGCCATTGGAGGGGGAATCAAATTGTTTCATTGGGATATTTGTCTAGTAGTTGTGCAAAGAAAGCTTTTGGTTGAGGGCCCCCCTTATTTTGTACAAGTGTATGTACCCCAAACCATGTGCATTTGATTACGTTTACAATACATTCATCCTTATACTATACATCTGGGGTGGCACATTTTGAAAATCATATCAGCGAGATTTCCCCCTTGTACTGTATACCTCAAATTAGTATCAAGCCAATATTTATTTATATACAGTAGAAAATGGAAATAAAGTATATCGCTGATGCTGCTTTGAGTTTTTCATTACTATATTTTCATAGTGGAATGGGGTCCCTTCTTTCAGATGTTCTATTTGCTTGCAGTTTTTGTTGATCCTAAAAGACCTTAAAGGAGTTACAATTCCACCATCATGTTTGTAGTACAAGTATCTTTTGTTCTGCTTATTTGATCCGGACATTCATCATTGATTCCATTATGCAGACGGTCAGTCGAAACCATCTACTAGCTTGCAGACCCAAGTTCCTAATCAAGCTCTGCAGCCTGCAGCTGTTCCTACTAGTGGTGTTTCTGCATCCCCAACGCTACTGCAATCCAAGTTTCACTGGTCACATGCTTTCCTTGCTGTAGGATTGCTTGCTGCATCAGGTGCTGGAACTGCTGTGCTATTTAAGGTATCAAGAGTACAAACGTGTGGTGGCACAGATACCTACCTACTTGGTGACTCACATGACAGTACTGGATACCATGTTGCATGGGTACTGGAGAGAGTCAAAAATCTGACACTAGTGTGAGGCTGGATTCGGCCAATCCCAAAACATAGAATTTGGGGATGTGGATAATATTTAAATTTATATATTATTATTTCTCAATGAAAATATTGTGGAGAAATAACATACGTAAACCAAAAATAATCTACCAGTTTTAAATCTAAATGATCAAATGACAAGCACAGAAATATTTTATCTAGGTTTCAAAAGATGAGAGGTTTGATAATATTTTTGTTATCTTGGAAAACGATGCTAAGAATTACTAGAAGACTCCATTAAGAATCCAAAATGGAGATGTGTCTAATGTGGGTGCATAACCAAAGAATCTGTGCAACATAGGCTGGATACCCCAAATCAGAACTGGTTTATAATTGGTATTAATTCATAACATTGCTTCAATTTGTTCCACTGTGTGGGCAGAAATTTGAAATCACGTTAGGTGGTCTTTGACCATTATTGAAGATGATTGATGAAAGATGATAATCTGCCAGCAGTAAGCAGAAAGTCAGTATGAGCTTGATGTGCTTATTCCTGTGTACCAAATGCATAGCATAAAGGATGCCCATCCTTGATATTCAAAATGCCTGCAATTTTGGGTACAACCAAAAGTTCACACTTGTTCTTAACCCCTTTGCTGTTGAAAATTTTCTTCTACATTTCTTGGATTGTTTGGTTGTTCCATTTTTCATACTCTTTAGTTGTTCGGACGCCACTCCTGTCTTATAAAATGCAGTTATTCCTTTGCACAGAAAGCTGTTGTTCCTAGGTTAAAATCGTGGATTCGCAAGGTTGTAATTGAGGAAGATGATTCTGGAAAGAGAGAGACTTCAAAACCAACTTTGGCTGAAGAGGCTGCTGCAGCAGCTAAAGCAGCTGCTGAAGCTGCTGCTCATGTTGCTAGTGCAAGTAAAGAGATGCTTAATTCAAAAACTGAAGGTTGGTCCACTGAATTGAATGAATGAACTTTCAACCTGATCATCTGCTAAATATGACCCTTGGGTATGTTAAGATGTAATCTATATAAAAAGTGGTTTTCATCAAACTGATGGCTATTCATTCTGCTGTCTCTTGCATGCAGCAGAAATCGGAAATCCCAATATGTGGCACATTGCTTTTATCCTTTGCCTCTCAAATTAATACCATTGACCGAAACTGAGATTGATTTGGTTCAGGAAAGAAATCAGTGAATCAAATATCTGAGGCAATGTCATTCAGATTTCTGTGCTACTCCATGAAACAGGAATTAATGACTATCCATTTGTCCAATATATCGTGAATTGATTGGTGCACCAAAACTTTTAACTTTGGTACACCAAAAATGAGTGACATACTCATTTTGCCCAAACAAATGGGTAGAGGGAAAGAAGAATGATTGAAACAAATTTGAGCAAAATGGGTATTTCATTTATTTTTGTGCACCAAGGATAAAGGTGTTGGTGCACCAATCACTTCCCCAACATATCTTACTGATATTAAATTAGTATATCTAAATGCAGAAAGCTATTCTTTGTTTTTTACATCAAGTAAGCTTTTCTTCCATGTTCTTGCCAGAGAAGAAGTACTTTGAGGCCTTAATGAAAATGTTAGATGTACAAGTGGAAGAAATGAAGTCTATGGGCAATGCTCTCCGTAGATTGGAAGCTGCAAGAGAAATTTCTCGTTCTTCAGATAAGCATACTGAGGAATATGTTCAATCTGCATCAGGGAATGGTAAGTTTATGATAACTGTTAATATAATTATCAGTTTTAGGGGAACCATTTGATTGTTTACCAACTCCTAGCTGTACCTTAGTCTCTTTTTTTTTCAATAAAAAATTGTTATCACTCAAAAACAAAAATCTGGGCATAAACCCATTGTACCATGTATGTGGTATATTGATCTTTTCACTTCCAACTTATGGATGAAATTAAGTAGACATCGCACTGCTTTTACTTTTTCGTTTGTGAGACAAGCCATTTTGGAAGGTCATTTAAGATACTGAATGGTGGTGATGACAAGAACATGCATTTCACTGAGGCAAGTGATGTACACGACCCTGCCATATTTTGGTGAATCTGGTTTTTATCATTTTTTCTAAGTGTTAATATGGAAGAGGTAAAGTGATTTCCTTTTTCATTAAAAATAACACCTTTGGGAGTCCAAGTTGAATCTCGACCTTGTAAATCTTTTCTGCCATTGTTTGGCATAAATCTATCCTCGATCATGTAAGTCACAGGCATGAACGCCTTTATTCTATTTGTCTCTCTCAACTCTGGTGACTTTTGGTGATGATATTTTGCATTGCTTGCTAAGTCTACTGATAGGAATTTTCATCTGGAAAAATCTTTCCGCTTTCTGTTGAACTTGTATATTTCTCCTATCTAAATAGGACTTTTGGTGATGATATTTGTATTGCTTGCTAAGTCTACTGATAGGAATTTTCATGTGGAAAAATCTCTTCGCTTTCTGTTGAACTTGTATAATTCTCCTATCTAGAGCCTTGCAATGTTAGACATTTCCAAATCCCACTCACCATTGAATATAAGACTTATGGGCACTTGGTTTCATAGAACCATGTTATATTAGATATTCCAAACTATCCCACTGAGTGTTGAATGAACCAATATGGCACTTTGATGATCATGTCATTGACTGGTATATGATTCTCTATGATCTCCAGGACCAGGGAACAATGCATCAGGGAGAACCTCTTTTACTGACCAAGTCAACCCTAGGACAGCTATGGTTTCAAAGGTACAAGGACTAACTACAGTGTGAAGGAGCTATATGATCCATTGCTCAATAGTAAAATGCATGTATCATCAAGCATTGAGTATGTGCGAGGTGGACCAATGTTTCAATATGTCTGGCCCCACTGCTGAAAGACCTTGCTTAAGAAGGAAAAAAAATTCCAACCAGCCAAGTAGAGGTCTAAACCTCCATATGCAAAGAGATGATTTTGAGAAATTATAGCAGTGCTCAGCATTCTACTTGGGATACCTGGTCTTAGATATGGAGAGCAACTCCCAACTTATGTTCATTTAAATGCATAGTCAATGCATGTGGAACTTAACAGATCAGCAGTCTGCATTGTTAATCACAGAACCATGGACTCTGAAACGAAGGGGCTAATGATACTTTATCGGTTGCATTGTGAATGGCAGAGCCATGGGCTGTGCAACGTAGGGGCCAACAATACTTTATTGGTTGCATTGTGATCTACAGAACCATGGGCTCTGAAACAAAGGGGCCAAGCATACTTTCTTGCATCATAGAATTCCCATTTTGGATATTTTCACAACCTTCAAATTTACTTCTAGTCTCATCTTGCTGTTCCATGTTGAGTTGCTTCCAGTTCAGTTTCTTATAAGTTTAATGTTGTTCTTTTTTCCCTCCAGACAGTAAAAGTGAACGGTGCAATGGTCAATGACTCGGGCTCAGGTTTTCAGTGCTGAACTGCAGTTTTTTTCCCCCCTTGTTTTAATTGAAGAAATCATAGGGTCTTGTGTCTCATCTAAATCTTTTGCCAAGAAACCTCTTTGCAATATATGTTAAGCCAACAGTTCTGTGATCCGACCATTTATGGGGGATGCTCTGCAGATGGTGGATTACTCCAAATCTTTCTGATTGGAAGATTCCTGAAACCAAATACTTAAATGTTCCTAAGTGGACCAAGGGACATGTAGCGGGATCTTTTGTTATAGAGGATTTGTTGGGTTATCACTCATTTGTGATTTGCCCTTTTAATATTTTTGGATCATTGATCATAGGCTGCGCAATATATTATATTATGTTTCATGTGTACATATGAATTGAGGTAACGGCATTGGGTCTAAAAATTCTGCTATTTGGAAACATACAATTGTGAAGTATTTCCATTCTTTGTTTCTCCAATATTTGTGACTGAACAGTGAGACCTTCATCATCACCAGCATCTATGGAGTCTACGGTCCCACCTCACCCAAAATCATATATGGAGGTATGTAGCTTCCGGACCTCACAAAGCTTTTTGTTCCATTTCGAAAGGAAAAAAAAACCCTTTTAAGACCTCAATTGCTCAATACATTCTTATTACTTTTAAGGCTTTTTATATCTAATTCCGTTTCTCATTGATGGAATCTGCCAAGTTTTTTATTTTATGTTATTTTTTAAAGAGACAAAATGCATATTTTAGATTCTTCACTAAAGGAGGACATGTACCAAATGCCAAATGTGCATGATCTTGTGCCAAGAGTCTTTGTAATAAGTTGAGATCTCTTTGCATTCAGAGACACTCGGTGGAGGCTTTATAATGAAAGAAGGGATAAAGACGTCTTCACCTCTTTCCGTAAATCATGAGTGAACAACCAATTCTCCACATCAGTTATGAGACACAAGGACAAAGACCTGGCTCATGCCACAATATGTTGTTCCAAGGAATCACAAAATACCCTAAACACTGTTAGCTGTAGATTAAATGACACTCTAATGCCAAAACTCAACTTGCTGATATCTAATGGGAGGCCTCCACTTTGAAACACGGAACTAGCATTTTGAATTTAAACATTTACATCTCTAAACTCCTTGGAGATGATGGATTGAGAGATGAGTTGATGACGGATAAATTCCTCGAATTTGTTAAGACAGCATCAATGTTAGCACACATTCCATGGGGACCAAAAATAAGTATGAAAGCCTTAAGAACCCCCAACCCCACCCCCTTTTTTTGAAAGAGAGAATAGTATCATGTATTCTCTTCTTCACTGTATTTGTGTTCACTTTTAATGACTAATCATCATCATCATCTATGCCATTTATCCTATTAATCTGGAGTTGGCCTTTATCTTTGGATTAAACAAATTATTTCCACGGGCTGACTGCCTATCTAACGCCAACAGGACTTGAACCCACAACCTCTAGGCTGCAACCATAAGCCCGGACCAGTTGTGCTACCGGTTCTCATCACTTTCAGTGACTAATCTCCATCTATTTTATGTTCAATGGTATATTGCTAGTTCAACCAATTTGAGTTGTAAATTTCAAATTCTGTTTTTGCAGATCATGGCTATGATTCAAAGAGGGGAGAAGCCTCCTGGAATCAAGGTACTCTTTGAGGTCTAAAATTTCAAGTTCAGTATCTTGAAGTCACTGATGTAGTGTTTTGTATCAATAACCCAAAGTTAGGCAAGTGGGTTGAGGGCCTAACAAACCTGAATTGAAATTCATGAG
Source organism: Chimonanthus salicifolius (assembly GCA_013350335.1). Lineage (NCBI taxonomy): Eukaryota > Viridiplantae > Streptophyta > Magnoliopsida > Laurales > Calycanthaceae > Chimonanthus > Chimonanthus salicifolius. The sequence goes on along the minus strand of CM023534.1, from coordinate 66,016,348 downwards.
GCCAAGTGGGACCTGCACTGACCTGTCCTCCATCTTATCTGAAACTGGGCTGAGGCTTATGCCAGTTTAAGATTGAATTATGTGGCATAGAGAACCAGCTTAAAACCAACCTTGAGCACAGGTAGGGGTTAGGAATTTATGGTCCAAGCCTGACCAGTTCTAATTTGGGTGTAAAATGCAATTTGAGTCCAGCCCAGACTGAGCACGCACATAAAACCAAAAATTGGGATTGGACTGGGCTCATTTTTGTGTAAGCATAGGTATGATTTGAAACGTTTCGGGCCAGGGCAATGCACTAAAAACCAGAGTCTGACTTGAAAACACAAATTGAAGTCCAAATTAGAAAGCCTGATTATGTTTATGTGTGTTTCCTTAAATATTACATATACATATAAGGTTTACTTCATATATAATTAAGATTTTTATTATTTTGTAAGCTATGATAACTTGATCCAAGTAAAATCCATTCGGGGCCCAAAGAAACCCAAGCCCTGATAAGCCTAAACATGCAATTCGGTTGAAAGTAATCCATTTTTTGTTGTATTTTATCCAGGAGATTGATGACAAACCTCCAAACCCAAATCAGCCGGCATCAAATCCTCGCTTAGCTCCTAGAATCAAGGTTTGGACTGTGGGAGTTTCTTGGAACTGTCAACTTCATTATTTCAATTTTCTAAATATTGCGCTGGGCATGCAAAAATGTAATAGTTGATGCAGTGTTTGATTCTTGAGGACCCTTGGTTTGGATGTACATTGTTGATCTAATGGACCTCATTCAATATGGGGTGGGATTAACCCAATAATCTTATATATAGGAGAATTCTATGTTTTCATTCCATGAACCTTTTTTCAATGTCGCTGCCTTAGAAATCTATAACTGGAAATTATTATTGTGATCACACATTTGCTCCATTTGGAGGTGGCTAACATTTTTTTCTTTATTTGCTTTTGATAGCCATGGGAAGTTGGTCAGACTCAATACAGTTCAAACTACTTAGTTCAGTCCGAAGTGAGAGGTGACGGGTCGAGTTTTGACAGACAAGATAATGGGTACTCCTCCCTGACAAATGGGAAGTCCGTTGGATCAAAAGGTGATGAATCTGAAAATTTGTGGCTACAGAAAAATGTGAAGATCACTGAAATTGAACCTGAAATAGATGATCAAAGGACAGTTTCGTATGGCACCATGGCCAGTGATGATCGGCCACTTAGGCCAAGATGGGTCCCACCTCAACCTCCATCTGTTGCCATTCCTGAAGCAGCAGCAGCCATTCGGCAGCCAAAACCATTGATCCAAAAGGAGCAATCGGGAGATGAGCAGGTAAAACACACTGATAATGGAAACGACGAAATGCTGAGAATTACCAAGGAATCTGATACGGTGGTTGAAGTGGACACTCCTGACAGGGTGGAAAATTTCAATCAAAGTGATAAGCAGGAAGATCGAGCAGATAGCATTGAAGTAAACTGAGATAAATCAAATATTAATGATATTAAGTAGTATGTTGTTGGCCAGTATTAATTGACCTTTTTATGGTGTAAGGTACAAAGTAATAATTTTCAACTCTTCTGCCCCCTATTTGTTTGACTTTGCTATATGGAGATCTAGATGTACAAGATACAAGAAATAAGTGGAACTTGAGAGAAACTGGACTGTGTTTTCTTTGCTTTTGCTGCTACTCTGCATCAATGTGCCTTGAGAGAAACTGGACCGTGTTTTCCTTGCTTTTGCTGCTACTCTGCATCAATGTGCCTTGTCTGCCTGCATGTATTCATCCAAATTACTCTTAATGTTGTATGATCCCATCAGAAATTAATTTATATGGTGTGTTTCAGTGAACTTAGTTTGCAATTGGGTTGATTATTTTAGCGGATTGAATATAGCAATTGTTATGCCTTGCATTTTTGAGCAGCATTAAATGTTTTTCAATGGATCACTTGTTTTCCAAGACCCAACTGAGTGATATTGGCAACCGGTGTTCATGTCTTGCGTATGCCAGCCTTTGATCCATAGATCATCAGACTCTATTTGATCATCCTAGGCTTTCTGCTGAACTAGACATGGATGGTCTGTTCACAAGCGGGTTCAAAACATGGACTTTTCCTATGCACTGGCATTTTTAGGTGGGCCTTCTCTAAGAAATGGCCCCTTTGTAGGGTGGACCCACCTTGATAGATGCCACGTCGGCAGGACATAGAGAGGGTAGAAGATTCCTGGTGGTGCAAGAATACAGAGAAATCTGGTTCTGGTCCATCTCCAATCTACAAATGGTTTCACATACCCAACATGGGGTAGTTCAACACTTCAACTGGTAACTTTTCGCTTTCGGAAGTGAGAGGTTGCGAGTTCGAGTCTCTGTGGCATTAATCGGTGGCTATTCTATGTGCATGTGGGACTGTCACCCAAAGTGAAGGTTTTAGGAGAATTGACTTAATCCCAGAAATTTCAAGGCGTACTAAAAAAAAATTTAAGATCACATCTTACCCAAATCATCAGTTTACCCTTTTTTTCTTCTTTCAGCATGACCCAGCTCTCCCATCCCAGTCCACTATGATGAGATGCCACATTCTTCAACGAATTTTCCATCTTTTATGAGGGCATGAAGATGCATGCTTTCTATCCAATCATTTGCCTCTATTTGAAAATTGGCCCCATTGAGTGGTGTAAACGTCCACGCAATTATTGTCAGTTTAACAGTGGATTATATCCCCCTCTCAATTTTCAATCCGTAATGATTATTTTGACATAATTTTCAAACGAAATTAATGATTATTTTGACATTGTTGTTCTACCAATGAGTGAGATTGAGGTTGAGGGTTCTCCTCCGGTAAGTCATCATTTATTGTGCACGCCCTTTCCTGATGTAAGATGGACTGATCCAACAAGGCTTAATGACCGCTCCTTCATGCTTTTACTGTGCATACTTATTAGACCTGCCAACGGACCGAGTTGGATTAGATTTGAATGGGATCTTATTCAGTTCAGATCTATTTGGGTTTAGGTTTATTTCAGATTTTGTTAAATGGATTCAGTCGGTTTCAGTATATTACTCTATTTCAGATTTGGTATGGGTTAAGTTTGGAGCGAATTTATCTATTTACCTATGAAGTTTTATCTAATCAAACACATACCAATACTACTCTTTAAATGATAAGACTTTAATGCTTTAATGTGTTTTATAGATAAGTGACAATAATCGAGTTAGTCGAGTTTACTTATTTATAATCAGGTTTGAGTCAAGTTTACTATTTATAAGTCGAGTCATTTATTAAAATAGGTCAATTTTGAACCGAGTCAAATTTTACCATACACATCGTAAGTCTCTTTTAATACATACGTTGGAAGGCTTTATTTTTTAATACAAATTTCGCTAAAATATTTGTGTTCCAAATTTTCATCATTGATATGATTTAGATGTTTAAAGATACATTTTTTTTTTTCAATGGATCGGTCAAATGGGACCTCACATTGATTGGCCAGACATGAGAAGAGATTGCACATGAGTTCGAAAAATGAGAAGAGGGGCATATTATTTAGTGCATTTTGGCTGTAAAAAATTACAAATATATTCTAAATCTTTGAATTTTAGTGAGTTTAGTCTCTTAAGGTTGATTGAATACACATAAAATCTTCTCCTATTAAGAGAGAATACATTTGTGCACCATTACTTTTATTAAGATAGTTCACTAAGATAATTTTACTTTTAAATTATCGTAGTAATTAAAATAAAAGGATAAGATAAAAATATTAAAATAATACACATTTTCATTAAAAATCGGATCTTAATAATGATAAAAAATTAAAAAGTGAATTGGAAAACCGCTCTCTTTAAGTGAAGACTACCTCATTTTTTAAGAAAAAATAACTTTCATTAAAAGCTCTACTTTTTAATGAAATACGTATAGAATTTTTAATAAAATACACTTAAATGTAGTTGAAATGCATAAGAAAAGGCTGCTTTTGGCAGTGGCTAAGAAAAAAATAAAAAAGAAAGGGACTCCAATCTCCAATCCCAATTCCCAACTGGCCAAAGTGTTTAATGGAGGATATGGTTGGGTGCCCAAGAAATACTTTTGGGCCTTTAGCAAGCAATTTGCATGGAGCCAAATAAAAAAAAAAATCCATGATTCTAAGCAATTGCCATCGGGATTTGTAGGATTTAGGGTTCGTCCTAATTGTACGATTTTAATATTTTATTGGCCAGCATTAGTGTGTGTCTGCCATTTTTTTAAAAAAAATTACATGAATTGTTCACTATCCACAGCAATCTATGTTCCAGATCATCGATATCATGGATCATTATCTTTTATCAAGCATGACCCCGAGGATTAATTTGGGGAGATTTTCAAGTGCTTTTCAAAAATAAACAAATAAATAATTATTCCCTTATTTGAATAGTGAAGTTGACACAAGTTCCACAACGTCTAGACTGAAAAGCAATGACTTTATATAATAATTGAGGGACTTTTCTCTCAATAGCTAATTTTTTAGAGTGAGTTATATTTTAAAAATGTTAAATGATTTTGTTTATAATATTAAAGCAGGTTTGTGAGTTATATTTTAAAAATGTTAAATGATTTTGTTTATAATATTCTAGCAGGTTTACGTGCAGCCGCTGCATATAAGAGAGAGTAAGCATCTTCACATGAGATTGGGTGTGAAGTTGACAAAAGTCTTATATCGCCTATACGAAAAAATGAATGACTCTATATGACACTTAAGACACCCACCTCTCAATGACTTTAAAGTGAGTTCTACCTTAAGAATGTTAATATAGTTTTTTTTTCATTTTGACAGAGGAAAAAAAGTTAGTGTTCAAAGAGTCCCATTTTAACATTGGATGTAATGAAAATACAATCTTCATACCCTTATCATTCAATGATTTGAGCAATATGTTAAAAACTTTATATCTAATGAAATGCGAAAAAAACGCGTTATCTTATTTTATACTACATTAGCATGAAGTGATAAGTTATCAATGTGCCTTAATTATATACGATAAGACTAGTTAATGGAAATGAGATTTGAATTAATGACACAAAATATTTAACATAGATTATGTTCAGCGAGTGACGTACTCCAAATTTCTGAATGATTCAGTGGAGCTAATGAACTCCACTCAGCTTTTGCAATTCATTGATATTGTCGATGGCAATAAAATTTGTATGAATTATATAAGAGATTCATTAAGATGGGACATTGAAGCAAGGGTTCCATGCCCTCTCCTATAGTCCTATCCACAGCCGTCCAAACTTTTCATCTGTAATAAAAGTTTCTTTACTTTCTTTAAGCTTTATTTTTGTCCTATTGCTATCACAGTGAAAGCGGGAATTTAGGGTTTAGGTTATAAAGAGAAACCCACGTTCGTTGCAGTTGGTGGAAATCAACTTGTCAACCACAGTACAGAGGGCATAATTAGGCTTGCACCCAGCAACTGTATACATGGCATTTATGGAGTCAATCTCAACCGTCCTTTAACTCCGTGTGAGTCCCACTGTAGATGCACACCTTTTGGACTATTCTTTATTATTATTTTAGAATAAGAATAATCGTTTAGATATATCATTGTAAATGTGATTATGGAAACTTTCGGCGCTTTAAACTGTCGTGCAGCATACAAATTTAGTAGAAATCCCCGGTCGGGTAGTTTTTTTTGGAATCGCAACGTCTTCTTGTTTTTGGATTACCTTATTTATTTTTTTAGGTATGGGCTTATTTTTCATACACCTCCACCTCTTTATTTTTCTTATACTGTAATCTTCTTTTGTATAATGAAAGTCAATTCTTAACTATTTAAAAAAAAAATTTGTAGAAATCCTACAAAGTAGGTTTGATGTGGATCCATTCTAAATATCGATTTATGACGTTGTTGTTGTTGCTGCTGTGGACAAATATTGTCTTAAATAGAGTGTAATTTTAGCCTTGAACATTATAATATGTTTATTTTTTTTACAGAAAATAAATAGGACACCTATATATTTTTATGATAAAAATATCTAATTATTCTTCTATCCACTTATTCGTGTCTAAATAGTAAAAATATTTTACTTTTTTTTCCTACCGACTAAAGCCTTGGTATTTTCAAAGATATAAATATTTTTTTTAATTAACATGTAAAAAACTCAAATAGTACTAATAAAACTTTTATGGATAAGTTCACTACCTTTAAGATACACCAAAATTAGATCATAAGAACTCAAACCCACTATCTTTCACTTTCTGAGATTGGAGTCAACTAGTTAAGACAGTTAAGGAGTAGAAAATAATTTCATTTGTTATTATTTATAATTCCTCTATATGAACAAAATAAACGACTTAAATATTATCAGCAGTCATTTACTACAACTTATAATCTTAAACCAAATAATTAATGAATTTTATAAAATTAATTTGACGTAAATATCTACTAACATGACGTACGATGGCGCCAAAGTCCTCCACAGTTCTCAGTTCTCACAAGAATCTGGCACATTTTTTCCTTTCATCTCAATGAATATGGTTTGTCTTATGCACACGAGTATTAAACACTAAACAAATTTGATTAATCAGTTTTTGACCGCCATTTTCATTTTTAATTTTCTCAGTCCAGTTCTGCAAATTTAAAAACGGAAATTAAAAACCAATAGCAGGAGGCATAAGAAGATAGAAATTTAAGAAATTGATAAAATATTTACATCTTCAAGACAAAATATCTCTCTCGTAAATAAATCACATATATAAAGATTTTTTTTTTAAAAAAAGGTCATTTTTACATGAAATTCAATCCCACAAGCACGAAAAGGAGCGAAATTTCGTATGTAACGAGTGAAGAAGATCTAGTAAGGATGAAAGCTCTTGCTCAAACCATTCACATTGGCAAAGAACCCCACCAGGTCTTGCCTGTAAGGAAGATAGGACCGCCGTCGATCTTCCTCCGCCATGGCCCGCTTCCTCACGTAATGTAATTCATGCGCCGATACTGTTTTCCCTTTCCCGTTCGAAAGAGAAGGATTGATCCTGCCCTTCAAAATCTCACCCTTTGCGTCTCTTTTAATCGCGGCCGTTGATAGAAAAACAAGCGTCTCCTTTCCATCGCTGCTGCTCCGATGTAGCAGATCCCTGATCCTCCACCTCTTCGACGATCCAGTCGAGTTGCTCTTCCTACAACGATCCGGCGTCTCCGGAGCCGGCGACGACTTCGGCTTCCAGATGCAGTAACTCCCAGACGGAATCCGTTCAACCGCGTCACTTTCGGACGATGGCGCGGGCGTAGTAGCGCCACCTTCGATCAAAAGCTTCCTGAGAGGGACACGAATCGAATGGCTGGAATTATCCGTCTTTCCTCCGTTGGATTCTTCGACGACAATGTCGCGGTTGAAGGTGGGAAAGACAGGGCGGATCTGGCCGTTGGAGAAGACATCGTCAGCAGAGATCGGCAAAACGTCGGGATCCTGGCAGACGAAGGTGAATTCGAAGTCTCCGTCCACGTCGTCTTCAGCGCCGGTTTCGTCTTCCACAGAGCTGTGCTCTGATGACGGCGGATCCAGAGCCGCAGCGGCAGGGTGTTCCTTTTCATCGTCTTCTTCTTCTTCGATGCTGATTTCTCTAATAACTTTTGCTGCGATTTCCGCGAAGTCGTTCGAAGTGTAGCTGCTGAAGGAAGGTGCAATAGCCAGTATGGAATTCGGATGCATACCGATTTCCATGGTTTTCTTCGAAATACTGCTCGTCTTCTCTGGAGACTCTTACTGTTTTTCTCTGAAAGTGTTTGTTCGTGAGGAAACAACTTTCCTCAGAATGGAAGGTGGAATTCAAATGAGAGAGAAGCTTGGAGAAATGCGAGAGTTGGGCGCCTTATAAAGACGAAGAGGAAGAAAGGAGCGCGTGACACGAAAAACTCAACACCCGAGGCTTTGACGCATTGACGGCTCTCCCCACCCTTGTCAACGAAGCTACATGTGTGATCCGGTACGCGTCCGTCGCATTTGTTCACACGTGTGGGAATGGGCTACTAGAAGCTCTCTTCTGAATTGTTGGTGGTTGACCAGTTGTAACTTGTAAGTAATTGTATTATTAAATTTATCCGAAAATAACCTCACCGAGTATCACATGTGCACAGTTCTAACTCCACTCATAAATCCTAATCCAACTCGAATTTGTATTAAGTATCTTAATTTATTTAACAAATTTATATTTTAATCAATTAATTAACTTAATATCAAATTAAACTTATCATTATGAATTAGTTCAGCACTTAAATTTAACTCATAAAATAAGGTTTAAATCAAATAAGTAGTGCTTGAAAAAAATAAGCTTAAAATCAAGTCATGTGGACAAGTCTCTCGTCCAGTAATAATTTAACTATTTAAGTTGTTAAAAAATCGCTCAATTTCAATAAACTTGTATGAATATGAGCCAACAATGATTCTACATTTACTAACATTAATTTACCTTTATAATGGATAAAATCCATGCTTTTACATGGTTATAAGTCTAGAGTAGAAGTGGATAGGTACGTAGAGACATTTTAATCAATTTTAAAATATTATTGTTGTTTAAGGAATCATTTTAATCTATTTTTAATTTTTAATTTTAAAATTATAATTTTATATTAGTTGAAAATAAATATAAATATATATATATATATATATATATATATATTCAATGAATAGGTAGATCAAGAAGTTAAGCAAGTTCACCATTTACTTAGTTATTGGTCAATTTAAGTCAATAGATTCAAATTTTGAAAGTTAACTCAATTAACTTGGAAAATTAATTTGATTAACAACTTGCGAGGGATGCTTTGACGGTAAAGAACTTATCTCATATGTAGAAGATTTTGGGTTCAAATCACTCTAAATACAAAAAGGTCACTCTCCATATTATTATGGGTGTATATAGATAGGGAGATTGTACATACTCCAATCATTAGTCACGTGCTCTAAGAAACCTAAACACTTTAATTTCTTTTTATTGATCATCATTATTAGATTGAGATAGTCTCAACTAGAGACACATTTTGGTGGCATAGATATATTTTCAATTTATGACCAATTCCTCATCTATATTCATGTATAAAAAGCAAAAATTCAAAATATGACAAAGATAATAAGATAGATAACATAAATGTTGGTTGGTCCTTTGCCTGGCTTGGGATGTGGGTAGTCCTACTTTAAGTCCTTCTCTTTATGTTTTTTGACTTGGCCCGTTCTTTGCTTTATTCTTTTTTATTTTTGAACTAGTTCTTTTCTTTTGAATGTTACTATACTTACCCTTCATTAAAAAAAAATAGTAGAATACAAATTATTCATGTTTTTATTATACATTTTCTCAATATCATAATACATTAAACTATATAATCATTAGACAAATAGTTTAGAGTTTGGAGAAACGATCGGCGTGTTACTATCATAATGGTAAAAACGACAGCAAATTGTAACACTTGAGAAATATGAGTCTTAGTGATGAAAAAATCCAACTATTAATCGATTTTTACAGTTACATATTTATATCACTCATCAGATTTTCTCAAAATATTGAATTCATTATTAGATAGATTAAACGAGATAAGACACGATCGATTTTATAAAAAATTAAATAAATATATATCATCTGATTCATCTAATACTGAGTCTAATAATTTTAAATTTTGAAAATAATATTTATAAATATATAAATTAATAAATAGTATAATTTTTTATTGATCCTTATATCTTGCGAATACGGTACTCCATAACGTAATGTCGTCAGATGAGTCGTCACTGAGGAATGGAGGAGGCTCTTTTGGTCAGACCTGAAAATGCCGTTAGCTAGTGGATATTGGCGCAGGGGAAATAATGTACGTTGCGATGAGGGAGTAAGAAGCACTTAGGGACACGTGTATCGCTGACAACGACACATGTGGATCTAAATACTTTATTTGTTTATTAGCGTCGAGCCCAGCAATTACCGCGGCACCAACCATCCAAAGTCACTCATCCTCTTTTACAGGGAAATTCCATAAATACAGTAACCGACTGTTGTTCATCCGTACATTCCGAAATCCGAATATCTTCATGTTATCTCCCATAGAATCTTAGGCTGTATTTGGATGGGAAAATGGGAGTAATTCTTTATTAATTTTTTTTGGTAATTAAAATTATGTTTGGATGAGAAGTAAATCTTATAAGATTTATTTGGAATTACTTTTGATATGAGATAACTCTAGGTATTCTGAATATTTTTTGTTTGAAAAAAAATTTAAAAAATGTTACGAGAGGAAGAGTAAAAAGTTGATTTTTTATCCATATCTTTTAATTATCAAATAAAGGTAATGATGAATTATCCTATCTAAATACAGTCTAAGCGATAAAGATAAAAAAAAAATTATCTTCCATCTCTTATTTTTAAAAACTTTTTTCAAATAAAGAATATTCATAATATCAAAAGTAATTCTTAATAAAGAATAATCCCAAGTAACCTTTGTATAAATTTTCTCCTATCCAAATGCACTCTGAAGCTACGTTTGGATAGAGGGTAATTTTTTAGGTGGGTCTATCAAGGGGTGTGCATAGAAAGGGTATTCAAAGAGTGAGAAAAAGAAATAAAGTGGGGTGTTATCTCATGACCATCTCAATTATCAAACAATGATAATAGAGGGTTATCTCCATCACCCCTTTACTCCCAATCCAAACGCATCAATCGTGTTATATCAAAGTTGTTAAGATTTGGACATCTAAGTCATGGCCTACACCTTACTTGGATATCCTCAACCATTAACGTTCGAGTCAGGTGCACATCTCAATCGTACATTGCCAGATTTATGCCTGCCAATTGGGCCCAACATAGAAAATTTCATCCACAATCACTAGGATTGAGGACGAGATTGCATTCTCTTGGCTTTTAGGCAGTTTTCTAATCAGTAATCACCATCAACATTTAAAGATAGTACAAGTCTTACCCAACGCAATCAAATATTATATATATATATAGTTGTAGTTTCATCTATTTAAAAATTTACTTATTTAATTAATGCTCTTATTAATTATATTGTCTCTGTTCTAATTTAGTTGTCTGATATGTATTTTGAGACTTTATCAAAATATTTGTCTAATATGCCATTTTGATTCTCTTTATCTCTTTTTTATTAGAAGAGTTAAAGGATGTTAAAGAGAATTTCATAATTCTTTTGAGAACTTTTGTTAAAAAATTCAAAATTTTAAAATGGAATAACTAAAATAGGATAGAGGGAATACAATCTATTACTTTATAATTAATTATGTTTTCTTCATTTGAGATACCTGGCATTTATTTATATTTATAAAAGTTATCATACTTCCTTTATTTAATTTAAATAATAAAAAGGAAGTAATGTTTCTTAATATGCGCTCTGTGAATCAGAATAGAATATAAGAAAAGGGGATGATTCCAGGAAACATGGCGTGCATTCATGGCCTTGGCTTGATGAAGAAGCAATCTAGTTGATGACAATGAAATCTTGAAAGACATTAATTAAATCTATGATAACATATGTCAACCAAGTTCTTAACAAGGGATTCAACAGTTATATTAGTGGGAAAATGAAATAATAATTAATATTCATTTGAGTCCTTAATAATGAAGCATAATAAATTAATAATCGATGATGTATGCTCTCTAGTGTGCAAACATTGCTAACGCCATTGCTCATGTATTAATAATCTCTTTTATTTTATTAAGAGATTATTTTAAAGAAATCTTAAAATTATCTACTTAACATTCAAAAGAGCAACGAACTCATGTTAGTTTTGTGGCTAAATGACATTTGCAAGTGAGTGGTCAGGATTTGATTTAGGTGTACCCGTCATTTATACCTAAAAATTATTTTAATTGGAGATCGATCTTTTATATTATAAAATATCAATAATTTTAACATTTATTAAAAAAAAATCTGTGGCTGATAATTTTTACTAGCCAATTCTACTTCGCCTTACGTCTTACGCCTTAGCCATGCCAATATAAGGATTTTGATCCCATTTTTCTGTGATGATTTTATCAGTACTCGTCGGCTTCCCAGACTAGTTTTTCTGGTCGGACATGATCCCACGGAGATCTGATTTTGGATAGTGATTTTTGCACCGTGAGTTTTTGCATAATGCATTAATTATTTTTAAGAAAGAAAAAAAGAGATGAAAAAATAAAAATAAAATTGAAATTTTCTTTGTGCCACCTAGGGGTCGAAAATTCGACCGAACCGAGATTTCGGCAGAATTTTTGTCAGCCGAGATTTATGCCACCGGTGCCACTGTAATTTTTATTGGATCATGGTGCCACTGTAATTTTTATTGGATCACATTTCACTTGTCAACTGCGAATCGCTCTGGTTTCGGTCAATGTCAAAACTCAAAATAGACGGACACTGAAACTTCCAAAAAACTGGCATCTGCATTGGTGACGAATGCTCGTTTGACAGACCGACCGCCTCTAGGTGGAAATTCAGTTGCCGTCGCGGAGAGGTTCCTTTGCTGCCACGTAAGCATTTGAAATAGGCCCCACTGGCTGCATTTTGCAAGGAAATTTCCCTTCTAGAGTGTTGACCAACCTGCAATGTTAAATGAACATTAATTTAATGACATAAACTATGTAAACTGATAATTTTTTTATTAAAATTATGCTTTACTATTGATTTGAACATTGACCATTCTTATTAAAACTATGCTTAACTACTGGTTTGAACATTGACCAATATATACTATTCATTCCATAACATCAATGTAATCTCTTTTTATGGAAAAGCCCTGTGGTCTAATGGACCTCGTCAATAGAGGTTCGACTTTATAATCATAAAATTTATCTAGATTAATAAAAAAAAAATTGAATTTATGTGTAAAAAATCGTGAGATACCCAGAGTAATACTCCTATAGGTAGACCCTTACTCCTAAGGTACACCAAAATTAGGCCATGGGGCTTGAACCCTTAACTTCCCGCTTCAACGTAACTAGCTGAGCTACACCTATGTAGATTAACAAATTATGATAGAAACTATTATACTGTGAAAAATAAGACTTACTGAATTATATTAGATTTCACTTTTTAAAATAATAATAAACTGTTGGATAAATATTTTGACCTATCATTATTATAAACTAGATTTCACATGAAACTCTAGTGCCCGGCACCGAAAATACTAAAAGCTCTTTTTGTATTTACTTGTTGTGAGTCAATAGCTTTAATATGGGCTTCTCCATTTTTAGTAAGCTTCTTGGACAAGAATATAAAAATTGAAATATCTTATATTAGTTGAAGAGCATCATCTCTTTCATGTTTATTTTTTTAAGAGATTTTCGATACATTTGAAGGATTGCATTAGAGAAATTTGGATAGCCATGACCTTGACTTTGAGGTTGGAATAGTTGGGAACCAAGGTGTTAAGGGATATTTTAATCCATTTCATTTTATCTGGACATTTCCATTTTCATCAGCATTATTTTTTTATTAATTTTATAATATCCTACCTAAAATTACCCATTAATAATGAATAATTTATTGAAGGAGGAATTATTCTGTACATCTTATGCATGTATACGTAGTTACTTACCATGAACGAGGATCTGAACTTAGTCCAAACTCATTGAACCTAAACAGATCCTACACACTAAAAATTCTCCATGGAAAAGACAATTATTCCTCATCTAAAGAGAATATGAAAGTTTTACTAATTTTATATAATTAGGACTTGACCACATTCTGCTTATAACTTTAATCCTTTGCCTTTTGCCCTTATAATCATAAAACATTATCTTAGAAAATTATTATTATTATTATTATTATCAAATATGCCACAAACTTCATCATTTGGTGGGACCCAGATGTGCCCAAGAAAAAGACAATGAAAATCTACATAAATTATAAGTACTAAATGAATTTAAAGTCAATGTTTTTGACATAATCGTTTGGGATTTGGAAAAATAATTAAATAGATGAAGTCAAATGTATTCTAGAAAGCCATTGAAGAGAGCAACATTGTTAGTTATCAGGACTTGAAGAGCAGCAGAGACCCAAAGAGTAGTTGAAACTTGAAAGTCTCTATTACTTCATTACAAAATTTCAAACAAAACCTTCATAAAGAAAGACTTGCTTGGGTTACAATTCTTATTTCAATTAATGGTTTTTATTTCCTATTTGTTTTTTTTTTAATTTAAGAGTGGGAAATAGTGGAAAATCCAGCATAAAACTCCCATGGGTGATCATGGGAGCTCGAACTTGACACCTTCTGCGTCTTGGGGTGGGAGATCACCAGTTGAACTACACCCACGTAGACTCGTATTTTATTTCCTATTTGTTTGGAGTCAAATAAAATAATTTGAACTGTAAATTATAGTCTTAAGACTCTTAGTAGCATAGTCAGAACTCATAACTATTAAATATTTTAATACTTTTAATATTTCAGTTTGATACATTCATATATTTACAGTATTTAATGTTATTGATATGAAAATATCTTAATTTACAATAGTTACCTTATCTTCTGTTAAAGCTTTTTTAATATATGTATATTTCAATAAATTTCCTTTTTACAATTTTCAAAACATCCCAATAAAAGTCTAATAAATTAAATAATTCTAATTTTTCTCTTATTGATAGCATTGAAGTGTCGACACTTTCTACTAGCGTTAGTAACTCATACCTAAATTTAAATGTTGAATGTCGATCACATATTCTAAAATATAAGGTATTACATATGGAATAGCTTGAATGTCTAATCCATAAAGTGACTTGGCAGTCTCATGGTCCTAACTCCTAAATCCTGATAGAGATCTTCATTATTTCCACGGCATGATAACTCGACAAAACCCTCAAATGTCGTACAAACATTAAAAAGCAGAGGTTTAATGGTTACATTATGTACCGGACTAACAGCTATAAAGGATTGGGTCCTGCTGGACCAACACGCCGACTTGCTGGCTCACCGCCGGCCATATGGCCCGCGTGTGTTAGGCATTAGAATTTGTGGTCATTTAGTGTTTACTAATCATGTCATAATTAGGTATATGAACTTTTAAAAATAAGATTACTATAATGACTTTCCTATAATTTTAGAGGAAATGGCTCTTTAGAATTGAATAAAAATCAAATTTAGAACTTTCATTTTTTAATATGAATTTTTGGTCATCACTTGAACCCCTTTGAATTAAGTTACTATACCGACCTCATAAATTAGAAGCCGAATACACACCTATATAAATCATAAATCAAATTAATTTTAACATAGAAAGTTACAAAATTAGTTGATATATTGTTATTAGCTGATAGTATTAGTTTCTAAGTTATAAATATGTATCGTTCAATACATAACGTATCATTCGTATAGTACCTATTTCTCCCTATCAATTGATACTGTATAGTATTAACTAATACAATTTTTTTTTAGGTTTTTTTCTTTTTTAAAAAAAAACTGTTTTGACTGTTTTTCAAACAGTGTGTGAATTTGTGAAATATGTATACCAAAACTAATTCTGGAAGACTGGAACATTGGTCCCAAATTCTGATCCGGACATCATAGGAAGAAATGAGAGAAAATAAAGGTTCATTTTTTCTGTGACAAAGTTTAAGCTAGGGGTATAAAATTCAGCCGGCCAGTAAAAAAAAAATTTGGCTGATTTATTTATTTATTTATTTTTAAAATATCGGTTGTGGGCCCGGTCGATATCTCGGCCAATACAGGTGAATATCGATATTTATATTTTTTTTAAACATTATTTTTTAATTTTTTTTTAAAAAAAAGCCATCGAGATTTTCAAAAAAAAAAATTTGAGGAGAGAGAAAAAATCTCGGCCGAAATCTCGGTTCGGCCAGATATTCTTCCCCTGCTAAACCGTCTAATTGTTGCTCAAAAACGGTGTGTTTAATGCATTTTCAAAATGGGCCTGGACTTGGACTTGGACATATGAGTTTGGACCTATCCTAAACCCAAATAAAGAAGACCCATTGGCCACTAAAGGTGTCACAAGCAAGCCACCTAAGCAAGCATGTGCTATATATAGACTAAAGGAGTGTCAAAATCAAGCCAAAAGGGCCATGGGCGTATGCAACACGTGCTCCATTGACCCACATTTAATGTGGGACGTTGGACCCTCTCCCATGTTGAAGTCTATACTGTATAGATCAAGCTCATTGCCTAAATAATCTGGAGATCAAAATATTCATTGCATGAGCGTGTGCTTGATGTGTCATTCAAGCCTATATGGAGCTAGGTCATTTGTTGGTGAAGGTTTTAAAGCTTAGTTGGAAGCTTATCATTGGATGCATGAGTTCTCTCTCCACATCATCATCCTAGGTGGGATAACCATTGTGTAAATGCATGTGGAAATGGAATCCATCTAGGTGTGAACAAACATGTGGCTTGGAATTTTCTTCAATGCTTTCACAACTCCCGCAACCAACTTGAACACCAACTTAACACCCATGGATGAGTCAACAATACAAGTCCTAGGTGGAGCCATCCAATTGGTTAAATTGTATGCTCTTTGCTTTCTTTGGAAAGATGACATGGCAAACCACCCAAACGATGTATTCAATTGACACCAACCCTAGTTGATTAACCTTAAGTTAGAGCTTAGTTTAGGTTGACTTAGGACATAATAGATAGTGGAAATACTGGTTTAAGTTCTTGATTGAGTTAAATAATTGTATCTAATTTCTATTGAATTCTTCCATTTCGCAAACCAATTTGATTGTTGAAACTACATAATTCTTTTAATTTAATTCAATTCACAGAAAACTAGTGTTCTTTGAGAACCTGTTCATCAAAGACTATTATCAATGGTGTCTTTGGTAAGAGACCATTTTAAAATACTCAATTTGGTTCAAAAAATCCACTGCACACAAATTCATTGAGTCCAATTTTCCCGTGCGAATTAAGGAAGGCTCATCAAATACCAAAGCAGATCATGGCTTCCAATCCAACAATCGTCCAAGTGCAGCAACATTTTATGAATTGGTGAAATAATGCTTAAAAAAAATTCCTACACTCGAGGGTAAAAACAACAAAAAAAACAAAGAGAGTAGTTCATAATAAAAATAAATAAAGAAAAGTACCAGATCATACAAATTACAGGGTAAGATACCATTTGAGGTTCAATGTAGGTGAATGATACAAAATCAACCACTTAACAGTTTGAATGGGTATTTAGGGTTGATCTAGCTTTGACTTTTTTTTAAAACGCATTTAGATCCAGCTGCACAAAGTTTTATACAGTGATGACATTCAACAGCAGAATATTTAACCATGGGTATATTCCTAGTTGCACCAGTTACATCTTACTCTTAAACTGAGTAAAAGCCCAAGGAACACTCACGATTCTGTCTGCTCAGTTGTCGGGTCAGTAAATCGAACACACATCTAATTTCAACTCAACGTAAAAATTATGGGAACAGAAATCACAATGACTAGGGATCATGCTTTTAATGGAGCTACAATCACATTCTGTGTCTTTTCCTAGAAAGAACCTCAATGGTTAATCACACCAGATTCAATGATTTTCACGCTGTCATCTTTCTGCATTCCAGTGACTTGCTACTTAAATTCATAGAAATGGAGCATGGAACCCACTCCATGAATCCTGCAAGCAACAATCCCAACACGAACAGCAATTTACTGTTATCTATGATGCAATCTTTCTTTCAAGTGCCGGATTCTAGCTTCAACCCTGGCAGAGAACCCAACAGAAGTGTGTGACTTGGATCCTTCCCCACTCATACTTTGAATGACACTATGCAAAGCTGCATACGTAAAGTAGGGCAGTAGAGCAGAGACCGCAATGAAAGGAGTGGACAACCAGTAGATGGGGCTTGAACCGCATGCTTCCACAAGAACTTTGTATGCTGATGTGGATATAGTCGGTGGAATTGATCCATAAATAGCTAAGAAGATGTACCAAAAGATGATACTACCCCAAATTAAGAAATGCTGGATCCAGGTGAAGTAGCTGAGAGCAAGAGCTATCCGGCAGTTCACAGTCCATACAACGCATGTGTACATGGTAACACCAAGAACGTCATACCCTGCAACACGCCCATCACTCCGGAAAGCCTGATGAAGGATGGAGCTAGTGCTGAAGAAGAAGATGATGATAGAACTACAAACTCCATTGAGCATCCAACCAAGTATGCGGAACCAGCTGAAGTGGACATTCTGTACACCTTCTTGATGCAACAACGGAAACTGTATAAACCATTAAAGAGTGCATCATTTCAAAATGGTTTACGATAAAGATCATAAATCATAATGACCAATGTCACAACTAAAGACCAATGTTCTCAAAATCAACTCGGATCATAAGATCAATTCATTATCTTGAATTGTGAACGGCAAAAAGAAAATCATAAATATTAATATTTATAATTTTTTTCCAAATAAAAGAAATAAAAAAGTAATTATAATATCAGCAATTCTCCAATTTTTCAATATCAAGTGAAGATCCAAATGGCCACCACAAAATGTTGAACAAAATGGGCAATAATATTAAACATGTCTATGATCTTGGGGAAATATTTTGTGTCCCAACTTTTCAAAATGGACCATTTGTTGAAAACCCTGTGTCAGTAACAGAATCAACGTCCTCTCTATTGTCCAACAAGTGTGAAGCCAATGACTTACAAGTGGGATTACAAAATAAAAAAAGTGGATAGATGGGAGCATAGATCAAAACAAAGCTGGATATGGTAAATTCCAATTGCGGTATGGCACCATGAATAAAAATTTAGTGCTGAGGAGAGTTAAGATTCATTGATGACCTAATGGACATGTTGGAAGGACCCACTTGATTACGTAAACGTAAACTTAACAAATTTTATATATTAACTAATTTATATTCCAATTTGTCAAGATGTGACGAATAAAATGTAAGATCTGAATCCACTGAAAGACTATTGAGACAAAGATGGCCTGTCAAGAACGTAGAGGTAGGTAGGATAGGCAATTGGTCATACATGGACGGTAGTTGGAGTACGCGGCTCTCCGAGTGTTCCCTCATCTAGATCCCTAGGGAAAGGATCAAGTTGGCTCTTGAACAGCTTGATGCACTATCTCCCTTCAACTCTTTGGGTGAAATATGGCAATAGGAGGGAAAATCCATGGACCAACCCATCGTCTCCACCCCAAGGATGCCTTCAGCATCTAGGGGTCACAGACCGACCATAGACCTACTGAATAAATGGAATGCATTAGCTGCCTGCTTTCCAGTAGGGTAGTAAGAGTCGGAGAAGGGCAACCACTCATTCTTAAAACCAACATTCTTACCTACTAAAACAAATCAACTTTGGACCTAAATGATACACTTCCTTTTTCACTTATGGAATTAGAATAATCAATCACTTCTACACTATTCTAAATAAATAAAAAAGAGGTAGACATAAAGAAGGGTTCTGCTTCAAGGATCATCCAGTCAAGATTTCAAGCACAGTATAATGATACAGAATGAGCCAAAATTTGACTAGAGTCAACATCTAATGGAAATAACTTTCATTCTGATGCTATCTAGACAGAGTTCTCATTCATACAATCATCACATATACAAAAAAGAGAGAAAATCTTCATAGGTGTACTTGCAAGCAAAGAAGAAAATTTTGGGGGAGAAGCTTCTCAATATCAAGCCGAGGCCAGCACTAAGCTAGGTCCCATCATAGGTCAATGGAACACTGCAAAGCATTAATGCTCCCATGGAAGAGATGAATTACAGATAATGATGGAATTGTTGATAAAAAAAACTCCCATCATTTCACTGTTGTCACAGCAATTTCATCTCAAACCAGTTTTTCATGTGAAACTGATAAAAAGGGGATTCTGTAAGAATGAAGTTGTACTAAAATGGTCAATATCATATGCAATTATTTTTAGAATGAGTTCCCACCAAGGTGGCATGCAGGAACAACCAAAGACATGAAACCCAAATCTACTGGTCTCAGAATTTCTCCAGACATTCATTATATAGCTCATACTACAAAGCATACTCAAATTTAAGAAATAAACAGACATTTTTAATAAGTTTGACAGAAGCATCCTCATGTACACTATTTCACTTGCTTTGTGTGTTTGGTTTCTCCATGATGTATACAACTGCACATGCATTTAGAAGGATAACAATGTAATTCTAAAGGGCTAAATACCTTGAGGCAAAGGCGAGCAGAAACATCTTGATCAAAAACACCGAGTGCTATTACAGGAAGGGAAGTGAAGAAGACATTGTAAAAGGACAAGTACCAATCATTATAAGCAGGTTGTCCCGAGAAAGAAGCATAAGCCTCAAAGCAAAATAGGGTAAACCCAAATGTCATATTTTTGTAGAAGAAATAGCAAATCTGCACAAGCAAAAGAAAAGGAATTTTAGTTCCAGCATGATGAATGTTGTTGAAATGACAAATGTATTTTTCCATTCTCAAGTTTTACCCTGTTTTAATTTAAATAAAATGGCAAAAGTTGAAATGGTCATCCTTATACAATTCGAAAACAAGAACAAACCCAAAGTGTTACTTAGGGAATCAAAGCCATAGAGTTTGGATTTAATCACAAAAGCATCAACAGACACCAAAAAAGTAGATAATAACAGACATTAACCAAAAAACCACTTCACATGGAAGAGCTACTTTGGTCACTCAACAATTTGGTGTTGGTTTATTTTAGATCAGGACCATTTGAAACTTGGTAATGATCATTTCTCAACAATTGGGCATGGGGTTTCTAATTTTATTTTTGATAGAAAAGGATAGAGAAGCAATCATTATACCATCATTGCTATCCGCCTGTAACACCAGTGACCATGCACAAGCAACAAGCGCTCCAAAAATCGGAATTGAGCAATAGCAAAATCACTGGACATAACAGCCTGTATTCCCAAACCACAACAAATCACAATTGAAATATGTAAACTCTCAACACTACTACTAACAAGAGAGATCAGGCTAAAAATGCAAGGGTTATGAGAGATTTCATAAATAAAATAATACACAACACACTAGAAAAATGCACCAAATGTGAATGTCATAACATGCCCTTCAAGTTCTCTCTGCAAGAAAGACTAAAGAGTACATGTTACTGCCTGAAAAAATATGAGAAGAAGATGAGAATGGATTTAAATAAATATCTGAAATACTCCACCTCAGCAAAAAACTATGATGTAGGGATTTCTCAGATCCCCTAAAACACATTTTACTTCAAACATTCCAGATGGAAATTCATCATCTGATTCGATTTCTCAAATTGCAAGTCAAAATTCAGCAAACATCCAGTCAAAAAGCTTCTTCTAATGGAATCCTAGGATGTTAAAGATCCATGGAAATCCGTCCTTTTTCAACATGTGGTTATAGATTCATGAAGTAAAGAATAAATTAAGACACATTCTACAGTTGTTTGAAAAAAAAAATCAAGAAACAGCAAAAAACAATATTGAGCAAATCTGCAGAAAACACTAGCGAAAAAGGACAAAGAGGAGGGAGTGAGGAAATGATGAGAACATCTAAGAAAAGGTATAAATAAGAAATATACAAGGCAGTCCCTTGTTGGCTTATCCCAAATATTAGTGTTTAAACCTAATATGCTAGTTCTAGGAGAAAGACAATGTATCTGAGAGAGCATTCGATACGAGTGTAACTGTGTAAGCATGGGAAATTTGCACTTATTCAATAACTACCTTCCATCAGAAAAAGAAAAGACCACTATATTGTGGGTTTCATAGTAGGCTAAATTTGTGCATAGTGGATAATTTAAATTCAACTTTGGAGATCATATACATCTTTCAAGACAAGGAGTAACAAATCAAATACAGTCCTAACACTTAGCAATGATTTGCTTTCCCTTTGCATTTTTCAGTGTTTTTGGATGTAGAAGTGACTTAGGAGTGCAGTATTTAGGCCCTTACGAGGTAGAGTACTTGAATGAACAATCACAACATTTTTCCTTGTTGGAAAATATAATCACGAAACTTCTTTGATTGGATACATCATACATTAGTTGTTTCTACATGTCTTCTCAATGTTGTTGGAAATCTTTTTTTGTTTCAAGTCCAAATTATTCACACCATTGAGCTACTTAAAATTTAAATAACCTTTTCTAGAGGTTGCTTCAGATTTAAAGATCTTAAGCAACTTCTTTTAGCATGAATTCTTTTCCTTTTTTGCCCCCTCTTTTTTCTCCCTTTTGAATGTTGAAGCTAAGTGGAGCCTCAACTTGTGGTTGCAAAACAAACAGCCTCTCAAATCTGCCTCAGGTACATCATGAATTTTATCAGTGTTCTACTTTGTTGAAAACTGTTTTGATCTTCTTATAACATGATATCAGTTCCATAGCAACCAATTGACCTACAAAATTTGGATGAGGCAACAATCACGAGACTAACATCATCAATTGCTTAAATATAAGGAAGATATGATGATTTGCTAAATTTACAAAATGCTCATTGAGTGGAATGAGAAGGTATAAGAACCTGCATCCCCTCAACACCACTAATGCCAACACCAATATCAGCCTCTAGAAGCATGCCAACATCATTCGCTCCATCTCCAATAGCTAGTGTTGTTTTCCCTGTCCTCATTTTCACCAGTCTTGCAACCTGCATATCTTTTACACTTCTATCAGATTATTTTGATGTCAGCAAAAGCATCAACTCACATTCAACTGGCATGTCAAAATTGACGTTAAAATATAAAAATAAAACAAAAAAAAATCATGAAAAAACATTTACCATGGCCTTCTGTTTTGGAGAGGAACGACAACAAATAACAGATGCACAATCAATTGCAAGATCCAGAAACAAGCTCGCCAAATTTTCCATTAGAGCAAAAGTCAGAGACTTGCCATCGATTATCAGAGCAGAAGCAACAGAACTTTTTTTCGCAGCACTAACTTCAGATTTTCCTTCATGAATTTGTGTTTTGATGCTTTCTTGTGAAGCCTAAGAAAGAATGTGCAGAAAAAAAAAATGTCAAGAAACAATTTCTAAGACCATATGAAAGTTGTTTGACGAACTAAAATCTTTTAATAGCATCCAAAATACCTTCGTAGTGGCTTCCTTGTCCCCCTGTTTCTCCAATGCATTTATATCTGGTGTATCCAGTGTGATTATAATCTGTTTCATGCCTTGCCTAAGTAAACTGCATGCAAACCTGCACAATCTACTTGAGTTACAACTTGTTAAAACCACAATTCATGACAAGGCCAATAAAACCCGGGACATTACATACTAATAAGCAGAGATAAGAGCCTACTCAACCAGACCCGATATTAATAGCAGTTTCCATCTTATCGCCTGTCAAAACCCATATCTTAATGCCAGCCTGTGCAAGTTTGTCAATGCACTCTGGAACCTATACACCGGAGACGATAACTGGTCAAACTCTCAAACACTCAGCATGAAAGTATCAGCTCGAATGCAGTAACAACAATGCTTTAATGTTAAAACAAGCATGGATCTACATCTCAAATGGCACTACATGCATTCTAGGCAGTACATGCACGACTGCATGTAACATAAGTTCTACAGAAGAGCATTCACTTCTTCATGTTTATGTTTGCATGCAAACTGAAAAAGATGAAATGCTTTCCCCACATACCCCCTTCTGCAGTTTGTCTTCAACTGCTGTAGCACCAAGAAGAATCAAATCTTTCTCAATGTTATCAGCAGCTGCATCCACCATTGCATCTCGGTCCGCACTAACAGAATTTTTAGCATTTGAGAACTCCTCTTGCCATATATTGTACTCTTCATCACCAACCTCACGGTATGCAATTACTAAGGTTCTTAAACCAGCGTCTGCATATTCCTCAATATGCTCTTTCGTATTGGCCTCAAATATTCGCCCATTTTCGGAAAGCCTTTCAAACATTACACTGAACGCAAGGGTATAAGCATCAAATTTAGATTCATTCAACCATAGAAATGTAGTTTTGAAGCATAGAATAAACAAAGTATCCACCTGTCTGCACCCTTGGAGAGAAGTAATAACTGACCCTCTTCATTCCTCACAATTACAGACATACGCTTACGAGAACTACTAAACTCTAAAACCTGAAGAAACTTATATGACCTGAAATTCAGAAACAGCATATCATATAGAGAATGAGAACAATTGCAAGTGCCCACAAACAGGCCAAGCTCATTTACTTATTTCTTGTGCAATTTGATCGATGTTAAGTGAATGGGTGATGATGTCAGGCAGAAGTCCCACCACTTAGCCTTCAGTCTAAATAGGTAATCAGACCAGCCTAATCAGTTGAACTTTCGGCAAACAGGGCACTCATTTCTATTTATTGGTATTTAATAGAAGAAAGATGGGAGTCAAATGACTCAAGTCAGGACCAACAAATGATTAAACCTGAAGCCAGGACCAGGTCTAGTCAAAATTAGCCTGTGGCAGTTGGCTGATGCTCAGCCATGAAGTCCATGGGTTTGACACATAACCATTTCAGGCAAAAAAAAAAAAAGGACCAGGCCCAAACCTCTATATACTAGCAGACAACTCAAATACAGCCTAAAGCAAACAAGGCTGTGGGTTTGCAGACCCTTTTCTGTCAGTAAAAGTCAAAACTTCTTTCAACTGTTAGAAAAGGAAAAAGCACTTGCAACCTCGATAGAACAGTCAATTCTAAAAAATCTGAGTAGCTCGTAAGTCAACCTTTCTAGGGGAAAGATAAAGCTTGAAATTGATCTGAGTTCTGAAGAAAGCTTACCTGTCAACTTTTCTACCAGTCGTAGGATCTAACTCATGCAATGAGATGCTAGTCTGGGTTCTTTCATAGAATTCAAAACCAAGCTCTCGTGCAGCTATGACAAAAGCTGCCTCATCTGGAGACTCAGCTTCATAAGATATTTCACCTGATTCATCATCCACTTCAGGAATGGCTGTATGGCATACGGCCAAGACGTGAAAGAATTTCTGTATGACATCTGAATAAGGTTCTTTCACCCATTGCCCATTCATGATGCGCTCATCTCTAAAGTTGAAACCTTTGATTGGTGTTCTCGAGTTGTCACCATTATCTTTCCCTGCATCATATGATTCATCCTGAAGCTCAGGTGCATCATCCTTTATCCTTTTAGCCATTGCCTTCTCCACTTCTGTCATGCCCCTACCATAAGCAATGCCTGCGATGGAGCATTTCAAGAACTCCATTGAGTTGCATGTCAACGTACCTGTTTTATCCGATAGTATCGTATCAACTTGGCCTAGTTCTTCATTTAAATTTGATGTGCGGGCACGTGCTGGCTTGTCTGTTTCTTCATAATACATATCTTGATCTTGATTAATAAACATACTCTGCAAGACTTTCACAATTTCTATGGATATATACAAGGATATTGGGATCAAATATCCATACAACATAAGACCTGTCAGAAAATGGAAAAAAGCAGCCAAAGCTGCTCTTTTAGGGTCAAAAAACACAGTCGAATCATCTGGTCTGAGATACCATCTTTTGTACTTCCCATCACTAATATCCTCCTTGGTTTTTATTCCAAACAAAATCGATCCCACAGAGGAGATCAAAATAAGGATACTGAAAAGAAAATAGATTATCTTATCCATTCTCTTCTCAATCTTACTCCTCTTAGAAGGAGGATCGGTAGCATTCTGCAGCACCTTGGTGTCATTCCCTGTGAAAATGACCACACCATATATATGCTGAGTGTTTCGAAGCTTTGAGTCTCTTAAAAGAATCTGTTGTGGTGAAAGGGGATGTTGTATGCCTTCATAGTGTAGGCTTCCAATGAAAGAATACAGATGCTCATTTGGGTCCTCACATTTGATCAATGCCTTAAAATTTTTTAAGGACTGCTCATCATGCAATGCCAGTGTCACCTCTAGAGCTTGCTTAAGTTTTAAATTGGTCTCCCCATCAAGGTTCATGGTCTCAACATAACAAATCCCATCATCATAACTTGACGAAAGAAAAAGCAGATCAGCAGGAAAGAACTCATCTTTCTCAACCTTAACAAGATCTCCGACTCTAAGTTTCTTCCAAGCAGTTTCATAGAAAGCATTGTCTTTCCCAAAAACTTTGACCTTCCGATTGTTGACTTCGATATCCTGAAAGCATTTGAGACTTCCATTAATTATTCCAAACATAATTGGGTATGATGTGGATAAACAAGTGAGAATGCAATATTCTAAACTATGCAAAGCGCTTTCAGCTCAGTTAGGCCAAACAAAACCTACAGGACCCAGATAAAAGTACACCAATAATCGAAGGTGATAGGGGTAGGTAGAGGACCTCTTGACATGTGTAAAAGGTCCAGCCTGTTTGAACATGTCGAGTAAGAGCTGAATTGCCCACAGTTTAATAGTAGCAAGATGCTCATATATAAGGAGTTTGAGTGCCAGATGCATGTCAAATTGTTACAAGTGACAATTTACAGCAAGAATGGCGGGGTCAGGCAAGGTGAGCCATAGGAAATAACAAATTTTTATGCCTAACACAACTTGAATTTTTTATTACTGACTCGACCCAACTTGACCCGACACGAATTTTATTTTATTCAACCCAACCCAACCCATTATTTTCATAAAAATAGAAAAAATGAGAGGAAAAAATGTTTTTAGTAGAAAGAGAAAGATGAAAGGGATTCTCTTTCATGTGAGCCTATTGGGATATGGAAAATTGAAGTAGTAGGCTAAGATTTTTTTAACTTAGATGGGATACATAAAATAAATTAATAGGTAAAAACAAAAGAATTCGTTACATAATAATTTTAATTCAATTCAGGTCAAGTTTGGGTCGGGTTCAGGTCCAGGAACACTCTACTGAATAGATGAATGAGTTACATATTAATTTTAATTCAATTCAGGTCAAGTTTGGGTCAGGTTCAGGTCCAAGACACCACTAGTCAACATGACCCGAATTCGGGAGATTTTTTTTTTTTCTTAAGAAATCCATGTCCCAAACCCCATTTTTCAGGTCAGGTCAGGTGGATTCATGGATCATGTCAAAAATTTCCACCCCCAAGTAGGAGAGTAGATTCGTGGGTGCCAAATTGTGACAAATGAAAATTTTCGGCAAGGTAGTATTCTTGTGGATGTAAGAGGATTGGGAATCATCATAGGAATCCCCAGGTAAACCCCACAAGTTGAGCGTTGTTAGGCCTAATAGAGTTCAAGCTCTCTATGATTTAAGCTTTATTAGGACAAATATGACCTCAGGGCATGTGGCTGACTGTTGTGACTTTGACTAGGTGGTGCAATCAGGGCCAAGCCCAGCCCCAGCTCACATGTAAATGCCCAAAAAAATTGTGAGGGCTTACCTGAGCCTGGAACATTAAACCTAAGCTTGAAATCGAGTTGGGCTGAGAATTTGCGCCTAGCTCAGAACCGTAAATCTGAGAAAGCCCATGAATTCAATTTTGTTTACAAATGGCATCTCCATGATTGATTTTTCTGCTCTTCTAAAGATTGTTGGGTTCATTTTATGTGGGCGAAGCATCTGAACAACACTGGTGCCCTGCTCCAAAACAATTGCTTAAATCAACTTCAATGGAAGTCATGGCAGCATAAATACATTTGTTGGGTACGGTGAACTGATATGAGATGATGAAAGCAATAGTATTCTTTCCTATTCTGCTTTCTTCAGGAAACTTCAGTAAAGGGGGCTGAAGTTTACGCATGATTCAAGGATGTTGCACTCTTGCAAATTTGAAAGCTGATAAGGTTATAGTAGAAGCAAACTCTTATATGAACACCAATGGACTCAGCCTGATGCTTCTTTTCCATGAAAAATGGTTGATTGGATAGAGAAGATTAGAGATCTAGTGAGTGTTTGGAAACTTTCTCATTTGCATGTCCAAGTTCAATCTATTTTGAAGCCAATGAGTGTTTGGAAACTTTCTCATTCTCATGTCCAGGTTCAGTCAATTCTAAAGCCAACGACATTGTTAAATCTGGGTGGAATTAACTTCATGTAATTTTACCCAATATGTGCTACCCCTACTGGAAAAATTAGGAGTCAACCTCTTTTCAGTCCATTGAGTCCTTAAAAATCTTCTTTCAGACTCTCTTGGTTGGATGAGATCCTGGTCCCTTGTCAGAGACAGGTCAATTCTTTGAAAATTGGTAGATTTGACAATTGCTTTGTTTGTTTGGAATACAATAGTCAAGTTTTTTTGGAATAAAGCATCCTCTAGAGACAACATGATAGAAAGAATCAAGCTAAACATTATCCATTCCACTTTGTTGGAAGAGGCCTTTACAGGGTGCTCAGAGAATCAATCTGGAGTGTGATGGTCATCAGTCCTTTTGGTGTTACAAGAGTCTGCCAACTTCTCCTTGAAAGTTCCTTCTTGGCTACTTGTATCCTCCCACTTTAACTGAGTCTTATGTTATTGTTATGTTTGGAGACAATTTTGAGTAGAACATGAAGGAGATTTTACATCTGTACAGTGGTAGAATTTTTTTGGTTGCAGTGGCATGTTAGAAAAAAAATTATACAAAGAGGGGGGAGGGAGGTTGTAGAAACCATCATCTATCAAATGGGAGAAAGTGGTGAACGGTAACATTGCCTGACATTTGCTGTGTACAGTTTCTAGCATTCAAAAATACCAACCAGACAACGCTTAGGAGAAAGTGGGTTTTCTCTGAGAACTGTCCTGATCCAGACAGACTTGAATAGATGATGGTTATTACAAGTTTACGATGTGCAATTCTGTTGGGGAAGAAATTTTAGAATAGAAGCTTTATCCAGTAAAAGCATTCAAGAAACCAAAGTCCCTAACATGAATCCCCATCTTAAATTCATAAATTAGAAATGCTTTTGTTGTTTTCCTGTTCAAACCAATTGAAATCTCACTGCTGATACAGAACTGAACAGAAATTCAGTAAATCCATCAATCACATTTAACAAGAAGAAGAATATGAAGAGGAAGAACACTAAAACTTGAACTTCAAGCAGATTTTGAACTTCTTTCAGGTCAGAATCCTAAAATTGAAAAGAAAAAACAAATTCAATTCATGTTTCACCTGCTTTTTACGCCGCCAATCCTCCACAGCCTCCTTCGCCATTGTAGCTCCAATCACAACCAATAGGGGCAAAAGAACACTAACTGCCCTGTATGGCGCCAATGGACTAAATGATACAAACGCCACCACGAGGAAGTAAACATTTGCAACCCTCCGAAACTGCTCAAAGAGGGACTTGGGTAAGAAATTTGCCACTGTATACTTCGTCGTGGAGACTTCATTTCTTGGATAATTAAGTAAGATCGCTTGGGGGTCGTCCGGATCATTACAATGGACAATTCTCGAGTATCCTCTCTGCCCAATCTGAGAATGGTCATCCTTATACAGAGACCGGATGCAAGAAAATGCATAGATCTTGCTGAAATGAATACCCCTTCTCCTTTCCCTCGCCATTTCCAAGTTGTCCAGAACAAATTACATGCAAGAATCAGGAATTGATCAAATTCTTTCAGCAACAAAGAGAAGAAATATCAAATACAATGTATCAAATCCTGCTCATTCCAAAATTCTGCTGCAATTTCCAACTGTCCATTGTTCTGCTCTCAAACCCATGACTCAACTTCTAAAAAACAAATGACGGATTTAGTTTTCTTGTTTTCTTCTATTTTCTTTTCCACGAAGAGATGTCTGAGGTCCAAGCATGGAATCTGATGAGAAAAATCAAATGGTGTTGAGTTCCTTTGTTCCTGGATGGATTGTTGAAGGAGGAATTGCATGTGAGCAGCACCATCAAACAGAGCTGCACAAAAACTCCAAAAAGACGTCAGAAGACCAAGCCAGTGGAAGTAGAATGCGGAGTCTTGGATGCAAGGGAGCTGGAAAAAGATTCTTGGGCCGCTCAGAGGAAGTATGAAATGGGAGAAATCAAAATCTTAGAAAGTGGGATTTTGAGGATTCCTTGCTTAGAAACCAAGTAACTAAGAAGGAGAAATTACGACGACGTGTTTGTAACAATGCCAAAGAGAGACACAGTGGCTCTGAAAAAGGAGAAGGGAAAGGCAGAGGGAGCCAGCCGTCACTCTACTACGTGCGTTTGTTGCTGGATCAGATGGAGAAAGAAAGTTTCCGAGACTACAACAGCTGTCCACATTGAGAACTGTAATGCTGACACGTGGCAGTAATGTTGTATCCATTTCCTGACAAGTGTAGACGAAGGTTGAGATGGTGAGAATTCACTCACGTTTACGAATTTCTTTGAAATCTCTTTAGAGTGAACCAATTTTACTCTCTGCAAAAAGATAAAATTAAGAATTCACTCATTCTTTTATCTTGTTATATAAAATGTTTGTAGGAGAATTGCTATCTTTTATTTTTTCTCAAATGAAAAAAAATTGTAGTTTTTTTATGTTTTTAAATTCTTTACTTCTTCTTTTTAATTTTGTTTAAAACTAATAAACAAATATTAAATAAATTAATTCAAACTACTTACACGTGATTAAAAACATAGATGATAGAGAAAATTAAATTATATTTTATAAAAAAATCAGTTTATAGAATATAGTAGAGAAAATTCACTTAAACTTATATTTAAATTATAAAAATATCAACCATTTATTAAATTAAGGTGAAAAACTTAGACCATCAAAGATACATTAATAGTCTAAATAGGAGTTTAAATCTCGGTCTCGACTGTAGTTCGGTTCTCGACAGAGAACTTTCTCTCACCTAATTTTTTTTAATTAAAATCTGAGATATCGGTCGATAACGACGAAATATATAGATGATCGGCTGATATTTAAATCCCTGTTCTAAACACATACTTATTAACAAATTTTAGCATGAAACAAAATGGAGTTACTTGGTTTCCACATATTAAAAAAAAATAGTCCGAAACAAAGTTTTCTGCACAGTTATACTAAAAAATTACTCATAATTTATAAATATCAATAATATTTAATAATATCGATTAATATTTCAAAAATACATGTATGAGTCAAAATTAGACCGAATTTTTTTTATTAATTTTTTAAATTTCCTCATAGTAGAATTTAGAAATCTATTTAATCAGCTCCATTTGTGCTGGCCCAACAATTGAGTCCATCATCCTTATTCTTTTGAGCAGGAATTCAGTGCTAAGGAAAAGAAAATGGAAAAGGTGATGAAACTCGTGAAACGCGAGGAATGTGGGTCATTAATTATTCGTGCAGGAAGACAATTACTTGACAACTGATGGACAAGAATAGGACAGCCACCCATTCAAGTCCAAATTATAAATTATAAAACTCGTGTTAATGTTAACACTCTTTCTCCTTTCAGTTTCCACAGGGCCTTTTATTTTATTCAAATTATGGGGCCTCAGCCCATTCACTAAAGTGGCATTTGGATAATCAAAAGAGTAAATAAATAATTAGTGGAGTTTCACTACTGAGTGAAGAAAATTAGCATTTAACGAGCTCAAAGTTTGGATATCAATATCAACAGCCTGGGTTAGGAGCTCCTCAAGCCAGATACAGTAGCAAGAGAGTTGGGCTTGATCTGAATCTACCTCTGGGACAAGGGCTTTTACGAGCAAACGTTAAGTCCATATCATCTGAGATGGCCCTAGATCTTGGCCCTAGATCTCGGCGCAATATGTATCTAGCTCATCACATTCATCATCAGATAACAAAATTCTATCTATTTAGAGATAGATTTTTGAGTTTTACTTCTCCACTGATCCTGTCAAGAACCATAAAATCTTCCAAAATGTTATCTATCATGTCTTGTTTTATCCCTTCTCTCGATGTTTTTAGTAGTCGACCTCATCTCCAAGTGTCTGCTATTTTTAACCTCATTACTTATCTAGATGCTCTCGACATATTTACTCTATCGAACCCCTACAACATGTATTGAACCCCCACAACATGTATCAGTCCCTCCTGGATCAATGATCAATACATTGGTGGCCAAGATCTAAAATATAGATTTTAACAATGTCTTTGGTCCCTTAATGCAAATCTCTACTTCAGTCTGTTGGGCTAGTAGACTCACCCAGAGCTACCATTTACATTTTCTATTTCTATCTCCCTTAGAGTTCTCCTTGAATTTGAGTGAATTGTCACTTTGTCAGGTTCTAGACAATGCTAGAGTTGGGTGTTGTGATAAATGGACCGGGCCCCTGCTTTGAATTTTCACTTTTTTCCATTAGCCCCAGCTTGAGCTCATATTAAAGCCCATTTATGAGTATCAGAACTTGGGCCTCATTTTAAATTAGACTTGTCCCATGTCTGAATTCTTCTGAGGCTGAGCTAGGGGTCCCCGAATTTTCGGCCGATATTTGATTTCAGCTGAGATTTTTCTCTCTCCTCATTTTTTTAAAAAAAATATAAAAGACTATTTTTAAAATTTTTAAAAATATAAATATCAGCCGTTATCGACTGGGCCCACACCAATATTTGTTTTTTTTTAAAATAAAAAAATAAAAATCAGCCGATATTCGGCCGATTTTTTTTATCTCTGGCCAATAGTATGCATATAAGCCGAGATATCTCGGTTGTGGAAATCCTGCGTATCGGCTGAGATTTCGACCCCTGGGCTGAGCTGCCTTTCAATTTTCAAAACACTGGCTCTCTATATTAGGGATAAAAATCTCGGAAATTTGAGATCTTGGCCATTTCGACCGATATTAGTCATATCGGATATCGGTCGAGATCTCTCTCTCCTTTAAAAAAAAAATCGATATTTTTATATATTTTATTTTTTTTGAATTAAAAAAAAATAAAAAGGTGCTTGTTTTTTTTTAAAAAAAATCGCAAATATCGACTGATAATTGGACCATTATTAGACCAATATTTGCCGATATGGGCGTAGATATCGGCCGAGCCCACGATGTTTTTTTTTTTTTTGGGAAAAATGACCGATATTTAATGACATTGGCCGACATCATCATAATACGATCCGATACGATTACTATGGGCCAAGATTTTCTTCCTTGCTCTATATACACTACAACACATAAACAACAAAAATAGGCACAAACATAAAAATCTTCCACCAACAATCAAATTCCAACAGACATTGTCTCTTATTTTTCTGAAGTCTACATCATTTGGTTTTCTAATAAAACAAAAATTACAGCATCAATATTGAGAGATACCGCTGTCTTGGACATAAGCTTGCCATCACTATCTAAAAATAGAGAGTTTTTTTCCCTTTTTTAGAAAAAAAAAAAAGAAAAAGAAAAAATAGTGCATAACCTATAGGAATTATGCTGAAAATGAGATTAGAACGTGTGTTTAATGGACTCCATAGTCGTCGATCCATCGTTAGATTTCCATTCACAAGGTAATGAACATTCTACCCATCTAATACATCATGGACCATCTCATTTAAACTTAATTTTAATAAAAAAAACAGGTCATATCAGCTGATACATATCATTTAAAGACTTGACAAACTTTGAATACACGTAATTACCCGACAAAAATCTTAGAGCCCCAACCTCCAACTTACATCTCAGTTTTCTGATAACCCAGCAGGCATTGATGGACTTAAGATGCATCGATCAAGTTCAAAAAGTTTGGCTTATGGACCTTTGCATGTGGAATTCTCGGTCCTTTATTTCAAAAAACTAGCATAAAGGGAATAAATAATAGGTTATTAATTGATAGATTATAAATTATAAATAATAAAAATCTATCGAAGAAAGAGAAAATTCTAAGATGGATTTCCAGAAGTTAGAATGAAGGAGACAATTGAGATGGAGAAATAATGTGCCGGTTAATTTATCTTCTGGATTTAAAAGTTTAGCACTTTGATGGTTGTAGGAAAGAAAGAAAAAAAAAATAGATGGCCAACTGAATCATTTTATCTTTGATCTAGAAAAGTTAGATAAATATATTTATTCAATAGTGAGAAATTGACAATAATTAAGGTTAGACAAAGATTCAAAAAGTTAAATTTGTACAAGAGGAGATATATTTGTAGGAAAAGTAGGAAGATATTTTTTCAAAAAAAAAGAAAATTAAAACTATAATTTCTAAGAGTCTAAAGAACAACTGATAAAATAGAATCAATTTAAAATAGATTTTAGTTAGATAGACATACAATTCAAGAAAAATAGATGAGAGTGAAAATAGAGCTGTGACTTTGAGACTGTTAATATGCTTTAAAGTCATGCAACGTAATTTGATAAAGTCTGAAGTTAAAAAAAAAACCCTGAAAACATGGAAGTGCGTTTGACGGTCAGACACAGTCAGATGCACTCTCCGTCGTCCGTTAGTCTCCGCGCATATCTCTGATATATTAAAGAATTTGATCGTCAATGGTAGACGCCATGTTTGCTGGAGGTCTCGTATTACAATTTAATGATATTGGATTTGACAGGATAACAGACAATTATATTGAATTCTGAGTGGTTGTCTTGATATAAAACTCATTCACACTGAGATCAAGTCACCCTTAACGTACAAGGGTCACTTTTTATAGTTTAAACTGATGTGTAAAGATCACGGGTTTAAAAATTAATCAGGCCTATATGAGAATATCGGTGATATGTAAATATTGGCTGATATATCTGGATATATCGGTGATATATAAATATCGGCTGATATATCTGGAGATATGTTTCTCTTTCCTCTTTTTTTTTTTCTAAATTAAAAAAAAAAAAAAACTGAAAGACATGTCTTAATTTTTTTTCTATGAATAAAAGAAAATATCGGCCGATATTTAAAATATTATCCTTTATCATGACTGATATGGACAAACATTGGTGAAATATCAGTGGGCCCACGACCGATATTAATTTTTTGTAAATCCCCATATTATAGATGTCGGCGATATCATAGCTAATATATTTGTTGATATCACCGATATAAATATTGTATAGCCGATATATATTGTATTGGGCCCTTAAAAAATCAATATATAATGGCCAATACATATGGTACGAATTGAAAGATTTACACATGCTCTAAGAATTTGTAAGATGAGACACCTGAAAACCTTGGCCTAAAAAAAACTGGCAACTCTATTAAAGAATTCAAAATAAAATAATTCAACATAATATTTTTTAAATTCAACTCACATGACATAGGCAAAAATCGAACATGAGATGCATTGGCTCATAAAGGTGTAATTCAAATAAATTGTTGTAAGTTCAGTAAATGACAATTCAAGAATAAATTTAAGGTGAATAAATGAGTAAGAAAGATAGCTAAAAAATTTATCATTAAAGTATATAATTGTGTTAGATACGTAAACAAACATATGCATTGAATCATCTCACTTCATTACATGAGCAATACAAAATCAAAGGCTTACATTATCACAATATTTAAATATCAAAATTAAAAGGCTATAATGATCAAATAGTCATAATTTTACACGTATTATATTCATGCGGCCTCCTATATATTTCATACAATCGTCAATACTTTGGTTTGATGTTCATGAGCCACTTGTATTCCATATTCATTGGGATTCAATATATGTTCTTGTTTGAGTCTGTCCTTATAATATTATGCTCATACACATATATATAATTTTGTTATCATCAAAATTACTCATATACCTACGGGTTGAAACCGAATAATTGTCATATTCCAGTTGTGTCTAGTCTTGCCTAAACCTAGGGCTGCAACTCAAGTCGGGCGGGTCGGGTTTCTTAAAACCCAATCTGACCCGAGTTAATATATATGGAATCCAACCCGACCCAATCTGAATTGTCAACCTAACCCAACCCGAATTCTAACCTGAGTCAACCCGCATTCTGACCTGACCTGCATTTTGAACCTATTTTAGCCTGATGGGTAGGGTTGGGTCGGGTTAACTTGTAAAATCCTCAACCCGACACGACTCGACCCGAATTCCATGCGGATTTTTATCTCCTCAACCCAACCCGACCCGATGATCCAAAATTCTTGACCCGACCTGCATGATTTATTGGGTCGGGTCATAGGGGTCGGGCCAAAACCCGATGCGAGTTGCAACCCTACCTAAACTTTTTAAAAGGTATCATTTGATATTACCTCATTCGTAGTGGATTCATGAAAATGTGTCATATAATGCTTTGTCTTTATTATCTACCTAATCAACAAGCTTATTATTAAAACGAGGACAAAATATAGTGCATGTGGTAAAACCACTCGCTTCAACTTGAAAATTCTACTATGGTATGACCCATCAAGAGCAACCATCGGGTCAAGTCTTTATTGCCATGATTCTGGTGCTTACCTGAATCTGTGATTTTTCTTTGAATTTACTTAACATAAGCATGTTTAACTTATTTCTATAAAAATCACAGTGAGAGTCAAACCCAAGAGCTATAATCTATTTTATTTTATTTTTTTTAGTCCGAAGAGGAAAAATCTCTTTAAAACTCCTAAGGTTAAATTAGTTCTCCTAAAACCTCTTTCGAGTGACATTCCACATCCACACAGGATAACCACCGATTAACACCATAAGAGCTCGAACTCATGACCTCTCATTTCTCACCAGTTGAGATAATCTAATTTTAGAAGTACTGTAAATAAGAAATTATTTTTATAATTCGGATGTATCATGTAGGTTACTACTTGCCACCTTATTCACAGACAAACTTTGGCCACTACAAAATGATTCCAATTTTCCCTGGTGCAGTGAAGCTGTGGCCAATTCAATTATTCAAAAGATCTAACATCGTTTCTTCTTTCTTAAAGTTTCTTTTAGTGTTGTAATAAAAAATTCAATGCCATTGCCCATGGGCCAAGCTTATTTAAATGTCAATGAATAATTGCAATTTTAATTTTTCTAATGTATGTCTACAGGTGGAATCGAATCTAATGATTAATTAAATCAGACCACCCCCATATAACACCCAACTGAACTACTCAGTTAGCTCTGCTAATATATAATTTAAATGGAAGCCATCAACATAGCTTGTGAGAGGTGAAAGCTGAGCACACTTGTGTGAAAAAAAGGAACAGCTGAAAATGAAAGGAGAAAGGTAGAGACTCTAATATATTACTGTTATCACGACTTTATTCCAGGAAAAAATATTTTGAAAATACGATAGCACTGATATAGTTTAAAGTTTAAACGACCTATCATTTATGAAAATAAAATGTAGACTTTTTTATTATATTTAAATTTACTAAATTAGATAAATAGGTTGCACTACCCCAGTGCTGCAGTAACATTTCCACGTACATATAATCCAAGTCAGAATTCCAGATGTTGGTGACCATTAATAAGGCTGTAACTCGGGTCGGGTTTTGGCCCGACCCGCATGACCCAACCCGAGAAATCATGTGGGTTGGGTTGAGAATTTTGGGTCAGAGGGTCGGGTCGGATCGGATTGAGAAGATAAAAACCCGCATGAAATTTGGGTCTCGTCGGGTTGAGGATTTTACAAGTTAACTCGACCTGACTCGACCCAACCCAACCCGGTCTGACTAAAATTAGGCAAAAATGGTTCAAAATGCAGGTCGGATTGGTTTGGGTTAGAATACTGATGGGATTGGATTGTGAAGTTCAGTTTGAGAATTCGAGTTGGGTCAGATCGGATTCTATATATATCAACTTGGGTTGGGTTGAATTTTAATGAACCCGACCCGCCCAATTCGAATTGGAGCCCTAGTGACCAACCAATAAAAAATGACAGTAATTGGATGCTCATAACAATTTTCCTATTACTAGTTGTTTCTGATGTCGTTGGGATTGTTGAAGTAAATTTTATAATTAAGGACAGACGATCATATATAAGAGAATTAGTGCTAATAAAAATGAGTTATTTATCTCCATAATTCATTTCAAAATTCTCTTTTCCAGGCTTTCTTTGGTGTTCCTCGACTATGATTTTCTTCTTCTCTAGTGGGTCATTTCGAAGGGTGAGACCCACTGTTTAAGGATGGAAAAAAAAAAATATATATATATATATATACCATTTGAGTGTTTTATCTGTAAAGTTTAAATGTAATGGATTATTCTAATATTTTTTTATAGGAAACATGTTAAATTTGATAGTGAAAATCATTTTGATCATTTAAAGAGTTTTCTTGACAATTCTAAGGTAGACACCGTATATAAAAGGTTAGAACTTAGAATTGACATGATAGTGAGAGAATCAATTGACACTCATGAACCTTGTCACTATTAGAGTGACGAGGAGTAGAAAGAATGACAAATTTAGCGTTACTTCTTATAAAAGACACTAGTATCTTTCTCAATTTCTAAAAGTAAAACTTACTAAATATAAAAAAAATAAATACTCTTTCTAAAATATACATGAACCGTGTAGGTACATGACGGTTCATGGCCTTCAATAATGTTATTAACAAATTTCATCATTTACAAAAATAAATTATCAAAGGCATTTGTGGTAACAAGAACTGATCAGATAAAGTAGCATGGTAAAAGCATAAATTTTCTTATGATAAATGCATTCAACAATTGACTTCACACGGGGTATTTCAGTTGGTAACATTTTGTCTCGAGATGCAGAATGATGCGAGTTTGAGTCTTCACAGCGTAATTCAGTATCTATCCTATGAGGGTGTGAGATGTCATCTGAAAGGAAGTTTATTAGAACTGTGCTAGAAGTTTCCTCTATTAAAAAAAATGCATCCAGCAATTGGAAGAATATTACATCTGAATTGCAAAAAAAAAGGTTGTTGAGAGATCATTCTCAACTGGAGAAACCAAAACCACCAAGCTTCATTCCAGTCTTCTAGCTGATGAATGAAAGTTTTGTCCTTCTAAATGACCTACTATTTTTATGATGTAGTTTTTTTCATGTAGCAAACATTCTTAAAAGGAAAAAAAAAAGGAGCTTTTTAAGGTCTCATTTTTTGCTATTTTCATCATAAATACCTGTCCTTTAGTTCTTTGAGTGTGAGGCAAATGACAGTTGGAGTTGACTGGTAAACACTTTCTTTTAATAACAGGCAATGTAAAGAATATCACGTCAAGTTATTGATTTTAATTTTAGACCATTCATTGAAACTTTAGGTTAAAAATCACTTGAACAATTATTTCATGAGATACTACTGATGAGAACATACCGAGTACAAATTATTGAGATTGAACTCTTTTGTGTCGAGGAGACTTAATCTCAAAACTTCCTATATATAAACGGGAGAATATAACCATCAAACTAACTCATCAGAATTATCAAAATATAATAATTTTAAACCTAAAGCATTGAATCAAAATTTTAGAAAAAGAAAATAAAGTTCTAGAGATATCAAAATGAGCATAAATCTACTAGAATACTTAGCTTTTTAGACTTAAAAAGAACACAAAGTCTTAGAAAAATAAAATTCACAAGTCTTAGAAAAATAAAATTCACAAGTCAGAGGGGAATATGGTTTTTTGAGGTCATTCTTTTCATGGGTGTGTGTTAGTTTCATGGTTCAAAAACTTGATAATGCACTTTGAAGTATTTGTCTTGACAACATATAAAAAAACTACAAAATATTGAGTCGAACAAATATGGCTAAACTCGATTAAACCATACGATAAATATTTCAAATGAGACTTAATTTTGAGTAGTTGAACAAGATTCATTTATTTCACATGCACCACTGACCAATTTAATAATGGTACGCATCTCTTGTACAAATTTTGCACGAGTCTTCAATCTATTAATGGGATAGAAAAAAGAATGAAACTTGTGACCAAGGTGAGGCTTGCCATAAAAATGGGTTTACAAGGTAAATTGAATGCATGCTGTGAAAAGAGTCCAATATTTTATTGAGAGCTGTAAGTGTTTGACCACAAGTGAGGAAGTGAGAGTGATGGAGAATGAAAAATTGTACAATGTTGCTGTGGACCACATTTGTAATTACATGAGAATTGGTGTTGCCTAAACTCACAATCAATTTTTGATTATTTTAGTAATGCAGTGACTCTTGAAAACAGCTTTCACATGATCTTGTCAGATTGCGTAATCGCTGTGTGTGGTATTAGATGGATTGTACATATTCCAAAGATTACTTTGGACAATTTAGTATAAAAAATTGACATTTAATGATAATGATAATGAAAAACATTGTTGGCTTCATAATAAAAAAATATTAGACGTTTTTTTTCTAAAAGTAAATAATTATATGCTAGAGTACAGACCTAGCTATTTCTACCACCCATTTAATAAAATTTGAAATTTAAACAGAGAGTTTTTAAAATAAGTTTCAAGATGTAAGGTTTGAGAGTTATGGGTCTCCCCCACCTTTCTCAGGTGTTTTGCTCTGCCTTGTTTGAGTTAATTAATATAACTTTAAGCTGGGGCAACCTCCTTTCAATGTCATTCTAATGAAATGGGATAGAGAGATTTAAATTTTGAAAGCGTTAACTATCTAAAATTGTTCCTTGTTTTTAAAGAGTAATTTTAGTTTTTTAAATGTATGTCTCTTGCATATAATTATAGTATGTCATTTTCTATTATTTGTCATAACAATAGAAAATGGAATACTATGAAGCTCAAATTTTAAAAGGGGTGAGAAAATGCAAAAGACAAGCAGACATGAAAAATTATATTATCCAGAAACAGTCGATCAAACTTCTTACATTTTAATTTATCCAGATATGTAATATAGTTTCATTGAAATGTTTGAATATCAAAATTAGTAATTTTTGTCATTATCAAATGAAAACAAGTATTAAAAACCATTCCAAAATTATATCAAACTAAAAAATTAATCCACTAACTTTTTTTTTTTTTATTAACGTGTGGAAAACTCAACACAATCCTACTAAAACCTTCAGGGATGAGCCTACTATCCTTAGGGCACATCAATGTTAGACCATGAGGGCTCGAACCCACAACCTCCCCCTTCTTAAAGCAGGAGAGAACTAGTTGAGCTACATCCATATGGATAATTAATCCACTAACTTGTCAAGTACTAAAAATAAAGAAGCAATAATAAACCTACTTAAACAAAGTTTTTTTTTTTTTTTCATTATTATCAAGGTTTTAAGTCTCTTAGAGCATCTAACTAATTTTCTAAGAGTGACCTTTTGAGAATGAGTGGAAATCGAATTTAGGACCCTCACTTCTTGAAGTAAGTTCGTAGCTATCTCTTTAATCCCTTTGGATTCAAGTTAAATTGAGTTTGAGGTTGGATTCATCTAAAATAGGTGTATGTAATTTGTAGTTTTTACTAAACTCAAGTTAATTAGGCTGTGTTTAACTAATCCTTTTTTAGTTTTACCCATCGTTAAAAGGGTAATTTACACAAAGCAACACTTTGGCGGGGCTGAAAAAATCTATCACTTCTATTGCATTTGTCACTTATCCTAATGATATGATGATAATTGTGACTCTAAAACTTAAACAGAAGTCTACATTTTTAAAGATTTATAGTTAGACAGAGATAATATGAATTTTATGTGTTTAAAAATATAGCTGGATGAATTAAATTGATATGATTTTTACCTTGAAAAGATTATTTTTTCAACCAAGCTATCTCATCTCATAACTGTTGATGGGCCCATTAGAGGAATGCAGAGCCTCTAAGGATGCAGGAATTCATGTTATTAAGATCATTATTAATATTTTATTATATTAATATTTTTAAGTTAGCATGTTGTTGGTGTGGAATACAATGATCCTCATTTGCATTTATTGTGCATTCATGAGTTTGAAGTTTTCATCAAAGCTCATCAATGAGTTGATTTTTTCAGGTCAAATATCTTATAGAGAACAGGTAGACCGGCAGTCAAATACTTACCTCAATCGAACCGTAGAGGCTTCATCATCCGATTGGAATTTGGTTCGAATGGCTCAGATTGAAAATCTGAGTGTGTGCACGTGATCACTTCATTACTCCCTAGAGCATCATACAATTCTTCTTCAGTGGGCCATACCAACTTGCAAATTGCAGGACTCTCTTTCTCATTGTGTCCACTTCTCTCTCTCTCTCCAAGAATCTCTCTTTCAATATTGCAGAAAGGAAGAAAAGAGAGGAGGAGGAAAAAAAATCCTTCTTCTTTTTCTCTCAATGCCCGAAAAGCCGATCCCAAAATCCAAAAAGACAGCTGAAAAGCTCCAGATTCTTCCATCCTCGGCGGAGGAGACTAAGGACAGGATCGGAATAGTTAAATCAAAATCCCCTGTTTGATGCTCCTTCTCCTCTCCCTTCTCGGTTCCATCGCTTCTTCCTCGAGAAAATTCGAAAGGTAGGATCTTTCCCCCCTTTCGCTCGCTCCCCCACGTTTCTATCTCCAAAACCCAGTTTCACAAAAAGGGTAAATGGGGCAAAACCCTATTTCTGGTGCTGAGGGGTCCCGTTTTAGTGCACCCTTAATCTTAATTGGTTTTGAATTATTGCTGGAATGGATGCCTATCCATTACGCGAACTCCCGGGTGTCAAATTAGGTGGGATGCTGTAATTTTCCCGATATATATATTTTTTGCTCCAAATCGGCACCAGTGATCGGCGCTGATGAAAGATAGTACCTATCCTCAATTCCACCCATGGTCTGGTTTGTGATTTTGT
Organism: Chimonanthus salicifolius; assembly: GCA_013350335.1. Taxonomy (NCBI): domain Eukaryota; kingdom Viridiplantae; phylum Streptophyta; class Magnoliopsida; order Laurales; family Calycanthaceae; genus Chimonanthus; species Chimonanthus salicifolius. The sequence continues at coordinate 65,974,020 of CM023534.1, read as the reverse complement.
GCTGCATCGGATGCACATAGAAGTGTATTATCATCTTGTAGAACAGCTTGTGATAATCAATACGTTGAAGTGGAGCATAGGCAATTTATTTCTGCCCGATTTGTAATTTTTTAGGTAGATTTGGGGCTGGAAGTATTGAATTGTACATGTTCTGAGATAAAAGTCACTTCTTTTCCCATTTCAAGATAAAAGAATCTATTTTCTGGGTTTGGGTTGTTTTGCTTCCTAACAATGGAAAACCAATTCAATTCTTTATGGCTTTGATTGGGATAAAAATGAGCAGCAACCGGAGGGGTTGTTTCTGTTCATACAGCAGTAGAAATCCCATCATCAGGAGAAAGCAGTGACATGTCCTGATATCATTGCTGCGTTTGTTTAATGAAATTTTATTTGTTGGAAATGGTTGGTCAGTTGTTATTTGAGAGACATCTAGCATATTGTTGTTGAGATGGTTCCCTTCTGCCTCTTGAAGTGAACTTCGTGGAAACTGTAGTGATATTGGTTACTTCCCAGACAGTTCAATTGGGTTTGGAGTCTTTCTGGAAGTCAACAGTCCAATATTTACACTACTTAAATATCAAAATATTTAGGTATTGTCATATTGGTAGCCATCTAAATGCAGAAAAAAGGTACGGGGTATTGTACATACAAGATATTTGAATCAAATTTGCATCAGGTTTTACTCTCTTATATAAATTGCCATATTAAAATATCCAACCATGAACTGAAACTTTTATTGTTTCACTGTTATAAACTTATAACCAAGAAGCAGCCTTTCTACTGCCAACTTGCTTTGTCTAATTTGTTGTCTTATCTTGCTTGTCATGCGTGGGCACGATAAACTGATCCAGATCTGTTTGATATTGCATGCTTGAAGTTTTTCCCCTTGTCTCCTATTATTTTATTCTTTTACTAACCTTGTTCTGTTAGTCAGTTGAGGTTGCTTTAACTCGATTTATTGGTTATGCCATTACTATCTCTTGTTGGTTTCTAAATGTGATGTTTTCTGTTTTCCCGTCTATTTTCTTCTCCAGATTTTGCTAGCGCCTGGCATTGGACATGTTTCTAGACTTTTCCGTGGGATGTCTATTCATTCAATTTAAGCGGAATCTTGCTTGCACTGAACCGTGTATGTTGATAACAATCATATTTTGATTTAAGTGGTATGCTAAAGAAAGCTTCAAATTACATATAATAGTGGCTTGTGCTTGAGACAATAAAGCTGAATGCGCACATTCGATTGTATGGGAGTTATCCTCAGAAAGCATTTGGGTCATTGGAATTAATCGACTCCTGAGACAATTGCTCAGTTAATGGTTCTGCACGATTTAAGAAATTCAAGTATAAGCCCAACTTGATGGAATTATTGGGTTTATGTAGAAATTTCACTTTGAGTAGACAAGAATTGTTACCAAATTGGAAAAAGCGTCATTTGGTTGATACCTCGTTGCTAAGTAACTTATGTACATTAAGTTTTTTTGATTGTGGAGGGCATTAATGATGTTATATGAAAAAGAAAGATGGAACATGTATCTGAGAAGAAATTTCCACTCGGCTCGAAAGATTACAAGTTATATGAAGAAGTTGGTGAAGGTGTTAGTGCCACAGTGTACAGGGCTCTCTGCATTCCTCTTAATGAGATAGTTGCCATCAAGGTTCTGGATCTGGAAAAGTGCAATAGTGATTTGGTACATTATGTTTCCCTACTTTATTTTTTAATTTCTGAGTTTTTCATCTATTTATGTAAGAGGCCTTCTTGTCTACATGTGCATTTATCATACATGTCTTTATGCTTTCTCTCATTAATTAGTGAAGTGGTTGGTGTTAAACTACAATTTCTCTCATTTGTTGTTGTCTTACATCAACCATTTCACAGCCAATGAGAAAAATGCATCTTCATACATGCACATATGCCTGAGATCCTCTCTTGTGTAATATTTTATACTGCAGTTTCCTATATACTAATTCTAACTATAAATTAAATTTAACTTATGAACTCTGTACTAATTTGGTAGAGAAGGAACTGGTACACGATGCACATGCTTGCATCTTCTTTTGTATCCTGGGGCTGAGTCCATGAGAACTGTATATTAATTTTCATTCTTGCATGAATTGATGATGAACTGTTTGCCCAAGACTTGTCAAAAGTGTCAAACACCAAAGGCCAATGATCCGAAGTGGTTCTAAGGAAACTATGATGTGGGGATCTCGAAAAAGGTCAAGCCAAATAGTAGATACCAAGAATCTATCAATTTTGGTGAGAGTGGTCCTCTCTTGTCCGTTGGGTCGAGTGTATTCTCCTCCAAAAAGTGGGAGTTCCACTAAGCATAAAGAAGAAATGCAATAAAAAAATTGCTGAGTAATTCGAGTACCATTCTTTCATGGGGTATCTAATTGTTAGGATTGGGTATCCAGGCCAAAAAACTAGCTTATTAGGTGGAGTGACCCAAGTCCAATGTAAGTCCCTAGATGTCCCCTTTCACAACAAATGCAGGACTTGTTCAGCTGCCCAACAATCTCCCCTCTAAACGAGGCTCTCTGGCGGATAGAACGTCACCGACCATCTTGTCTGACTAGGGGATCCCTTGAGCCCACATGCGATAGCCTGGTGACGCAGGACAAGACAAAAGGGTGACCCTAAATGACCCTAAATGCCCCTAAATGCCTAAATGCGATTATGATATAACAAAAAAACTAATATGAGGCTGAAATTAAAATTAAGATTTATAATAACAATTAGAATAATAAAATCTGCCACAAACAAACATGAAATTTTAAGAATTCAATATAAGCAATTATATTTAGTTTAAATCAAGTTATAGCTCATAGATAAAAGGCTTCAAAACCAAGAGGCTTATCAGACCACACAAACACTACAAGCTATCATCCAATAAAGCTGCTGGGTATGACTGTATAATATAAAAGTGATGTGTAAAACAGGGTGGGACAGCAGGAAAGGGTTTAAGGAAAGCAGGACAAGTGTAAGAAAGGTTCAGGAAAACAGGACAGGTGTAAGAAAGGTTCAGGAAAATAGGACAGCAGCAGTTCGGGATAGGTTTGGGATGTACGCGAAAGATGTAGGGAAGATAGGAGGGTGGCAGCAATCTGGGCTGCGACTGGGAGGAGGTGTCTGTAGAGGTTGCGCCAGTAAAATTTGGGTCAAAAACTGGGTATGGAAGCAGTTTTGGGAAACAAATCTGGTTCAAGGCAGGGGGCCGAAAGTTATGGATGGGTTTTAGGAGAGGGGCAAAGGTAGTAGGAAGGGCTTTATGGGGATTCGGCAGTATGTAATGGAGTGTGGGATGGTTACGGAAATAAGGAATAAGCAATGGAGGGATTACGGCAACAATAGAATGGGGTTGTGGGTAACAGTAGGCTAAAGAAAACAAAAGAAAAGAGAGAGGAAGAGGAGAGAAGATGGAGATGAAGATGAGAGGAAGAGTACCTAGAGATCGGAGGAGAGGGCTTCACGCCAAAAACCAAACCAAGCTTCTCACCAAAACTAGAACAAGGATTTCCGTAAAACTGGACTTTTATTTCTTTCATCGTGTCTTGCCCAAAAGGGCTACATAGCTTTATATAAGGCCATGCCTTAAAATAAAAGAAAGCAGAAATTACAAGATTACCCTTGCTTAAAATAAAATCACAAAAACAAGAAAATAGCAAGTAAAAAAAATAGGAGGAGGTGCAAGGAGGATGCACCGCATCACCTGGGACCTGGCTCTGATACCACTCCTATTAGGTGGAGTGACCCAAGTCCTTTTTAAATCCCTATATCTCCTTCTACACTTCCAATATGGGACTCGTTCGTAGCCAATCCCAACAATCCCCCCCCTCCCCCCCCGGGCCGAATGAGGCCAACCATCCTATTCGCCTAGGGGGATCTCTTGAGCCCACATGAGGTAGCCTAAGACCTGGCTCTGATACCACTTGTTAGGACTGGGTATCCAGCCCAAAAGACTAGCCTATTAAGTGGAGTGACTCAACTCCAATATAAGTCTTTAGATCTCTCCCTTCACAACCAATGTGGGACTCATTCGACTGTACAACAATCTCCCTTTGGACGAGGCTCTCTGGTGGATAGAACGTCGCCCACCATCCCGTCCAATTAGGGGATCCCCTGAGCCCATATGTGGTAGCTTGGGACCTGGCTCTGATACCAATTGTTTAGAAAATAAATCGAAAACAATAATCGAACATCTGCAATCCACACAGATCAATCATCCACAACACAAAGATTTTTACGTGGTTCACCCAAAGGCTACGTCCATAGAGCACTATGCCCTATTCCACTATGAAGAAAGTACTGGACAATTTGTTACAAGGATTCCAAACTCTAACCTTAATGTCCTCTCTCTATTTTTCACAGTCTCTCCTTTCTTCTCTCTCACCCTGAGAAAACACCCAACTAAGAACCTTGAAAGAAAATTAGCCTTTGTATACTGGGCATTACAAAATACACAACAAGGCATGCTGGGCCTTACAAATAATCAACCCGGCCCAATTAGGACCTTTTATGCCAAACCCAACAATTATCCAACCTAAAATACTAGCCTACCAGATGGAGTGACCTAAGTCCATTATAAATCCCTAGATCTCCCTCTACACTTCCAATGTGGGATTCGTTCGCAGGCAACCCCAACAATCGCACCTTGAATGAGGCTAGCCATCCGGTTTGCCTAAGGAATCTCCTGAGCCCACATGAGGTAGTCTGAGACTTGATTTTGATACCACTTGTTAGGACTGGGTATCTAGCCCAAAAGACTAGCGTATTAGGTGGAGTGACCCAAGTCAAATATATGTCCCTAGAAGTCTCCCTTCACAACCAATGTGGGACTCGTTCGGCTGCCCAACAATCCCCCCTTGAACGAGTCTCTCTGGTGGATAGAACGTCGAGGCCATCCCGTCTGACTAAGGATCTTCTGAGCCTACATGTGGTACCCTGGGATCTGGCTTTGATACCACTTGTTAGGACTGGGTATCCATCCCAAAAGACTAGTCTATTAGGTGGAGTGACCCAAGTCTTTTCTAAATTCCTAGATCTCCTTTTACACTTTTAATGTGGGTCTCATCCGCAGTTAGCCCCAACACTAATGATATTGAAATCGCCGCATATGCACCAACAATCATTCCACTTGTTTCCAAAGGGAGACAATTGCTGCCAATATGCAGCTAGAGATAAGGAGTTAATCATGCTTAACCTCAGACCTGGAGAGCAACTGATTAGGTCTTCAACATATTTGGTTTGTTTTACTCCTGTGGTTAGTGCCAAAGCTGATTTTCTGTTAACTCTAACTAGTGGATGCTGGTCCCGATTTGTGTTGGTGATCCATTTCCTTAATGTATGTCATGTGTCTTTTCTTTAACAAAACTGAGGGAAAAAGAGGCTTCGGCATGCGAGGTCTGAGTTTATTGTTGTGGTCATCTTTTGGCTTCAATCATGATTAACAATTTGATGACTATTTTTTTAATATTTTTTGAGTGTGAACGATAAAATTTGGTTACTATTAGACATGCAATGATGATGCTCTGCTGCTGATATCCTATTGTCAGATGTCATACCCTTAAACAACACAATGCTCAAACTGTTATATTCTGAAATTTATGACATGGGCAAATATTTTTCTTTTGTTTTTTGTTCTTTTTAGAAGTTCAATAAATCATGCAATTAATAATTTCTCCTTGCTTTATTTTATTATTATTATTATTTAGTTCCATTGATTGCCATCATTCAGTAGGTATCCTCCTCCTTCCACCATGTCATATACTTCAACTCTTCAAGCATAATGCATTATGGAAATATTACTTCTAACAAATGTCATGTTGGGCTTGGATTGTGACAGATTTCTTGTGGAACTGTAATAAAGTTCCCAGAATTTCTTGTACTCTTGTGAAATGACAATGTTTCACAATATGATTGTGATTTCTCTGTCATCATCCTATCTGGATGCTTGGAAATTAATGTGAGTCTCCAGTTTGCTATCTTTTTAATGACATTTTTATTCATTTACTTTTGTATTTTCTACAGGACGGGATACGCCGTGAAGTGCAAACTATGATCTTGATTAATCACCCCAATTTACTAAAGGCACATTGCTCTTTCACCACAGGCCACCAGCTTTGGGTTGTGATGCCTTACATGGCTGGTGGATCCTGCCTTCATATAATGAAATCTTGTCATCCTGAAGGGTTTGAAGAACAAGTTATTGCGACACTATTGCGTGAGGTTCTTAAAGCTCTTGTCTATCTCCATGCCCATGGGCACATCCATAGAGATGTTAAGGTTAGAATCTGCCTCACCTCATCTTTCTCTAGATTTAAATTGCACATGTACCAACCTTAGATTGTTGAATTGCCTCAACTTGCATCAAACCTTTTAAGCTTCTCATAGTTAATTCTGAATTATAGAATGGCACACCATTGCAATCTTCTGCTTCCCTGGAATTCTAACTTATTCAACTGTTTCACTTTTGGTGTGTTATATTCATGGTTGATACTCTTTTGTATCATATGCTCTTCTGCAGGCTGGAAATATCTTAATTGACGCTAATGGTGATGTCAAGTTAGCAGACTTTGGAGTTTCAGCATGTATGTTTGATACTGGGGACAGACAACGTTCAAGGAATACATTTGTGGGGACGCCATGCTGGTGCATTTGATAAAGCCTTCCTGATTTGTTTTCACTATATTTGCATGACTATTGGCTGAAAGTTAATACAATTGCATTTGTTGCATGTTTTGTAGGATGGCTCCTGAGGTTATGCAGCAACTTCATGGATATGACTTTAAGTGAGTGGATGACTAACATGGTCTCTAACCTTGCTTTCTTATTTTTTTCATTAAAAAGCATAAAATTGTAGGTATTTTGTGTTTGCAGAGCAGACATTTGGTCATTTGGAATAACTGCATTAGAACTCGCTCATGGACACGCTCCATTTTCTAAGTATCCGCCAATGAAGGTTAATCTCTATCAGTTCTCTGCTGTTGGGTTTGGGCTGGATTCCAAGGACATTCTGGGATTGGATTTGTATGTACACCTGGGTTAGATCTGAGCCTAATTCTTAAGTTCAACAACCGAATGGTTGGGCGGCATGGGTTCTGTATGTGGGCCTTGATTTCAACCCTAGGAATAAATGGTTTAGCCCTAGGTTGAACTTAAGTCCAATAATAATTCTTCCAACTTTTGCTCAGATCACAACCAAATCATTGCTACACCTAGGTGGATTATGAATCTGTATGTTGATGTATGGGTGATCTTTAAATTTTAATTTTCTTTTGCAGGTTTTGCTCATGACTTTGCAAAATGCACCACCAGGCCTTGATTATGAAAGGGACAAGAGATTTTCTAAGGTTTTTGTTTTTCAATTGAAAATTTTAATTTAAAAAAAAAAAGATTTAAGCATTCTCCTAATAGATCGGTCTTGTGTAGTCTTTTAAGGAGTTGGTAGCTGCTTGCCTAGTGAAAGATCCAAAGAAGCGTCCATCCTCAGAAAAGCTTTTGAAGCACCACTTTTTTAAGCAAGCCCGTTCAAATGATTATTTGGCTCGAACCATTCTTGATGGACTTTCTCCACTTGGTGAACGATTTAGGACATTAAAGGTCTAATTCATTTTTTACCTGTTTTCTATGCCTGCTGTATATGGTTTGCTAGAAGATTTTGCAACATGCTTCTTATTCCTGTACTGACTTTTCCTTTCATTCTTAGGTAAAAGAGGCGGACTTTCTTGTACAGAACAAGGCAATGTATGGGGATAAAGAGCACTTATCCCAGGTTAACAATCTTAAACTTGCTTATTTGCGATTTTTGAATTAAACAAAGTATCCAGTTTTTCATGTTTTTCCTAGATAGTTATCAAATGGTATTGTCAGGCTGTCTTTTCCATTCTTTTTTTTTTCTAATTCATATAAGATCTGATGTTGGGTAAAATCTGTTGGAGCACGTGCTGTCCCTTTCAAGTCATAAGATAGATTGTAACAGCAAAACTTTTTATCCTCCTATTGATATTTCCATTTAAAAAGGAAGAAGATGAGAGATGAAATAGAGATTAGTAAAAGTCGCACTAATGTCTATTCTATTACCACATGACTAGAAGTTGTTTGTGAGTATTCACATATATAATTATGTACCGTACCTTGGAATGGGACTTGTCAAATCCCAAGCTGGGCTTTGGTCCGATTGTGTGTGAATAATTTGTGACTACCTTTCCAAGTTGCATTTGAGATTTTTGTAAAGTATACCTTAGAAATTCTTGTAGGAAAATAGAAGATATTACAAATGAATTACAATGACCTGGGAGTCATCCTTTTGTTCTTGCAGCAAGAGTATATTCGAGGAATCAGTGCATGGAATTTTAATCTGGAGGACTTGAAAACGCAGGCTGCACTTGTAAGGAGGTCCACTTAACTTTAACTATGGCAAGTTGACTGGCTTCAATTGCAAAAGAAACAGATTGGTTTAAGTAATGTTCTTTTGTTGATTCTTCTTTTTGTGTAGATTCAAGACGATGAGGGGATTTCAAATGTTGAGGAGCCAGAAATCAACACTAAACCAAAGGATGGGTATCTAGATGGGGATTTTGCACAAAAAGTGATGCCTCCCAAAACAGCTGGCAGTGCTAATTTTGAAACTTCACAGGAGGTATTCCACTATATTTTAAGATTTGAAGAAATGTATTGTCTTTCTTCACACTTTGCCTTCATGTTCTATGATCCTAGCCTTCTTTTTGAACTTCGTAACAATTTGTTGAATATACTAATCTCTTCCTTTCCCCCACTTAGGATGGACTCCTTGATATTCAAAATATGGAGGGTTCTCTTGCTTCATTTCCATCTCGTCCTCTTCAGGCATTGAAGTATGTTTTATTGTTTCTTTGCTATGCTTCATGGTATTCATTTTCTTAACAAGTTATGACATGCTCATGCATATATTACTTACATGTTTGATATCTCAAATCATTAAAGGTGCATCTGTGCTGTACTTAAAAGTTGACTTTTTCTTTAAAGGCTTCATCATCTTAGTTAAATAAGTGTAGTCAATAAGATATTTACTAATTCAACAGTGAATATTTCTATTATTATAATAAAATATCTTATGGTGCATCTTTTGGTCCATTTAGATCATTGAAAATCCCCACTTCAGGAAATTTATTTAAAGGGCTATTGGTAATTATTTTTACCTCCCCTTCATCTATCTGAGATTATCTGTGGGTGGGAACCCAAGACACAAATTTTTGGATCCAGGTAATAGAAAAAGTGGAAAGAAGATTGGCTAGGTGGGGAAGAAAGTATCTCTTTCTTGGTGGAAGGGTTACCCTCATCAAATCGGTCTTGTTGAATCTTCCAATATATTATCTTTCCCTCTTCGAAATGCCAAAAGGGGTCGCTAAGAAGATCGAGCAGCTCCTTAGAAATTTTCTGTGTGGAGGACTAGGAGTAGTCCCATTGAAGTTGAGGAACCAAGCTCTTTTGTGCAAGTGGGCATGGAAATTTGGGAGAGAACGCGATGCCTTGTGGGTTAGAATCTTGAAAGCCAGGTATGGCCTGGAGGAGACTAGTGGTTGGTTCTTAAGTGAAAATGTGGAAAAAAAGCCATTGCACATTTATATGCGTGGAAACCTACGTAAGATTATACATAATAAATACATAATTACTGTCTTGAAGACATGGTATGGGAGAAAATACTGTAGCAGCGACAATGTTGTCATTGCATGAGATAACATGTGTGATGTGTTAAATTATGGAGTAACATTGAACAAACACTAGATGGGGAAAAGGGGGAAGACTAAGACTCTTATAGCTGGCTGTAATTCCACTTCAAATTGCTTTCATTACTGGAGATACGGTTTCTGCAAAAAGAGAGGAAAGGGTTGCAGTTTTGTAGTCAATTTGCCTTGAAAGGAACAACAGGTGATTCAGGAATTGGTCTTCCTCTTAGATTTGATTTCTACATTGAAGAGGGAGATGTGCTTGTTGGACTGCTGTACAATATTCTCAGGGAGGTGACTCTTTTGATGATTCATAATAGTTGGCTTCAACTCATGATTGACTCTTGAAGCTTAACTTTGATGGGATGCTTTGGGGTCCAGGCCGGCTAGTTTGCTGGATTAATCCGCAACAGTGAGGATCAAGTAGTAGTTGCCTTTTATGACTTTCTTGAGCCTTGTTTTGCTTGCTAAGCTGAGGCTTCTGCTCTCCTGTTTGGTCTTAAGCTTGCCTTTGGTGGAAGGTGGTTACCAATCATTGTGGAGGCGATTCTTACAATTAGTTGAGCTTCCAGGTCTTTCCCTTATCCTTGGATAAGGCAGAATTTTTTGACATCATGGAAGGCAAAGAGGTGCACTTTGTTCACACTCTTAGGGAGGCCAACAATAAGGCTGATGAGTTGGCAAATTTGGGCATCTCAAGTCTCTTCTAGTTATAGGTAGCTTCAAAGATTGCCTGGTTCAAGATGTGTAATTTTGTTTTTCCTGTTTCTTGTATGTTATGGGCCTTTTTTGTTGTTGCTGTTTTCCTATTCTTGTTGGCATGGTTGTACCCATGCGAATAACATTGGTATCCCCATCGCGTGGATGTGAGACTAATGCTTCGGATACATGAAATCGCCCGTAGGTGTTGTGTATCGGCTTACTTCAGGAGTCAAATCTGAGAGCTCTAGTTTGTTCCTAGAAGCTGAAGCCAACTGAGCTACCTGTTCGGGCTTATCTCTTCCCTCTTTTTAATAATATAATCATCATCATTAAAAACCAAGATGATGGAGAAGAATTTGATGATGATGATCATGATGTATAGTGATAATGATGACAGTGGTGATGATAACAAGAGCGTAGTTTTAGAACAAAACACTAGTTAGGGAAAAAGTGGAAAACTATGACCAACGGACGATGGGATAAGAATTTGATGATAATGGTGCTAGTGGTGGTAGTGATAATTATAGCGAGAACTTGATGTCAATGAAGTGACTATAAAATGGGGGTATAGACAAGAAATGTGCAATGAAAGAGCACATGCACTCCACATGTCATGTACTTCCAGTAACTACTCAAATTTAGATGAGGGTAAAGTTCTCATGAAAAATGTTGGTTAAAACAAAAAGGGAAAAAAGAAACACACAGAGGGAGGATTTACATTTACTATGTGTTTTGGACATGCATGAATTGGATGGATATCATATGAGGTAGGTTTTGCAGAGCTTCAAAGGAGGGTCGTGAGTTATGACATTTAGGGTGAACAAAATATCATATTTGCAGAGCTTGGAAGGACTGCTGTGAGTTATGATAGTTTTGTTTGTATGTGCAATGGCATTTCATTCACCTTATCTGTAAGTCTCTGTTTCCTGTTTGTTTGCAGGCTTGGCTGAGCCTGTTTCTTTTGATTTTCCTATCCCAGGCGTGTCTCTTCCCCATCAACAAAACTAACCAGTTTCCAAAAAAGAAAAAAAGAGGCATGCTTATGTTTGCTTTTTGCAACCACTGATGAGCGGTATTTGCTAGTACAGTAAAACCTCTATAATGTAATATGGCTGGGACCATGGTACATATATTACATTAGAGAAGTTATTTAATTAGAGGATCTAGCAAATTGACGTTCAGTATTTCTTTCCAAAAAATCTCTTTAAACTCTCTCTCATCCTAAAAATTCCTTTAAGCTGAAATCGTTTTATCTTTTTTCTCTTTTTGCCTCATCGGCCATTGCTGTCTGAAAGCCAGACTGTTGCCCATCGCCACCATTAGATCCTCTCTGTCTGAAACCCTCAAGACCAATGAGAAATCCTACCACTTCGGCTTGATCTAGAAACAAATCATCCTAGGGTCGTTTTTCAGCTCGAGAGAGACAACATAAAAGAGGGTTTTACAGAGCAGCAACATATCGACAATAACAAAAAAAAAAAATCATCTGACTCTTGCAGTTTGTGAAGTCCTTAGTCACTTTTGGAGTAATTTTGTATTCTGAATGTATGGAATATTACTTTACAAAATGGTTGGGACAGTACATTTTTTATTCTGAATGTATTGATTACTGAGTTAAAGAGATTTATTACACTTTATATAGGCCCGAGGTCGGGGCCAACTGCTGATATTATTTTAAATAGGTTATAGCTTTATAGCGTAATACGTTATAAAGGTTTTACTGTAATAACTTCTGCTTGCATCCTTTCTCTAGGATATCCAATTACACCTTTGATCACTTTTGGAGAATCACTTGCACCCTTTTTAAGTTTGATAATTTCTTTTTTAGTACCATTCATTTCATCCTTTTGCATTTCATATTGACATTGAAGTCACTAGCTAAATTCAAGTAGCTCATGCATTCATCATAATTGTCATCATCATTGAAGTTTTATTCCATCTGCCTACTTGAATTTATCCCTATTTGGTGCCAAAATGTCTTCCATTTCGCAGCTTAGCATGTCCTTTATGACTAACTACAGTCATTGTTTGAATTCGCCTTCCCTAGTACTTTGAATTGTCAAGCACTTCTTGGGAGGTTCTTTCTGTCTTAAATGAACATTCCAAAACCATCTTAAACTGCATTCCTTCTTTTTTTTTTTTTTGAAGGTTTGGGAGCCACCTATAGATTACACCATATGCACTTCTTCCTAATTTTATGCTTTCGTGTTGCTACAGACATCCATCTTAGCATTTGATTGTTGTGCATTCTTATTCATCACTGATGCTACTATTTCTTTTATGCAGAGATTGCTTCGATATTTGTGAGGATGATGATAGCACAAGCAACCCCATTCAATCAGATATGGAACAACCGTTTCAAGTGCAACAACCTTCACCAGTAGAGAACCAAGAAATTGGAATGAGTAATGGTGGCTTGGAAAGAAGCAGCTCTTTATGCAAAAATATAGTTGGCATTTCTGGACAACGGCAGAGAGTTATGAGTGGTCCACTTCTGCCAGAACATGTTTTTTCTACGTCTAGAAAAATTGTTGGGGATGGGGAAAGGTAATACACAAGTATTCTGTTTCTAGTCCCATTACGAAAGCTATCATCTCTTTCTTGCTTATTATTTACACTAGTGATATCTAGGGTAACTTACAAATTGTTGGGAGGTGTTTCTGAGAATTATGGGATTGCCTGGGATAGGATAGTGACGGTTTTCAATTGTTATGAATGGATTGGCATTGGTAAATTGGTCGGTTTGTTAAGGAGGGGAATTAGGGAATTGGAGATTTCAAAATATGAGAACCTTTGGAGCGTATTAGAGGAAAAAATTGTGTGTTTAGAGGAGACTAGAGAATTTGGGTAGGTGGAACTTTAGGAGAGTTTAGGGTGAAATCCTGCATCAAAGTAACTAGGAGAGAAAATGGCTTGGGTGTTCTGTCATGTTGGGGCTGGAGAGGGAATGTTCCGCTAAGAGTACAGGTTTTTAGTTGGGTAGTTATTAAGGGTAAGTTGTTAACTAGATGTAATTTGAGGAGAGGATTAATTCTTAAGGAATGAGTCATTAGTAGCTACTTTGTGATGGTGGGGAGGAAATCATAGATTTTTTATTTTGTGAATGCTCTTCTCCTAGGAGAGTGCAGTTAGAAGCTTTAGAGTTTGGTGGGATGTAGGGTTTGGAGAGGGAAGGTTCCGCTAAGAGTAGAGGTTTTTAGTTGGGTAGTTATTAAGGGTAAGGTGTTAGCTAGACGTAATATGAGGAGAAGAGTCATTCCCAAGGAATGAATCATTAGTGGCATACTTTGTGATGGTGGGGAGGAAAACATAGATTATTTATTTTGTGAATGCTCTTCTTCTAGGATAGTGTTGTTAGAAGGTACTAATGAAGTGGCATGGGATACTATTCTGGGGGTGATTTTATGGTCATTTGGAAGGAGAAAAATGCTAGGATTTTTGAAAGGAGTCAGAGTTCAGTGGAGGAAGTATTGGAGAGGATGAAATGGAGGTTGTTTAGCTGGTTGTTTGTGTTAAGAGTTTGAGGGGGTATCTACTACAGAGATGTGTAGGTGTTGGGAGGATTTTCTTTAGAGTTCACTAAAAAGATCTAGAACTATGGAAAAAGTAGAAGCCTCTACTGGCAAGGTTTTCGAAGTTCAATGTAGATGGTGCAGCGAGGAGTAAACCAGGTCCAACGGGGGTAGGAGGGGTTTTATATGTGAATGAAAGAGGATCTTTTCTGTCCTGATTGGGGTTAAAGACTAATGAGGCTAAATTGTTGGGACTTTCACTGGCACTAGAGTCTTGAAAGGATGCGGTTAATGGAAAATTGATAATTGAAGGAGATTTTGCAAATGCCATAGCTTGGGCTAAGGGTGAAAAACATCCTCCGTTGAAGCTTATCTCTATCTCGAGGGAAATCTGGAGGTTTATGTAAAGGGAGGGACATTATATTCAAGCATGTAAAGAGAACAACCAATGGTTTCGCAATTTTTTTGGCTAAAACAGGAGTGGATAGATCAGAGCCCTTTGTAGGTTTCTTTTAGTTTTTGTTCATTGTTGTATATCTTGGGAGTTGATGTATACTTGTATAAAGTTTTCATCTTGTTATTGCTTCCGCACCCCCCAAAAAAATAAAATAAATCTTTCATACGGTTTGTTTTTGGAGAAAGAAAATATTTTGTTACCTTTAAAAAGGGTTACAATGCACTTGCAACTTGTACCAATAACCGAGTTGATTAGCTCTCTATTACAATTTCAACTAGTTGACACTTCTTGCCACATGGTTAGGGGCTTATATTCCATGCTTGTCCCTAAATTTTATGCAACTAAGTATCTAAACTATTGTGTTGCAACTCTACTTTCAGAACAATTTATTAAATGGACTCTTGTTATGGAGGACCTTAAACAAAAGATTTGGGTTGGGTGCTTTTGCAAAAATTTGGTGACACAGGTAATCATACTAACATAGGTAAGAGAAGGGGGATGGTAACTCGGAGTGGTGGTCCATAGGAGAGGATTTGGGATATATGGAAAGATTTATGTAAGTTGGGGCCGGCAATATTCTGGGTCAAATACTGAAAAGAAAGAAATCAAGACTACTACTACTACTATTATTATCATTATCATTATTACACACACACACACACACACACACATATATATATATATATATATTTTTTTTTTTTTTTGGGTGGGGTGGGGTGGGGTGGGGGGGGGGGGGGGGGGGGGGGGGAAATAAAGTATTAGGTTTTGGGAGGAGTTTGAATGATCTAAAGATGGTCTCAAAAGCTATATTCCATGTCAACCGAAAGAGGTTTGATTAATTTTGATTGGTAATTGCTTGGATTCACTATAAGGAACCTTGCCATGAAATTATACTTTCAGGTGAAATCTCAATATTTTTTTTTGTTTGGTTGAAGTGCATCAAATCATTCTAGATGCTATTGACGCCTAAAAATGAATCACATAGCATGATCTGTATGATGCGGGACTCTATAGGTGTTTTTTTTATCGACCCTGACCTGATGCAAACCAGTTAGGATGTATTGAGATCTATGAAAAGTCATGATAATATGGATTTTATGCAATTGATCATGTTGATTTGGACTTTCTACGGTTTGATTGAATGATGATCCAACACGGAGACCTATGAGAGATTGTTTTCATCTAGACTTTATGTAGTCCAACTGATCAAAAAGAGGCATATGTCTTACGGAAGTAATGAATTGTGAATGGAGATAAGTGGATTGAAAGATACAGTATAGGGATCACTCAGGATGATTGTACGATCAAGACACATGACCTACTTGAAAGATCCTTGAATTACCTTTCCAACACAACGTACAGATTGTAAAACTGTCTAAATGCTCATGTATCCATTTTGTGTCATGTGAGGCCGAATTGTAGATCTCTCTGTGTGTAAGTGTTAATTGATTTTATTTTATTTTTGAAAAAAGTACAAATACACGAGGACAAAACAATATAAGAGAACTATATTGAAAATACAAGTATAGTATGCACAGAATTACAAAAAATCCAACAAAAGAATCTTGGTCTTTCCACTCTTGATTTGGGCCAAAAAAAAAGAAAAACAGCCATACCATTCGCTGCAAGTATAACATGCTCAAGGACTACCTCCTTTTATTGAAAAGAAGAAAAAGAAAACACCCAGCTGAGACCCCACAGAGGGGCAAGACCACTAGCAGCAAAAACCACAACAAGAGAAAGCCCCAAAAAGCTAGCTCAATTGCCAATGAGATGGCAGAGCAAGGAGGACGAGACAAAACAAACTTACATGGCCTTACAGATTTTCTGAATTTCACTCCTACTAACTGCTCTAATTGCTAGGGCCCCCAAACCTCTGCCAATCCACAAAACAAACTTCATTGAGAGACCACTGCTTCCCCCACCCCAAACTCTGTATCCACATTTCAATCATAATTTACCAAGGTATGAAGATTTCGAAGTTCTTGATCCCTTTTCCCCATTCTTCTAGCTAGTGTCTCTTTTTATTTCTCGACTTTTTACCTCCCAAAATTCTTACAGAATTTCTTTCAGCTAAACCTTTCCATTCTGAGACGAGATTCCCAAAAGGGCACCCTCCATGAGGACCTTCTCATCATTGAAGTTTGGAGTCCTCTTTACCAGTGCCAGATGGTTCTACGAATCCTCCTCCTCCTCCTCCCCCCTTCCTTTGCCTTCAGCGACCTCATTAGCCTAGTTCACAAAAGGTGAAGAGAACCCTTTCGCCAAGACATCGAGCCTTCAACACCTTGTGAGAGACAATTTCCCTTCCCTTTACTTTTTCGGACTTCAATCCAATCTTTGTCGTTCAGATCTTCCATAGGAGAAGCATGGCTTCCTTTTGTCACTCCATTAGGGTTTGACCCACCAAACACCATTGACTCCTACAAATCTCAGCTGGACACGAAGAGAGAAGAGGGGACCCCGAAGGCTTGCTCCATCTAAGGCTCAATTTGAATACTAGGCCGAAGAAGGAATGCGTCTGCTAGAACTAGGGTTGGCAGTCGAATTTGAGCTGTTGCGAACAGGGCCTAGGCTTTGGTCCGTAGGCCTAACTAAGATAGGGCCGGCTGAAGGAGGGCCATTTGAGTTGGGCTCTGGGCTTGAACTTGGGACAAAGCTGGGCCCTTGATCAGACCGGGCCTTACCCAAGCCCAATAGTAACACATCTTTAAACGCATGGGGAGTTTCTGGAGGAACCTCTCTCCAACTTTACCTCAACCTTTCTCTTGAAGGAGAAGGAATATTCGAGGACCCAACGGGCATATTCTATGCCAGATCAACTGCCAAATCCACTAATGAAGTCAGCCTTACCATCATATCTGCTGCGAAATCTGCCGGAGGAGTTGACCTTTCTTCCACACGATGCTGATGTGGAAAAGTGGTCCCTTTGTTCCCCATCTGAGGGCTTTCCAACGAATGGGGTTTTGCCACAATGGATTAGGGTTGAAAGGCTGCCAATCCAGCTTCCCCACGTGGAGAGCCATCTTTTCCCTTGTCGCCCTCCTCTTCTTCTAGGCTCCTCATTGCTTTTGTCCTCAAAATCGTCACTGTTTCGATGTACCCCACCGGGCAAGGATTTTGTCCACAGAATCCATAATTTTGGGGTCGACCTCAACCTTGATGGTGAATCTGACATCTTTGATGTCCAAGCAGAGGACTTTCAAGATTTGGGAGTTGAGGGGATGAGTAATCTTCATTCTCAGGAACTCCACAATATCCAAGTTCAAATATCTATCATCCACTCGATCTACCATATCGATGAGCTCCCCCAGCTTGTGAAAGGTCTCCTTGCTCCACCTTGCAAAGGGATCCCATACAGATGAAACCAATCTGACACCACGACAGTACCCAAAGTTTCCGTCCGTCTGTCGAGGCATTTGAGGGGGCCTTGAGAAAAATTATATCCCCCCAAACTAAGTCTTCTGCTGTCTTCTTGAGTTGTCGGGACTATCCAATAGAGGATAGGCGATAACCGACGTACCACCACTTTAGTGTCGAAGCCCAAGCATTGAGGATCCAGTCTTTGATCTCCGTCTCCTCCATATCCGCCTCCCTCGCCACCCCAATCCACGACTCAACCAGCACAGCTTTAGATTTATGGACGAACTCCTCATTCATCTGCAACAACTTTTGATTTGGAATTACGACCAAATGGAAGGGTGGGGATGGAGCCCCTCCTTACATCCCTTTCTGAGATTACACCTTTATCTTTAGCTATTGTTCCCCTCAGATCTAACTCCGTTGCTCTCTACCTTCTATTTTCCGGTCCAATTGACTTGAATCTTCCCTCCTTCAAACACTTCCCATCCAGCATACTGATCGCCCTATTTGCTTCCACTTCCTACTTGAATCTTACGAAGGCGAAATTTCTCCTTTTCCCCAATCTTCTCTCCGTTGGAATGAAGCTGTCGAAAACCACCCTGGCACCGCTGAAAACTCTAACCAGATCTCTCGTTCTCCATTCTGGAATGTTACCCATGAATAGGGAGAAGCTTTCTCTCCACCACTCTACCATTCTGAGTCCCACGATCCACATTGAAAGATCTGTTGGGTTATATAAATAATGGTTTTGCACGAGTATAAGATGATGACATTTGTTAGTAATTGTTAAAACAACACCTGTTTCTTGTAGCTTTGAAGATGATGTTCAACCACTTATTAATTATTGTTGTCAGCTCCAAGGTAGATTCTTCCTTCCCTTAGCCTAGTAGTTGATCTAAAAGTACTACAAATTTGGTACTGTACTTTCTTCCTTTCTTTAGCCTAGTCGTTGATCTAAAAGTACCACAAATTTGGTACTGTCAGTAGGCCATTGAATCAGCTCTCTAATGCAACAAATGCAAGTAGAATTGGAGTTTGGATGGAAGGCTTACGGAGGTTGGTTAAAAACTGCAAAGGAAAAAAAAACAGAAAAAGTATAAAAATATCACTCACCCCATGAGGCAAACGATGGACTGGTCATATTATAGGGTGGCATCCCTTTTGAATTGCCTTTTTGAGCTCTATAAATACTTGCTTTGGAGGAGGTTTTGGGGTCTTATGGAGAGACTTTTAGGAACTTTTTGAGAGCACTTTGGGTGAGGAATTCCAAGGAAAACTTACTTGAAATTTCAAGGACACCTTACGAAAAACTTAGACACTGCCGCCCCCCCCCCACCCCAGGAAAAGAGAAAGCCTGTGTGGTTCTTAAGAGATGATTATAATATGCCTTAGGGAGATGCCACCCTAATGGCACTCCTTGGAGGGCGACTATACTTTTTGAGGTTTCCACCTTATTTGTACCCCCACAAGAGATTGATGGGAGAAATTAGAATTTGCTTTTATCATTCTTTGTATCAATTGAGGATTGTTCCCGTTGACACTCGGAAAGTTAAAAGAATTCAAAATTTCCTTCTTGAGTGACAAGCGACTTTGGGATTCTCCAGTGGAGGAAGGTTCAGAGATTTCTCATCATTCTGTCAATCTCTTGTAGTGGACAAAGGGAGCTTGATATGATACTTGTCAAAAGGGTGATTAAGAGGAGTTTGATTATGATACTTGATTTTACAAGAAGGAAATGCCTACATTGAAAGGAATAACCAGGATAGCTCAAATCATCATCTACATGTGTATAGGGAAACCTCCTCTTAGTCATTGTTCTAGAGTTTATTATTACTATTTGGTTGCAAGTTCTGCAACACTCAAAACACCAAATTCAATGATTAGAAGGGGAATTTCTTAAAATTTTGAAAACTTCTATCATTACTTGAATATAATTTTGAGGTATCTTTTTAATCTATTCTGAAGTGAATATTAAGGAGCTAATGTTGTTATTTTGTAACTTTATTCAGTCCTTGTATTGTGTGCATTTTCAACATTTCATTACTTGTTTTTAGCTAATTGTTTTTTATGGTAGATGGTAACCATGTATCTATTATTTTCGTGGATTTTAGGGGGAATATTTTTATAAATGTTATAATATGGTTAATTTTCACCATCCTGTAAATATTTCAGGGAAAGTCAACTGAAATGTCAAAGTGAGCGGAATTATAGTGGCACACTGCTTTATCGTCAGAAGAAGGATATCAATGGTCAAATATCTGGTATGTCATACCTGCAGTATAGATTTTTGTTACCATTTTTAAGATTTTATTAAGACTACTCATTGTCCTATTTTCTTGCCTTCGCTTCAAATTTTAAGCCCCTCATGGTGGGGCCTATGGTGTTGATTGCTTTACACTTGTCAGAATGAACAAAATGGTGTATGAGACAATAGAGATGATGGCTCCAGAGGAAAAAGGCCAACTTTCCATATTTGACATATTGTTGTAGATCACCTGATGAGTGAAGTGGCCTATCCTATGACCATGCAATCTTGTGTTGGCCATTGCAATGGGCATGTTATGTTAGTGCTCCTGCCTTCATTTGAAGTGTTAGTAGGCAGTGCATGTAGACTTCACGAAGTCCATAATTTTTATATCCAATTGGCCACTTTGGAGGTTTTATGGGAACTTTTTCTTGATTTCATTCTCTTTAATAGTTAGCTAAATAATAACAAAAGCATTTCTGCAATGCAGCAACTATGAATTCATTGGAGGATACATCAGAAGGAACCTTTGTGCAACGAAAGGGGCGCTTCAAGGTCACATCAGATTCTGGTCCCAAGGTTCACTTCTGAATTTCATGATGTTGCCATTTTGTGTCCATAAACTAGGGCCTTTTCCCCCATCAGATATTTAAATTTCCAACATTTTAAGGCTGCTAAAATTATAAGTTAAAGCTATTTAGTTCCCAAAACACAAAAGCTTAATAAAGTATTTCAAGGGGAGAAGTTCTCCTCTGTGAATAGAAAGGAGACCACCACATTTTGCGGCAAGGGATAACAACTGATGTTTGATAAAATGTTTCATTGCTTAAACATTTTCAGACTCGAGTTGTTTTCGAATATGTTGTGTCACTGAAGTTGTTTTATAGTGAAAGTGATGGAATCTCATATGCAAGGTATAAAATATTGGACTTGGTCTTGGATTTGGGAGAGAGGCTTGAGGCCAAGTTTTGTTGGCTGAGTCTGATAGAAATCAGATGAAAACCACTGAAGATTGCTGAAAATGTCAAGTGGCAAGTACTGATTGATGGTGAAAATGACTTGGCACATTGGTATTGACATGAACATGGAGGATTTTTATAACCCTGCTCATATGTTATTTATACTGAGATTTCACATTTGTTCTGTAAAACCATCCTCATTTCTATCTGTTAACAGAATTTCACTAAGCCTATTTGCTTCAGACTACGTGCACATAGACACTTGTACACCAAATGTGCAAGGTCTAAGCTTCTTATAGATGGGGGATGACTTTGTAGGTTCCACGGCTCCAGAATCAGGTTTCTTGTATAAAAAACTGTGAGATGGTTGAAGAAAAGGGCAATTATTGGCTACTAAAGTACATGTTTTATCCATTGATGAGTAGACAACCCCAACATTTTTTTAATGACAAGAACATATAGCACTACTGGTAAGGGCTCATTATTGTAGCCTAAAGGTTGCAAGTCCAAGTCCCATAGGCATTGGATAGATAGTCGGCCCATGAAAAACATTTCAAATCCAAATATAAATGTCAAGCCCAAATTGTTGGGATTAATGGCTTGAAGATGATGATGATGTTACCTGTAGGGTTTGCCTAATAATCAGGTCTTTCAGCATATGCCAGTAGTCTTGGCAATTCTTGTTCTCATGTTAGTATCAGTGCAAAAGTTAGTATTTTACTTTGCTCTTTCCTTGTTAATATTTAAGTACTTTAGCACCAGGAATAATTGTTTCCACTTGTTGTCACCATTTAGGGTGTTCATGGAGCATCAACCAATCCAATGGTTCCTGCTGCTTCAATTCTTCCATCATTGCAATATATTTTGCAGCAAAATGCCATGCAAAGGGTGTGCATCAACCATCACCATTTTTCTTAATCCAGATTTGTTTTTAATATCTATTGTTCTTGATTTTTCTCTTTCTGCAATACCGACAGGAGCAAATAACAAGATTGATTAAATGTGTGGAGCAAACATCTGGTAAGGGCTTCCACTTTCCATAAACCACTATCTGCTTATCAACTCTGTACCCCTTCCATGCTGTATTTGGTAATGTCTGGTTTTATCTGTCTTCCCTGATACAGGATTTAGCACAGAACCTGCTGATGGAGCTACCCTTGACCTTTTACAGGTATGAAATATACTCTTGAGGTCAGTATGCATTTGATATGATATTTAAATCTGTATATTTGCAAACAATATACAGTATGTCTAGCTAATAATGTTATTACTGTATATTTATGTTTAACAATACATGCATGCAAGTTGGTTTTCATGTGGAATGAGGATAATGTAGTAAACATGGAACTCATTTGAGGAAGTTGATATCTACTGATATTTTTGTTACAGGTATCCCTTAGTCATTTCTTCTTTTTCCCTGCTTTGGTTGGTAGATGGCAGTGAAGTGTGAATCCAGAACGTAGGTTATATGAATCATTTTCTTTAATTAGTATATAAACACCAAGTTTGTGAGCTCAATTATAGGTACTTGGAAGCAGTTAGGGATAAATGTAAAACTGTCCATGGGCTTTGCATCTCTTTTCTTCCTTTGTTATGAGACAACGTAGTCTATAACATGCTGATTGGAGTTCAAAATATGTTACTTTCTTCCTCTCTTTTTTGGGTCGGGGTGGGGTGGGGTGGGGGGGTGGGGTTGGGTATCATTGAAGACTCACCATACCTTTCAGTTAGGTTGGTTGTCTTAAAACAGTGAAAGTTATCATAATTAAAGCTTTGACTGGAATAACTGTTGCTTAATGAAGGTTTCTGCTCATTTTCATCTTCTTACAATTTTGATGTGATTGTTGAAGATGGTTCTATTAGTGGGGAGCTCAGGGGAGTAGGCGAGGATTTCCTTATCCCAGTGATATGAAGCTTAAGCTTTGATGTTCCTTCAGAAAATTCTTACTCCTATTTAGTTTTATTGGAAAAAACAAATGCCCATGTAGTGAAAAGGTGTCACTTTTGTTTGGCATGTGTTTACTTTCCTTTTATTTTTTAAAGTAATTTTTTCCCTTTGTATTTTTCTTTTTTGTTCCTTTTTTATTCAAATTATCACTATAAAAATGGTAGCTTCAGCTATCATTCACTAGAATTTGGTCATTCCCTTTAGTTCTTTCATATCATGAAACTGATTTTGTATTCCTCATTAATTCTTTTCACAAGTACAACAATTGAAACATGGAAATTTCCTCAATAAAGTCCATTTTACAATGTGCAGAAATGTTTATCAGGAATGAGGGCAACTTTTGTTAAAATTTTGGTGGAGATATGGGGAGGAGCTAGAGGCATTATGGAGAGAATTAGATACATTATGAAGAGGAGAATAGGGGATGGTGATATAAGATTAAAGATCAGAGGGGGGCTCTGAAATTATCAGTCAGGACCCAGAAAATAGGGTGGAACAGTAATTGGAAAAGAGAACTTGGATCTAGGTGGGGTGTGGTTGCGAAGTTTCTACGGTGATATTTGGGTGGGGAGGTAACTTTCAGTTCACTTTTTCAATATCTATGTTCAGTTTTAAATCAAGAGGATACTACTGTCTACTGTAAAGGAATGTGTACAGTTTTGAGAGGAACAATGTTGTTGGGCTGTAAGTTCAATGGATTTGAGAGTAGGGAGGTTGAAGTGATCACAATTGAAAATGTCTCAGCACAGCATTGTAAGAGATTTCATTATGTGTGTGGAGCTGTAAAATGAAATGGAGGTATGATTCGAATATAACTAGTACAACAGGTGTAGGATTGGCTAAAAATGTAGACAAGCTAGAGGAGCTGGTAGAAGAGTGCCACATCGATTTAAGGGGCAAGCTCAGGACAAGCCAATTGGCTCCATCTCTGGTAAATGGTGGCCTGAATTGCCTTGTGGAGAATGCATTTTATTGAAATTGCCAAAACACTTGAAGACTGATATATCTGAAACACAAGACTTATGTAGTTGAAGCTGATCATTTAGCTTGATAAGGATCTTCTACATTTTTACTCTCTGTTTTTTTTTTTTTTGAAAGGTAACTTTATTAATTTCAGAAGAAAATAAAAGAACAAAAAGGAGGGCATCAAAAGCCCAAAACCCAAAGAAGCACCCTTACAAAAATCCACCCCCCAAACATTACAAAAGTTTATTTACAATTTCTGTTAATGAAGTCAACCCCTGTCGCGCTTTCTCATCTGCAGCTGAATTAGCAAAAAGAGAAATCCATGGGACCTTAAAGGCAAATGAAGCAATAGAGTGACGAATCCTCTCAATTTTTTCTAGATCAATTCAAGGGCATAAAGAATCCAACGCCCAACCAATTACAACCTTTGAATCTCCTTCGATAATACTCCCTTCAACCCCTAATTCTTCCAACTCCAAAATACCTCTCCATAAGGGTAACTACTACACCTCGACACCAAGAACCTGTCTAATCTGCTCATAAAGGGATGACTCTGCCCATTCGACCATGTAAATCTTCTCTTTCTGGCACTGAATGCGGGCCATGCACATTAGTTAACACCACGTCCACCTCTTCTTCCACTAGCTTGCCTTTTACTGATAGTGTCTTATTGCCCATGATAGTCTCCTCTGCCTCAAACACTTCTGTCGTCCACAAAATCAGAAGGCCACCGGAGTTACCTTAAGATGGTTTGGTACTCCAAGTTGTCGATCCAGCCCCTGAAATCTCCCTGATGTTTGTGCTAGCAATTTCCTCTCCTTTGTCTCTTGCAATGTTGTCAAATTTAAATCGTATTGTGAATCGGTCTAGGGGTGTGAATAGTGAATCGTGAATCGAAAATAGTAGAATCATAAGATTTATAATGTTTTTTCTAAAATTATTATTTATACTATAATTACATATAAAATAACATAGAATAATAATATATAATTTGATACTATAATTATTATTCATACTAAAATTATTATTTATACTATAATTTTCTATAAAATGACGTATAATAATAAGATGCTTTGTTCAATTCCTCATAATATATAAGTAAATAAATATTAATAATCATCCACAAAAGAAAAGACAAAAAAATATTAATATAAGATACAATCATACAAAATTTGAAAAGATAAAAAGAGAATTAAAGAATAAATATGAAAGGAAATCAATTACAGTCCTCAGATGAGGACTATTAATGGCAGAACAGTCCTCGTCTGAGGTGGAAACTTTGGTGGCGAAAATTAGATGGCAAAAACTGGCAGAAACTCTTCCAGGTCCTCGTACGGGGACCTACGAAGATACTCTCTCAAACTATAAACTTTGCTTTCGCATAGTTTTTGATTAATGAAAGAAAAAAAGGAGAAAGAAATAGGAAGGAAAAAAAGAAGAAAAGGAAGAAAAAAAAAGAATGAGAGCATCAGACGAAGAAGAAGAAACATACCTTGGATCGCAGGGTTCTCGAAGGCTGCTAGGCTCGAAGCAGAGAAGATACATCTTTCCCTCCTTTTTCTCCTTTTTTCCCTCTTTTTTTCCTTCTTCCACCTAATCACTATACAAATGGGTATACACCCGCTCAATAAGGTACTTCATAACACTTTGTGGAATAATGATTCTGTCAACAGAAGTTAAGTCAACCTAATAATGATCACGAAAATAGGAAAGCTTGTCAGGTTCCTGTTTATCATTATACTTGCTTCGTGGAGCTGATTAATTTCACTCATGATTTCTTGTATTGAATTACTGTTGTATTCTGTCCACTTAACTGATAACATCATCACCACCATCGTTATCATCATCATCAAGGCTATTTGTCCTACTTAACTGATTATAATCTGTTCACTTGTCAGTTTTCACCAGCCTCTAGTAAGGAAAGAGAACTGCAGTCTCAGATACTTCAACTACAACAGAGGTATGTAACTGTTGTTCAGCTGTTGAAAGTTTCTAGTTGGTTTTCTGCATTGAACTGAACTGAAACTTTTCCTCATGTCAGCGTTGGGAGTGCCGTTGAAGAACTGCAGATGTTGAAGATGAAGAATGCTCAGGTTGGTCATTTATATTAACACTAGGACTTCTTTTTTTTCCCCCTTTTAAAAGAATATATAGCATCACTCAAGCTTGTGAAGCTTGGAATGCTGCCATTGTACTTATAACATCCTTCAGACTTTATTCTCATTGCTAAAGCTGATTTTCAGCTGCATTTTTTTTCGCATGTAGCCCTAAATAAGAACAGGTCTTTTTATATTAGGCAATTCTAGAGAGGCTGAGGTGGCTATTTTCTCTATGGAGGTTGGCCATCTAAATGGGCTGTGGAGCTCACGTGGTTGCGTGGAATGATAGAGGACTCTACATGGATATGAGGATTCTGCCCCCATTAAATCATTATGACTTCATCAGATGGCCCCTTGAAAAATCAATGGCTTAAAGTAGTCAAATTTTCAGAATCTAAATTCACAAGTCAAATTTTGCACACCTAATGTCCATGTTATTTTCTACTCATCTCACTCAAACATGTCTGTCCCGCCTAGAAAATTTGATGGACAGTCCCTATTTAGGGAGGCTTACACAACATTCTAGAAAAATTTTGGGGATATTTTGGCAGCGTTGATTGCTGTCAGTTTTACGAATTTACTTTGCATCTTGGGTGGTGGTGCTGGGAGAAAAATACTAAAGATGGTAATCTCTTCCAGCTTATCTTTTCAAATCAATATTCACAATCAGCAGCACTTACATTATTTCAGAGTGGAGACCCAGAAAAACAGCATCACACGAGCAATTGAGGAATCAGATATTGCGTTGGTTTTGGATATTATCAGTTTTTCTCAATTCTATATGCCTTGAATTGCTGGTAGGTGCTCATGGTTAAAGAAGAGAGGAAATGGAAAACGGACTTCCCCACCCTCTTTCCAACTTCTGGACTGCTCTAAATGCATATAGTGCAGCTGATAATCAAAATTTTCTGATTTTAAAAATTACAGAAAATAAATCTACTACACTTTTCGAATACCTTCATCTTACTGTTCACGACATTCTGTATAGTTACATGCATGGTTGCTGTTATTTATTGACAATTTGATGGTTCTCCCTTCCTATTTTGGCAGCTGGAACAACAATTAAGTTCTAAGCTCAGAAGAGGAGAGGACAAGGAAAGAACATGAAGGATGTTTACACGATGAAGGATACTTCCTCAGCGCCCATACTCGACTACTCTTTCATGTATTTATGGTGTACAAATATGAAGTGAGAAAGCATGCATATGCCCAATTTTGAGATGGTGTCCCTTTGTTACTTTCCCATAATCCCATGTAATTTATTGTTTCAATGATTTATTTATATCACAATTTGATAGTCTCTCTCTCTCTCTCTCTCTCTCTCTCTCTCTATATATATATATATATATATATATATATATATATATATATATATCCACAGAAATGCAGGTTAGTGTATAGGATGCCTGGATCTGTTTCTGGAAATATATATATTACGAGGGACTCTAGTGAGTCCCCTTTTTTGAGTCGAAACTTTAAAATTTTAAAGATGTGAACAGATTTTTCTGAAACAAAAGAAATCATAGAGGGTATGTTTGCAGTGATTTTGCTTGGAAAATAGAATTCTTTGAATATCCGTTTGTAATCTTTCTTGAAAAAATTACCCTTTTATGCATTCAATTATTTAAAAATTGAACCATTGATTGAATTGTGGTTTTGTAATGGTTTGTTTGTCTATTAGGTTTGACTAATCTGTCAAACTGTGAAGTTATCTATCGTATCTAATATGGTGGAATTGATTTGGGCATCGGACCGATATCTCGGTTCCACAATATCGGCCCATATTACTCTCTTTTTTTGGACCAGATCTGGGTCGAGACTAAGATGTATCTGCTGAATTTTCGACCCCTGTCTTGCATTAACTTGTAAACACATCAAAAATTATGAAATGAAATGGAAAATCACATTATAAACATAGAAGACAGTCAAACAAATAACGGTGATAAATTTAATTCTACTGCATTTTTATTAAGAAATACCGGTATTGTGATATTATCAAGAATTTATCGCCACTTCTATTTTTATTTCAAAACATGGTATTTTGTTATACGGTTGTTATTAATGTCATATTTTCAACTTTTAATAAAATGCTATTAGTGTTGTATGGAGCTAAGTTTGTAGTTCGACCTTTTTATTTTGATATTTGATGACTTCAATAGTGGTGTTTACTATTTATATACATTAGATGATATTTTATGATATGAGAAATGTTGAGGATAATTATATTTTATATTTTAGATAATTGTTAAAGAAAAATATTTCCTATCGTATATTTTTCACTTCAATTACAAATTTCTTAATGGTTATTTCAAATTTAAATGTTATTTTCATTTATACACATAATATTATTATGTAAATATTTATACTTTTCGTGAGAACTTATAGGTATTTTTCCACTAAAACACCAAAAAAATTAAAGACATCTTGATATTAACAATAATCTAGATTATCTCAAGATTGGTATTTATGACATTGTAAGGAACAGCAATATCAATTGTCAAAAATAATAATTTCAGAGAAAAAGAAATAGAAAAATAAAGCAAATATGAATTGTATTAGTTCTTCGAATGAATCAAAAGTTCAATCAGGACGAACCCCTAAAGTTTTGTTTTATTTTTTATACACTTTTTCTCTAATACCGTATCAGCCCATACCGCAGTATGCTTCGGCGTATGTAGGGCTGAAATCGGGTCAGACTTTGCATGACCACTCAGTTTGATCTATGTGGCCTATAAAAGTTCCGACTTCTTCTGAACTTATTACTATTATTATTATTATTATATATATAAAAAAGGTTTGTAGATTATTTTATATATTTATAAATTTAACCTCATCTTCAATATAAAATAGAAATGCTCATGGTAAAAATAAAAGCAAGCAACTAATGAGATAAAACTCAATAATAATATAAGATAAAATCCGGGGGACTTGGATGTCAGAATTCTTTATGAAAGTGGGCCAAGTGTCTTTCCAATTGATGGTCAGTGGCCACATTAACAATCTGATCGGTCACACTGACAGCATCTCTAACCATCCATTTAGGCACATCCCTAGAATCCCAATCATTTGATCAACCTCCTAGAAATACAAAACCAAAGGTTATCACATTTATTTGAAATTACGCTTTATCACATTCATTAATGAGCAGTTCATTGGATTTTCTCATCCCAAATTCAACCGACCCATCCTCTGACTTTAACACGTTTCCACTGGTTTTCAAGTGTGAAGCAAAAAATGGCAACCTGCAGTTTCTTCAACGCCAAACAGAGTTGCAACAAAGATTAACACCAGCTTGGTATATATAGTAGCCAGCACAGCCACTGATTAATGGGTAGGATAATCTATCAAGAGGGCTTCAGGAGCTTATCAGATTGCAGATTGGATCATTTAAACCCAGGACACATACAAGGAAAAGAATAGCAAGCTAAAAATGGGAAGAAATTTCCTTCAGAACAGAAACATGTGCTATAAAGTTGCGTTGTCCACGAATCAGTTCTGGTTGTCAAAAACACGTCATATATTCATCTTATTCGCCAAAAAAGAGGAGGCCAACAGAAGTGGCCCTCACTCATTCCCTCTATCTACTAAAGTCTGGTGAAATTATATTTAAAAAAAAAATGGAAAGCCAAACTAGCTAAACCTCAAAAATACAGGTGAGTTAGGCATTTGCCTTTTAAGAAATTATTGTCACAAGAAATAGATTAAGCAGCAGAGTCCTTGGAAATCTTCTCGGCCTTGGCAATGACCTCATCAATTCCTCCCACCATGTAAAATGACTGCTCGGGTAGATCATCATATTTGCCATCCAACACACCCTGCCAATCAGAGTGGTACATGCATTGAGGATAATGATAATAGGATTTACTTGTTTAAAACATGAATGAAGATCAGACTGACCAGACTTGAGAGTCCTACATGTTGCAGAAACTTAAAGGTGATAAGTTCAATACGAAACCTATTTTTTAAAGATTGATGATTGAGCAACTGAATGAAAAACAACCATGGAGTAAAAGTGACAAAGTAAAAAATATCCATTCTCAAACTTGAATCATTTGGCTCATAGAACATTCTTACTCAATGGATCACCATATCAGGAAATGGAGCAAAAAAAGAAAAACATTGGCAAGTAGCAATGAGTAATGTTTATTAAAACCAAATGACCAAGTTCAGACCATGCATAGTAGTGATAAACTAAATTATGATGCCACCCAATATGATTCACTCAAATTCAAGAAATAGCGCGATGGAGCTATGAAATAATTGATGGAAATAGTGTTAATTTGTTATATATAGAAAAAAATGGCCAAAATTCATTATCTTTGACAAAAGCCTTTATCACAATTAGCAAGTGCTCGATGTTGCAATATAAAGGTTTTGTATGAGTTGTTATTATCTTCTTGGTGCTTGGTGGTGAAAATCAAGTGGTGAATACTGCTCAACATAAGGTTTGGCGAGTGCTCACTGTTGCAATATAAAGGTTTTGAGTTCGTCATTTCATAATGATTAGACGACATTATTTTCATCCAATGTGGTTGTGCACATTCACACCTTCTAAGCTGTCACTGGGTTCACTTGCAAAATTTATGCTCCCTAGTTATAAGGTTTTGTGCTAAGCAGGGATCCTTATGGTTCATGGTGCCTCTTTAACACTTACTGGTCAATGCCGGACTCTGCAAAATACAAGGTAATATCATGGGAGGCTACAAAAGTTTTCTATGTTACAAAATTTTGTCATCAATTGATGCTAGAGTGCTTGCTTTGGATGTTGGGTCTTTATGTGATCTGTTAGTAGAGAATGTGGGTTTCCTTTAGAGTAGTGGTGCAAGTCAAGCCAGATAAAAACCGAACACACATGGAACCCAAAGCTAACTAATGCTGAGCCAAAGATCACCAGGTTTGAGGTCAGGATGGTTCCAAGTTTTGAAGACCCATAATTTTTATTGGTCGGGTCAGGTTAAGTGGAAAAAACCAACCCAAGACCCAACCCAAATATTTTAATATAATAATATCATTTTATATATAATTACATAAATACATTTTACAAATCCAAGTTGTCTCTCCGATGAAATTATATAAAGATCATCATCATCTCAAGCCAACTATCCCATCAATATGGGGGGGTCTAGCATTTATATTTGGAGTTGGCAAATTATCCTCCATGGGTCTAATCGTTTGATGCCCATGGGACTTGAAACCACAACTTTTAGGCCATAAAAATAAGCACTTACCACATTACCTTTCAAAAAAAAAATGAGCCCTTACCAGTTTTTTTTTTTTTAAGTTTGAGCCTTACAGTTGTGTTGCAGGTTCTTGTCAACCTTTAACTGCAATTATATAAAGATATTTTATTTTATTTCATTTTGGACCTCTTTATTTTCAATTTTTTTAAGACTTATTATTTTATTTCCATTTTCTGGGATCAACTGTACACATCTGCTTAGCTCATAGTTGCGTAGTTGGTTGGTTCAGGTCAGTTCTCGGAAGGTGGGTATCTTGGGTCTAGATTTAAAAATCATAGTTATTGGGTGGGTTAACATAAAACCCAGCCTGACTTGCAACCCTACATTAAGGTGGAGCTAATAGAGGATTCTTCTTATACTTCTAAAAAAAGGGGGACGAAAAGGAAACCCAAAAAAACTGTGATATAATACACATAAGCATATTGAGTTAGTTATTCAAGAAATCAACATAGATATTTTAAACTGCAATTATAAGTGCTTGAACCCTCTGTGCTGTGAAGAGCATTGTTCATTATAGAAATTCATAGGCAGATTACTGTGCCCTCCTTTTATTGTCTAATTACTAGTGGAATAAATTTTAATTGTGCAAAAGAAATCTTGTCAAATTCATTCATACATATGTGCTCCAAATTTCTCACTCACATAATTTGCAATATTTATTTATTGATTGGTTACTGACGTTGGTATTGATTCATCACAAACTGTTCAACCGGCATGAAGATAGACAGAGCATAAGAATTCAAAACCTTATGCCAGCACTACATAAAAAACCATGCCAAGATCAACTACAACTGATTTCAAAAGAGATGCCAGATATTCTATTAAATACATCTATCAAAAACAACCTACTATGCTATTGTTAATTAAATCAATAGATAAGAATATAGAGGCTTTCTCCAGTACATGCACATGTATCAGCCACATCACCAAGCAATAAGAAAAAGGCATGTACACACATGCACATATACCAGAAATTCTCTCTTATGCACGTCCATTAGAAGCCACCACAAAGTTGTCACCAATCAAAATTTTACAATGAATGAAGGATAAATTGAAAACTAAGTTAAGAAAAGGAATGCATAATAAACTGTGCAGAATGTCCTTACCTGGAAGCTTCCAATGCTCTCTTTCAATTCCACATATTTTCCAGGAGCACCCGTGAACACTTCAGCAACATGGAAAGGTTGACTCAGGAACCTTTGAATTTTACGAGCACGAGCAACAGTCAACTTGTCATCTTCACTGAGCTCATCCATTCCCAAAATTGCGATAATGTCTTGAAGATTTTTGTAGTTCTGCAGGACTTTTTGCACACCACGAGCAGTATTGTAATGTTCTAGTCCTAATATATGAGGAGAAAGCATACGAGATGTGGAATCAAGAGGATCAACAGCAGGATAAATACCGAGCTCTGAGATCTGTAAAAAAGTAATTATTAGACAGGAAGGAAAACATAGAAGAAAACAGTTAACTAAGCAAGCAGAATTAATGAAAAGGATAGCAAACCTGTCTAGACAACACAGTTGTGGCATCAAGATGTGCAAAGGTGGTTGCAGGAGCTGGATCTGTCAAGTCATCAGCAGGCACATAAATTGCTTGGACAGATGTGATGGAACCCTTCTTTGTGGTGGTAATACGCTCCTGCAAACCTCCAAGGTCAGTAGCCAAAGTTGGTTGGTAACCAACAGCAGATGGAATACGACCAAGCAAAGCAGACACTTCGGAGTTTGCCTGCAAGGTAGGAAGGAAGAGATCAATTATGATAAAACAATTCCAAAAGAAGGGCTTCAACAGATTCAAAACTAAGCAAGCTTACTTGGGTAAAGCGGAAAATGTTGTCAATAAAGAGAAGCACATCTTGCCCTTCAGCATCTCGGAAGTGTTCAGCAACTGTAAGCCCAGTCAGTCCAACACGAGCACGAGCACCAGGGGGTTCATTCATTTGCCCATAGACCAATGCACACTTACTTTCACTCTGCAAGGAAAAAAAAATCATTGAATAGAAATGGAATGAAAACCTACAAGGATGAAATGTAGAGATAACTTTCAATATTGTGGACCTGTTTATCTCCAAGCTTGATCACACCACTCTCAATCATTTCTCTGTATAGATCATTTCCCTCACGAGTACGTTCCCCAACACCAGCAAAGACAGAGAATCCACCTGTAAAGAAAAAAAATCAGTGGTCACAATAAACAGAGTAATCTGATTGTGAAAATTCCAGAGATTGAGGCCCACCATGGGCTTTAGCAACATTGTTAATCAATTCCATGATAAGCACAGTCTTGCCAACACCAGCACCACCAAAAAGTCCAATCTTTCCACCTCTCTGGTAAGGAGCAAGTAGGTCCACAACCTATAAAACGAAACATGGATCACAAAAGAAGCCCACATCGGCGCTAATGACGGCACTCTACCAATAACATGCAATCCATGCATGTTCAGATGGGAAAAGGGGTGAGAAAGAAAGAGACCAAATCACCACAATCTACTAATAATAATAGAAAAGATCATGTAATGCATTAATGACACATGGATATTTTCTAGTTTATTTTTTTCCTTAGTGATGAAATGGATGTTTTAAGTTAAAAATGAGCTAGGAATACTTGGCAAAATATGACAGACCTTGATTCCAGTTACAAGAATCTGTTGTTCTGTCGCTTGCTCGACAAAGGATGGGGCTTCACGATGGATGGGCAGAAAGTGATCGGTCTCTGTTGAAACAGGCAACCACCAAATTGTAAATAAGTTTTTGTAAAGTTGCAAAAAAAGAAGAAAAGAAAACCAATTGCAGATAGAATAAAAGATCAGATCAGATGAATAAATTCAATTTGAGAAGGCTTTGAGCAATCTTACTTAGTTCACCCCTTTCATCAATAGGCTCTCCAATAACATTCATAATACGACCAAGGGTTGCCCTACCCACAGGCACCTACACAATCATTTAGAAAAAATGCATAAGCAACAGTACACAAGAATATAAAAAATCCAATCATAATAAACCTAAATAAACACTTATTGACAACAAAATACCAGAACGACAACCATAATTCAATATAAACACTTTCCCCAGTACATCTATGAAATATTTGAGACATAAATTTCAACCTATCAGATGCAAATGAGAAGTGTAATCACAACATATTCAATGAGAAATGAGATGCAATCCAGACCCTTTTATCCATTGAGCCCACTGTGCATGGAAAACAGAAGGAAACAGACACATGATGAATGATCTTAGCTATTGGTCTGACTGTGAATAGATAAAAGCAAATTTGGTAGATATCAACAATACATACATTAAAAGAGGAAAATTCATAAAAAAGAAAGCTACAACAAACCAATATGTGTGATCTTGAAATAGCAGCTGATTCAGTTAGGGACCTACTAAAATGTGAGATCTTACACCACTCATTCTCATTTTTAAATCAAAGACCACATAATGACACAGATTAGTCAATAAGAACACACAGCATGCACAACAATGACAAAATCTTACCATTTTCTTGTAATCACGAGGCAGCAGCAAATTCACAGACCCATTCAAAATGCAAAAACCATGTACAAGTAGAAAATACAGAATATGCAACATAAGTAAGAACTTATCATCATTGTGCGAAAATGAGAAAGCAGTTGGCTCACATTGAAACCAACTCAAATAAAAGACATTACACCATATGACTTTCAATTTCCATCACAGATCACATACTTCCAATTAACCAATAATAAATAATCAGGAAACATGGATCACAAACATCAACAAAACCTTATTGATCATAATACAAAACAACAAAAAAACTCGATTGATCAAACCAGCACATACAGAGTACACCCTGGAACCAACTGAAATAATAACAGATCTCAGCTACCAACGAATGACAGAAAGAATTAAACTAATTCGTATACTCAGCCAAGTGGTCTCTCACTCTGATACTTTGATTAGTGCTCCAAACATTTCAAAATTATCATGAAAAATAAGATCACAAAATCATCAAAATACTTACAAGAGACAAAGGGAAGGAGTGAAAAGACCATACCGTAATGGGAGATCCGGTGTTCAAGACCCTCTGGCCGCGCACGAGCCCTTCAGTGCCGTCCATAGCAATGGTCCTCACCATGCTCTCACCCAAATGCTGAGCAACTTCCAGAACCAGCCGGATCGAATTGTCCAAAACCTCCAGAGCGGTCAAGATGGGCGGAAGACCCTCATCGAAACGAACATCCACCACGGCGCCAATGACCTGGCAGACACGCCCGACGGCCCCGGCACCAGTGAACTCATCGGTGATCTTTCCGCAGGGTCCAGCATCCTTTACCGGTGGAGGCTGCGGCGCAGGGGCTGCCGCGGCGGAGGTGGCGTAGTCGGCGACGCGGTTGAGGAGGTATCCTTTTGGAGAGGGGCGAGAGATGGGAGATGGGTTTCTATGGTTGGGGAAGGAAAATTTGGAGGCGGCAGAGCGACGGAAAGAGGAGCCGAGTAGGGAGGAAATGGCCCTTCGAGTGGCCATGGACAAGGTTTTGGAAGGAACTTAGGGTTTTGGAGAGTATCTGGAAAGGAGAGAGCCCTGTCGAGAGAGATGAGATAGCGCGCTTGACAATGGCGGATGTGACTGTGATATTATGACCTGGACATTTGCGAAACGCTTGGAGTCCGTTGCTCAGACTCTTTTGAAAAACTCAAAATGGAAAAATTCAAAAATGCTATTCAGATGACAGTAAAGAGATTCCTCACACGATTAAAGGTTTGATTTTTGCTAATTTTAAAATATATAATTATTTTAATTTTAATTTTAATAATATTAAATAAAATTACACATGACTTACTACTCCATTACGATGAATTTAGATACATTCCAATAAGTTTAGATGGGCAAAACAATAAAACACCCAAGCATTTTTTATGCCCAGAAACAAGGGCTCCAAATGGGACTCAGTTTATGATAAATCTAAGTTAGTTAAAATTATTATTATTTTTAAATTTAAATTCATGTTTTATAATATTCATTTGATACATTTTCATGGTTAGATTAATCAAG
This sequence comes from Chimonanthus salicifolius, assembly GCA_013350335.1. Taxonomy (NCBI): domain Eukaryota; kingdom Viridiplantae; phylum Streptophyta; class Magnoliopsida; order Laurales; family Calycanthaceae; genus Chimonanthus; species Chimonanthus salicifolius. The sequence continues at coordinate 65,937,787 of CM023534.1, read as the reverse complement.
ATATGGAAAAAAAATTATCTAATAGTTTCTTTATATCTTCAAAAATTAAGGGCTACAATGATTCAATGAATCTTATTTTTACATAGAGATAACTCTCACTCGATCATATATAATCTTTTTAATTATAGGGCATTATTTCAAGCTAAGTCGGCTAGATTTGTCTAATTTAGATGCTTTCGCTCAAAGCTAGAATCTATAACACAAAGAAAGTGGGATGGACAATTTTAGACCAACTAATGGAGTATTTTGCAATAAATTAGTCCAACATCAACTAAATAGGCATTCTACAAGATAGTTATCGAACATGTAATGTTCTATAGAGTGGAGTAATTTTTTTTAAGTCTAGAGGTGTCCAGGAGTCGTACCGGGATATGAAAACCCTCCAATCTGTACACACCGGATAGGTCTATGAGGAATGGTCATTCATTAGAGTTACTAGGAGTTGAATCCAATATCTCAATCCTGAAATCTTATATCTCAACAAAAACGAAGATCAAGTGGAAAAATAAGACTCAACAAGACGATCTTAAATAGATGAGATTTTGACTATAATGACAATAATGATATTGAGATAAAATTATAAAAAAAAAAATTGAATTTACATATGAAAAATCGTAGGAAACTATATTATTAAATCATGAAAGATTTAGCAATAACCAAAACAGATGGGAGAACGAAAGAAACTCTTTAAGAGTAGTTCAATCACATTATTAGGGAAGTCCTAAGACGACCCTAATATATATAATTCAAAAGTTTCAAATTAAAGGTATAAAGAGGACAAGTAGACGATTAGAAGATGTACATAAAAGAGAGGAAAAAAACATATGATATATAAAATGATAGAGTCAAATGAAAAAAATAGAACTAATCCCAAATAGATGATAAAATGCCAAAAGAAGATGATTTAGTAAGTCCATTCGTATACAAGCAACCTCTTTGGATTGAATGGCCTAGTTTGTGGGTCAATCTGGATTTTGGTGGACCATTTTCGTACTCTATTTGAATTAAGATGCACCAACAACCAAGCATGCAAAGATTAGAGTGGACCATTCAATCAATCCATTTAGATTTTGGTGGGCTAGGTAACTTGAAAGCATGCTTAATTAAACAACACTTGGGCGGATCAAAATGACAACAAAAGGGATGTTGCTCCATTCAGAAAAATAAGAATATGCTTGAATTTTTAAGGTTCAGTAAGGATGACGCGCCTGGCAATTTACAAAGAGATTTGTACAATGCTTCTGTCACCGAAAAAACACTTAGCCTCTATGACTTTCTGTCACCGAAAACACAGAGCCTCTATGACTATACTTCTTGTGAAAAAAATTATTTGTACAGGCTATCACAATGGCCAATATGACACAGTTGATTTTTCTCTTTTCATGAATGAAAACTATTCAAAAGAAGAGAGGAAAACTATTTACAAGAAGAGAGGATAGACTAATGCAGTTGACAGACAAGGGCATCTTGGAAATACCATCCAAAATACTGGGTCTATACCCTGTCAGTAGTACATATACCAGTAACATTGCTGATACTGTCTGCTATATTTTGAAGCCGAAATAGGTAGGTATCAGCCAATAGAATGAAACAGATATATATCTTCGTGTCAGTCAACAAACCTTCCAATACAACAATGTAACAGTAATATCGCCGAAATCATGTCCGCCTGTTGTAAGGACAAAACAAGAATGAGACTATGCGTGTGGTCTCGGGCCAAATTCAATTTTATGGAGCAAAATTACAGGATTAGCTCAAGCCATTACAGGTTGGGTTGGGCAACACATGGGTTATATCTGTAGATGAACAAATGGAACTGCAAGATGAACTCTACATGCAAAGTTTGGCAGGTTGGAGCACAATATAATTCCTCATCAACTGCCAAATTAGACAAGAAATATGTGTACAGAAAAGCTTTACAAATTTTGTCTCAAATGGATTGTTACCTTGTATGTCACAGTTTGTACAGACAAAAAATATGGAGTTCAAAACTTTTCCCTCTTCAACAATATATTACAGTTTACAGACCAAGCAAACTCGATACAAGATATTTCACCTCATTACAAAGCTAACATGAATTTTGAATTTTTTACATATAGATGGCCGCTTCATGGTTTGTGCTGTGCATGGATTGAAGAACAAATGGCCTGATGAGGAGCAAGCTTTTTCTCATTTACAAATATTTGCTCCAGGAAATCCACACGGATTGATTTAAATCTGTAGGACTGCTTTGCATAATCAGGAAAAACAAAAGAAATATTAATCTGATTGTATCATGAAACAACCAATTACTCAATCTACAACAGTCGTGGCTTAGTTGAACAAGACACGCAAACAAAAGGGTAGAAATAAAAAACTGAGTAATAAGAGATGCAAATTAAAAATCTTCAAAATTCTCGTTTTGATTGATACCGCACCAACAACAGTCATCACCATCATTATTTATCTCTCTCCATCTATATGGTCAACTTTGTAAGTCCGCTTTAATGCTGAGCTTGGATTATACGTCGTGGACTAAATGATCCCTCAAGACCCTCACTATTTTGCATTGTTGGTACTTAAATCAGAAAAATATTTGGTGATGTGGATGACCAAAGCCCCCCCTGGTTTCAATATTCAAACTTTTGGTAGATTAGTGAAAATGGATCCTTGGCCTTTAAACAAAGCAGCAAATGCCAATAAAGGGAATGCAATTCAGTCACATCATGTTGGCTGAGGGCCAATAAGAGCCAACCCAAACACTAGAAGGCTAACCTAAATCTGCCCCCACCTCCAAACCAATCGTGCTGGGATGAATTTGGTTAGAATGGATCAGGTTTGGTCAGGTTGAGGGCCAAGTGAAGCCTGATTCAAGCCCAATCCGGTTGAGGAAATTCAGGCTACAGCCCAAGACCAAGCCCAGCTGAGGTTGCATTTGTGAGATTTCGGACAGACCTACCCCAGTTACACCCAACAAAGACTAGATTGGGATTGCAATGAACATCTCTGACAATCCTGATGTTTCAGAAGGTAAGAAAAGGGTGATTGGAACTGATATAAAAAACAAACTAGGATAGAGCTTGTGACGGTTTTCTTTTACTTTAAACTGGGTATTCCTGTGTGGTCCAAGAAAATGCTTTCCAAACTTTTTGGTTAGAAAATTACACTTATTCATAAGATAACAATTGTTTTGACTATTACTCTGAGAGAGAGAGAGAGAGAGAGAGAGAGAGAGAGAGAGAGAGAGAGAGAGGAGGAGGAGGAGACGGTGATGATGATGATGAAGAAGAATGATGAATTAGCAAATGTGCATTTTAAATATTGTACGATTAAGGCATGGCAAGATACAGTCAACATTTAACAGGCTAAGAAATTGCAGCTAGAGAAATGATCCTTTGCTGTCATCCTTACAGTGATGGCAGCAGTTGGGATATGTGGACCCTACTTACAAAGAATCCAAGCCATTCTTTATGCTTAATCATGTATTCATGGTTTTATATGCATGTTCCTCATCAAATTCCATCAAACTATTGAACTTGTTGGATGAGCCAAATGGAAGGAGCATGATGAAGGTCATAAACTTCTTAATCAACTCGTTTCCATTTGACCAATCCAACGGTGGGCCCAATAGTTTGAGGGAATATGATGAGAGGCATGAACCTAAACATGTGAGCAAAGGTTGATGAATAGTTTTGATTCTTTGTTACCGGGCACCACATGTATTGCCAGTATGTGTCAATCATGGCTAATATGCTGATTTGTGTGGCTGAACTGGCCCAGTATCTCGATCGTGCTCATTTTAAAGTTTTTTTTGACAGAAGATTGATAAACCAACAAGTAAAGGAAGCCAATGCGCCAAGTTTTTAATCTCTAAAAATATAGAGATAATTTAACTCTTTATCAGAAAAGATAATAGAACATACCTTGCCCTTCCAAGAAAAATCAACAACTCTGTAATAAGGTTCCATCAATGTTACCCGATCTCCTTCTTTAATCTAAAAGACGGACAAGAAAGGCAGCTAGGATCTTATTACAAACACCTCTCTCCAGAAAGAAAAAAAAAAAGATAAAGATAACGAAAAAAATAGAAGACTGGAGTCCTATTACAAAATGGCAATGTGTTAATGGGAAATTGATTGTACTCTTTTTTCAGTTGAATAAACAATTGCAAAGAACTGCTTATGAGGGCAACTTGATCGATTAAAGTGTAATGCACCTTACTCGACGATATGGTAAAAATTAATACATTTCAGCAAAAAAAAAAAGAGCAGTAAAAGATCGTGGGCAGGAAAAAAAATTGAAAGCAACTTTAAAACATAAAACATTAGATGTAACCAACATCAGTTATGCACAAGTGGCAACTAAAATTGGCGGAATACTTCATGGAAAATGAAAAAAACTCAAAACCGAATGTGTGGTCTTTTTAGGTGGCCCACACCTCCAGTGAAGTAGGCAAGGTAAGGATGATAGAAATGCATATTCTATGATGGATGAATAAAATAACGTTAAAAGAAAAAATTAGGAATGCATACATTAAAGAAACTTCTAAAATAGCCCCAATAGCTGAGAAAAAGAGGGAAAATCATTTGAGGTGGTTCCAGCTTGTACTTTAGAGACCATAAATGGCCCTTATGAGAAAAATGAAAGGATGCAAGTAGAAGGTACAAGAAGAGGTAGTCTTCTTAACTTTGTTGGAAAGAGTAGAGAAGGATAAGATGGATAGCAGGATGACAAAAGATACGGTTTTTGATAGGCTAAGGTCATCTTCATTTTTTACCAGCCTTCGTTTCATCACTGCTAGATATGGTTTTTGATAAGATAGAATGTAAAAGAACTCAGAAAGTCGACCCCAAATAGATGGAATTAGAAGTTGTGACAATGATGGTGGTGATGGTGATGGTGATGATAACAACGACATCCAGTCATTCTCACTATGAATTGGCATGCACTAGAACTTAATTCCGGTTGGTTTTATATTCTCAACTGAATTGAATCATCCTAAGTTACATGGGTAAATCCTTTTTTTTTTTTTGCACAGAATTCAGCAGAATTATCATCCAGAAAGGGTGACTTGTATCCAACCATAATCCAAAATAAGACCTACCCATTCTACCGACTACCTTCTTTGACTGTCCCGGTTGGGCTCCACAGAAAGGACTGCACCTTGTATCCCATCATTGTACTTGCTTTAGTCCTTTTTCTACTAAAACTAAATATTCAATATTGATATAGGTGAAACAAAGGCAGGTTGGGATCGGTTTTCTGTTTTCACAAATTCTCAGAGAAAGAGAGAGAGTATTAATGTAGTTTTTTTCCTTTTTTGAAGTGGTAACAATAATTGTATTGCAAAAGAGCAGAAAACGTGCAAAACAAAGCAAAAACGGGAGGGTTGAAAGAAACCCAACAGAATAACAAACCAACAAAACAGAAAATATTACATATAGATGTTATATGAATATTAATGTTACAATATTATATTAATCACATATTTTTAAGGGTTGAGCTGGAATACATGTTTTTTGATGGGATATGCCAATTTTGTGGCAAATAGTGGTATGCACAGGAATCACTTGTTTATTGCTTCAGTTGGTGTAGATGTTTGTATATCTTATTAAGGAAAAGGCAGGTAGATGTGTATATGATTGTTTCGGTATATAATACCATATATACCCATCTTTGCAATTCTTCTCTCTTTCCTTTAATGGAATTTTTGTTATCTTTAACGAAAAAGAAAGAATAGAACTTAATGGCTTAGATGATGATTATGATGAGAAAAACATTTCTAAGGTTAGGTTTGTGCAGGGCTCAGGATTATTGAAGGCCTCAAACTGAGCCTGACCTGAATTCAAAGAGGGCTCACATATCCATGCTCAAAGACAAGCACATGTTGGGGGTGGATGAGTTGATTTTGGTCTGGGACTAAATCAAGTTGCACCCCAATCGATATGACACAAATTTATTTTTTTAGGGTTCTTTGGAAACGCAAACATTTTGGGCACCACACTTCCATATCAAGTTTTGAAACCCAAAAAAAGAAGTGCCCAGTAAAAAAGAAGTCAAAGTTTGTTTCATCATACCAAAAAGAAAGATATATATATATATAACATGAAAAGAAAAGGCTATGTATGTCATCGTTACCGTATCATTGCGTAACCCATACACTGAGATAATGAAGCAAGTTTGATTTGAATCACATGCCAAATAATATCTGCAAATAGAAAAAGTGCTTCTACTTCAGTTATAATTTATAAAATTCAAACCAAAGAAAACTTGAACACTTCCAATGTTTTCTAATTTACTCATCATTTCGGTATTGGAAATATGAATGTCATTCTTCTAGAAAAGTAAAGTAACAATTAATATCTATTATTATGCTATTAAAGCATGTCTTTTTGGCAGATTAATAAAAACTTAAATCAATTGATTCTTATCTCAACCAGTTATGGAAATGCTTCAAATCTTTCACAAGCAAAGAACCTAATAATTAAGATACATGTGACAGGCAAAAACAAAAACAAAATAAACATGAAATAATTTGATGGCAAATAACTCACAAAGGAGTTGCATTATCATGTCTAATGAAGAGTAGCACTTTTCCTGCAACAGCTACTGCTTTATTCAGCCCCTCCAACAGATCATTTATGGTGGCTTTCTTGCAAGATGAATTTTCTGTAAAATCAAACAAGCAACAAAAATGATGATAATAATAATGAAGTCAGAAAGGCGAATGATTTGATAATAATAGCTCAAAGTCCAAATTCACTGCCAGTGTAATTGTATAAAAGTTTGATGCTTACGGTTAACCTCACTCAGAGATGATGCCAATGATGTAAGTCGTCTTGGCTTCACCTGACCCTAAGACAAGATTGCTTGTCAGTATTAGATACATAAATATCAACATATAGCCAACGAGAGAGATGGGATTGAGGCTTTGATGATGATGATGATGATGATCAACATATGATCCTTCATAGAGTATATTTAGAAAACCTGGCTGAGTCATTTTGCTATGGCCTGATTCTTTGAAACATTGGAACTAACAAACACACATACACATGCATGTGCACACGCACTTTTTAAAAACAGATGCAAATGATATTTGAATGACTGCCCTATAAAAAGTATGCTTATAAGAATGAAATGGATCTCTTTTTCTAAAATTTCAGACGGTCACAAGTTGGTGATATCCATAAGTTTTGCTTTTGTAATAAAAACTTTCACCAGGGAAGAAAGGATGTATTATAGAGCTTCAAACAAACATGGCCAGGCAAGGTTTGTCCAGGTACAGCCTATTAATTATTGGGCCCAATGTTCGGGCAAGACCAAGCACACAGGCTCTAGATCCACATAACTCCTACATGTCATCAAGTACTAGGCCTGGCTAGGTTAACATGTAGCGTTGGGACGGGTCAGCATGTCGGCCATCATACACATTTACTCTAAACATGCCTATTTAGCCATAGGGCCAGGTACAGAGATGGGTCAAAAAAGTTAAATTATCAATAAATGTGTTCCATCATCATTATCCATTTCCCCAAATTATCAAGAATCGGTTCTGTCTGTTCACTATGTAGGACCGTGCCAGGTCAGGAATGTTTGTCATCATGTACACATCAAGTACATATCTGCCTAAACATAAGTCTAAACATCTGAGTAGAGCAGCAATCAAGCAACACCTAATTTGCCCAACCTACTTGCAACCAAATGAAACATTCCATGAATGTAAGAATATCAACGTATGTACAGATGCCAGCCTCCCATGCACCATAAACATAAGAAACAAATAACAAAAATGTGAAAATAATAAAGCTTTATAAAACTACCTTAAAAAGATCAATAGGTCAATAATCAACCCAGTGAAGGTAATGTCATAATTTTCGTACAAGAAAAGAAAACTATATTCAACAACTAAAACTATGAAACAACCATTCAATTACAGAAATATCAGTATTACCCTCATAGAATTCTCTAGTTTGTCCAGAAGATTGACCATCTTTCGCACCTCTTCACTTGCATTCAGGCCAGGATCCTTCAAAGCAGCAGCCTCAAATCCACTAAGAGCCCTTTCATAGTTTTCTAAATACTTATTTACCTGAAAACAATTATATGTAAGTTTATCATATGGTTACCTGGAAGAAATAGTTGTCAACATGAGATGCAATACTTGGAGCTGGTTTTTACAAGGGGATAACTAACAAAATGAGGCATAAAAGAAAGAGATTTCTCCAAACAAATTAGATTACTGGAACATCAGTAAAAGTAAGGACCTATTGATTGTGTGAAGGACTTGAACTTCACCAAGGACCAACCTTGAGCCCCCCATTTGTTCGTCATAGTAATGGATTAGTTAACATCAAATGAATATGATGCATTGTCGTAGTATATGCTTTTTGCAAATGACAGTGTTAATTGGTGAAACAAGAAATCTATTGAATGAGAAATTGGAATTATAGAGGAAAGCCTTGGAGATGAATGAGTTGATAATTAGTAGAGAAATGACGAAATGTATGGAGTGTAACTTTAGTAGTTTATAGAGCATAAAAGAGGAATCAATTACAATTGAGAATGACTTGGTATCATGGTGAGATAAATTTAGATACTTGGGTGCAACTGTCAAAACAAACAATGGAATAGATCTTGATATAACCAATAGGATGGGAATGGATAGAGTTAAGTTTAAACAAGTTAGCAAAGTGCTTTGTGATAAAAGAATAACATGTAGATTAAAGGGAAGTTCTATAAAACAAATGTTAGCCTAGCAATGCTTTATGGAGTCGAGTGTTGGGCAATCAAGAAAAAAGAGTAGATAAGGTTCTGGTTACTGAAATATGTATTCTACGATGAATTAGTAGAGCAACAGTAAGAGATAGAATTGCAAATGAATACATCACAGAAACCTTTAGAATAGCTCCAATAGATGAGAAAATGAGGGGAATTCTTCAGTGAGAAAATTAAAAGCATGCAAGTAGAAGGAATGAGACAGAGAGGTAGACCTTTAAGAACTTGGTTGGAAGGGGTAAAGAAGTATACGATGGATGGTAGGGTGATAGACGATATGGTCTTTGATACGATAGAATGGAAGAGAAGAACTAAGAAAGCCAGCCCTAGATAGATGAGATTAGTGGCTTTGATGATGATGATGGTGGTGGTATGTGTTTGTCTGTATATATAAATATAAATCTAAATAATACATGAATATATGAATATTTTAGAGGTAGGAATTCACTTTAACATGCATGCATAAGAAGGGGATTAGGCAAGGTGCTTGGTGAAGTTAACTCTCTTTCAAAGAGAAATATTTTACTTAGAGAGATACAAATCCTATTTAATAATTTACTGTTTGTCTCATCAATCAACATATTTACAAGAAATTACAGAAGCGGTTCTCTGAAAAAAATATGAAACATAGAGTGCCTGACAAGCAGAACCATCAATGTACTCCGAATACAATGTGTGGTGAAGAGTACATAAAAACACTTCATCATGTAGATGGTAAACCCTTTTCTTCTGAGCCACACAGCAACTACCATTTTAAGCCCTCTATTTCAAGGTAACTCTTTAAAAGCTCATAAATAAATACAGAATCCAGCTCATAGTATATTTGTGGTATGAATATCCTCCAATATCTACTTACATAACATCAAGTTAAAATAATGCTGACCAGGTGGGAAAAGTAGGACATCAGGCCAATTTCCTGGAATAGTGATAGTGGTCCATGAGGCTTGGCATCAAGATAATTGACAACACTTTTTTAAGCATAACATTATAGGTTTGGGCACGACTATAACAGTAGTACACCCTCACAGACAATCACGATAGTTGCACTGAACCCAACACATTCATTTCCTAGTGGCATTATCAGCAAATTAAGAACATACCGTTGCACAATTGAAATAGAGATCGGGATTAGATTTCATGCACTCATCTTTTTCCTGAAACACAAGCACAACTTAGAATTACAAACTTCTAGTGTCAATTAAAGTAGATTGGAATAATAGCAATATTACGGGTTCATCAAGGAAAGCCAACCCAAAACAGATTTGACCAGATCTCCAACAACCCCATCATCATCATCATCATCATCATCATTATCATTATTTGGGAGGGGGATATTTTTAAAAAAGTCCCAACTCTTTGTTTAATCTGAAAAAAGCCTCAAGTTTATAATAAGCTCTTTGAGGAAAAAACACATTGGTTCTTTTCACATTAAGCAAAAATATTGGGGCTTCTTTCAAAATTCCTCTTTTTATGAAAAATCCCAACTGAAAGTAAATCAAGTACAGGTTGGTTGGTCGAAGACCAGCCCAAGCCCCAACCTGAGCTCAGAACAGGTTCAGGATTTCAGGTCCATATCCAACCAATCACAGCCCCACCAACCCAAAGCTCAGATGGGTCAATCAGCTGTTGGATGGCACAAACTGCAATAGTTTCATCCAGCTCCACCTTGTCAATAAAAAGTCAATAAAACCACACAAGCCAAATTTGTAAGATTGTGCATGCTTACAGCATTTTGGTAAGCTTTCAGTGACTGATTAAGTTTGTTGTGGTCCCATGCTCCAGTTACAAAGAAGCTAGTGAGGCACGCATTTCCCAAGTTATCTGTAAAAGGAAAAAAAAAGGAGAAAAAAATAATAATGGACTCATTGTAAACAAAAATCAATTAAGGCGAACAAGTACACAACTAAATACCATAGTACATTTGCATCGAAGGTGGTCAGACAAAATAAGTACATAGAAGATCAGTGCGTCAAACCATTCGACCTAATAAACTGGAATGCATGTGTATTAATGTATATGTATATATGCACGTATATTTATGTGTGTTTATGTCTGTATGTCCACACGTATGTATATGTGTATGTGTGTAGTGGGTACAGAATGCCCTTTACTAGAATGCTCACATGGTTTTATGATACCAATTGTTTAGCAAATTAGATTGACCAACCATGAATAATTAATGTGCATTTATCATTTATTGCCATTTCCATGGGAAAAAAAAATCTTATGATCAAAGCGGAAAAGATTGAGGTCATCAAATTTACTGCAATATGCTTGGATTTCATTTACAGTTTGATAGTGTTAAAATATAAATGTGAAATTAAAAAAGCCAGCATCAAATGGGTAGGGTAAGTGCCTTTGACGATGATGCTTAGATTTCAATTTCAGAGAGAGAGAGAGAGAAAAAGAAAGAGGGAGGGGAGGGGGGGGGGGGGGGGGTGACGATCCACTTTTCTATATAATATCTGCCATAGTTGCAGATTTTGTAGTCACTTGTAGATAGAATCATTTTTTCTGTTCTTTTTCCTCAATTTTTTCCCTTTTTTTTGGCTGGTAGGGAGAGGAGGGTAAACGTCACTTGTAGATCTTGACAGCTAACTCTTCACACACACCCCTTTGATCATAGGAAACCACTTCTCTCTTCCAAGGAAAATGGTAATTGTTGCCAAATGTGCCCTTGAACTCTCAAAAAGTGGAATGCAATGGATTTATGCATTAAAAATATATTATGGATGAAACGAACTTAATATTTAATCCTCAAGTTTAGAAGAAGTTACAAATATCTAGATGTACAAATAAAAGAAAAACTACTTGTACAAAACTTGGTTACCTTGTGAGGGTGGAAAAGTGGAAGGAACAACAGAAATAGCGAAAACTAATGGGTTGGAACAAGTAGGAGTCGAAATTTTGACTAAAGAGGTTGCAGAAATGGAAATAGCAACTGAAAATAGCAGATAGGCAATTGTCTAAGAATCATAGGATATCAAAGTGATCATTCACCAAAAAAAAGGAACAGAGTGAGAGCAGCATTCCAAGCAGATGATTTCTGAAACTACAGAATAAGGGAAAGTATTGGAGCCTTACACCAAGAATTGCCATCTTTGACATCAAGTGCTATAGCTTCCTTGGCATGATGGATGCTTTCCTCAACAAGTTGTGCCTGGTTCTCAGTACCTAACGATATGGAAAAAGGTATCATTTACTATAATAATAACAAGAACAATAATAATAGAAATGGTATCTAGTCTGTCATTGTTGCTCACATTCAGGTTTTATACAAATAATGCAGTGAAAAATTTTAGAAGGAACCTCAAAGACAAATAGCGATGATGGTGATGATGATGATGATTTTTTTTGAAACAGTGACGAATGAATTCATTAATAAACGAAGAATATAAACATGAGATGGAACCAAGTATAGAAGATTTATACTAGGTTCTTATATAAAGGAAGATGAATAGAATAAAAAAAAAAAAACATAAGGCAAAAGAAAAGGATCAAACAACGCTCTATGTACAATACACCCCTCCCAACAAAAGATACAATAAGGAGTCCCCTGCTCCCCATACTCCCAGGGCTGATATGATGAAAATAGTTCCATAGTCGGTCTTTGTTTGTGTACACCCACTTTCGCTAAGAAGTACGCCACATAGAGCGTTTACATTTCATGACTACAAGAACTAACTTAAATTGGCAAATCAGCAATATCATCATCAACCACCCAATTAATCACCTAGTGAACTAAATTTCTAATCAGCCTTTTGTCAAATTGTACTAACTTGCTCAAGCAAAGATTAATAAGCTAAACATTTCAACTGGATTAAGCTGTGGACCAACATGAGCATAACTTTTAATCTGCATAAAGAATGTGCCTTGCCTTGGGCCAATCTTCTTTCAAGCATTGATAACTGACAAAGAATCTTCTTGTTCGGGCCCTGATGATGCAGAAAATATTATAAATCAACAATATAACCATTGGAACACATGCCAACCATGCAAGTGAAAGGACACCCCAACATGTTCCTAAATGAAAAGTAAGACAGAAGTAACCTTATTTAGAGCTAGAGAAAAGCAGTTCTTTGCAGAAGCTAGATCTCCCTTCTTCCAAAAGCAGTTACCAAGGCAAAGCCAGGCATCTGCAAGAGATGGACTTAACTTAACCTGGAACATCAATGGCTACTTTTTAAAACATAATTCATCATCTCTTGAGCAATTCCATGAATTAAATTTCCAGAAAGAAACACATACAGCTTTTGACAGATGATCCTCTGCTTCTTTCCGATAGTCAGGGAATACGTCCAGTATCTTTCCTCTTAAAAATTCATATGTTGCTCGCTGAGCTGGAGTTGTCCTTTCTTCTGTACCAAATGTGAAATAGAAATAATCATCCAATAGATTTGTCTCTTCCCATCAATAGCTAGGATGTTGAGAGCTTCATACCACAAAAAACATTTAGACAAATGCATGGTATCAAAGTAAACTGTAACTACAAGCAACCATATCAGAGGAAAAACTAAATTAAATGAAAGATTATACGGAATCAACATCCCTAAAGATAGCAAAATTTGCTGTGAGGCCATTTATGTCAAGTCAGACTATTGCATTGCTCTAAACAGAGCCACACTAGGCACATTGGCATCTAATGTAGGCCATAAGTGTAGAATGGAACCAATTAATTGGAAAGCATTGTGTTTGGGAATTTGGAATCTCTAAATCACCTATTCCAGGGAATTTCAAGGAACGAGGCACTTAAAGGAGCCACACAAAGACAAAACGACATGTTGGTGGGCGTTGTTGACTGGTCAATGAAGCAATAAACAGCTCCACTAGACATTGCCATCTGTCCCATCAAAGCTGATGATCATGAACCATTGAAATCAAACAATATTCATATATATAAAGGCACACAATCATCATCGAGGGTGGGGCATCTAGGAATCGTGAAGGGGGGCATTTTTGTGGATTTTCCTTTACGATTTTTGGTCCATTGATTGACTAATTTACAACGCACCCTTTATGTCCACCAACATCTATGTGTCAGTGATTCTCTTAAAAGGGAGTCCACAGGGTCTGCAATCTGTATTTGGATGTAGAATTCACTTTAGTTCCTCAGAATGTAACTGTTTTTTTCCTGTCCCGTTATACATGAAAAAAATAAGTACCACACCGTAACGAGCAAGTGTTTGGTTCCCTCTGATAATGCCGATTTTTCCACATCTTTTGCCCACCCAAAGACAGCTTCATTTGGATTTCCAAGAAAAAAGCGAAACCCAGTTTCAAAATCCAGTGCATCCAAACAATCACTTCTAAACTAAACTCATCGCATAGTCCACGCTAAGGGTTGCTGTTGGTTTCAATTAAGAAGCGGGTTACAAGAAAGAAAGTAATACTAATAATGAATGAATGAATTATGGTAATAAGAAGATGGATACCGATGGGGATGGAGTTGAGGAGGTTGAGAGCGAGATCTGCATGTTTTTGGAGGGCGGAGATCTTGTCCTGGGAATCGGAGGGGAAATAAGTGTCGCGCAGATTGTACAGTTGCTCGGCCGCATCTTTAGCCTGGGATAGCAGATCTCCATCCTCTGCCCTGCTCATTTTAGCTCAAAAGGGAGAAATGCAGCAAAGCAGGAGAGGATGCGTCCCGTAGGGTTTCAATGATTGAATCCGTTCTTCGGCGGTCGCTACCATACGATGGGTGTCCGATTTCCAGTTCTCAATTTGTAACAGGATAGTGATTTAGGACATTATAATTTTGCTTATATTTTTGAGAAAATGGAAAATAGAGGAGGAGGAAAGTATGAACAAAATTAATTTTTTTTAGAGTCGATAATAATGAAAAATCACTACCTCTGTATTACCGGTAAAAAATAGTTTAAAAATAGTAAAATCACGATTTTACACGTGCACGCCAATGTAAATTAAAGTATAAGGTGTACTGATTGAGGGGGTGATAAATTATTGAAGAAGTTAAAAATTACGTATTTATTAAATCATATTTTTAAATATTATTAAATTTAAAAATTAAGAAAAAAATTAATTAAAATTTGAAGAGAGCTTGAAAAAGTAATAATGATATCTTATCTTTTATTATCAACTAATTCATCGTCTAACTTTTAAGTTTGGTGGAGTCCAAAGTCACCAAACCCTATTTTAATCAAGTAAAAGATAGAGATTTGTCCCACCTTATTGTGGTTAACAAGTTGATGAAGGGCCATTAATCAAAGTAATGGTAATCGTGAAGGGGGCCATTTTTGTGGATTATTCTTTATTAGACAAGTGAGCTTTGCTTAGTTTCACTTGTCTAATAAAGAATATTTTTTCCAACTTGTTTGCTATTTAATTTAAGATTCTAAATAATCATTTATTTAAATGTTTGTTTGTGGATGGAGCAAGATGAAGAAAATTTGATGGCTTGATTTCTTTGAGGGAGAGTAATCAACATGATCTCCATTAATGCAAACTATCCAAAGGTAACAATGATCATTGAAATCAGATGGGGTGAAAAGGTTCATGCATTAATGCAATAGAGATTTCTTAGAAAGTTATCTGATTGGATTGTCTAAGGCAGGGGTTTAAAAATCGGTATCGGCCGATATATATCGACCGATATATCGTTATCGGCTGATATATCGGCCGATATTTTTCTCTTTCTTCCTTGTTTTTTTTAATATCGGCCGATATCGGGCCGATATAATACGGCCGATACGATACATATCGGCCAATATTCACATATCCAAAACCGATATATATCGGCCGATACGATACGTATCGGCCGATATTTCAACCCCTGGTCTAAGGTTTGATTTTTTATTTTTAAAATTTTAGTACATCGACATGTTTCAGCACCCATTTGCAATGGACAATTTAACAATATTTTATCTCATTCTCTCATAAGTATCCTACTCTAAGAAGGGAAAACACCCAAAGGAATACAAACAGTAGAAAAATACAAAGGTAACAATATAACAGTTTCATCCATTCTGAAACACCAGCAAAGTGATTGGTATTTCAAAGTAACATCAATCCAATTACGTGTTTGCATCAACTATAATTTATAAATATGAGACTTGAAAAAGAAGTTACAATAAGTTAAGACACAGTACAGATGAGTCCATTACCCTTAAGGCACAACAAGATCAGTCCACGAGAATTTGAACCCACAACCTCTCATTTCTAGAGACAGGAGACAACCAATTGATTTAATAGATTTATTTATTTATTTAACTTCTAAAGAAAGTATCTAATAAAAAAATTGTTGTTGAGAGTGGAGACCGGTGTTAGGAGTCACAATCAAGAGGGAGAACGTAGAAAAGATGATATTTTCTAATGTTTTGAAGATATGTTTGTGTTTCTAAGCTTTTGATTCTTGCATGCAAAAGCCTTCCCTCTCTGTATTTTATCCTTTGTGACACTCAACATCCAGAATATCCAAAATTAAATATCCAAAATAACAATATTTAATTAATATTAAATATAATATCCGATCAGCTAAGCAGGAATCCTCCTAAACAAATGCAGTTTGCTAGAATTGTAGTGTGATGTTGGGTGGTGTTGGTCTTTCAAATATTGCAAAATTGGCTTTTTCCCCATTTTTTAATTTTTATTTCCTGAAGTTCATTTTTATATCTAGAGTAAGGCCGATAAACATGTTGTCAATGAGATTATTGTGCCATTCATGACCGACCGCTGGTTAAAAGTTATAACCACTATTAAATTTGGCCAAAAGGTTTTGTCTCTGACAAGTTGTCTAAGTCTTTTGGCCAAATCCGGGTTGCCATATTGATTTTGGCAAACAAACTTTCATAATTCCCTCTTTTTAGGGCTCTAATACCCATATTTATTAGATCCATAAGTTTAAAAATTGTACTATTATTTTGTTCTTAAAATATAAAAAATAGTCAGATTCATGACAGTGAGTATGAGCTGAGACACCAAATTCTGAAACCATGGATGAACTGAATGAATAGACTCATGTAATAGAACATTCATAAACTATAAGGTAAGCGCTTTAAATATTAATAACTATAACAAGTAGTTTAGTTGATTTGAGCTCCTAAAATTAGACTAGAGATCTTAGATCAACTCTATTTAAGTTAACTTAATATAAGTGGTTTATTTGTGGTTTTATGTAATTGAGGAGATTAGTCTCACCTCCAATGTTGAACAGAGATACTTTTTGATATTTAAAAAAAAAAATACAGTAGTGATCCTCATGCGGAAAGTTTGTATAACCAGACACGAATTTTAGTGTATTGTCAATTTTATCCTTTATATGAATAATAAAACCAGCTCACTAACCCTTCGTATGAACAGTAAAATCGGCTCGTTGAGATTTACATGAACAGTAAAATTGGCTTGCCGAAATTTGTATGAACAGTAAATTGACTCACCAAAATTTTATCGTTCATGCGAAGGGTCCAATGTTACTGTTCATAAAAAGGGTAAAATTGATAATACACTAAAATTCGTGTCAGGTTATACAAAATACCCGTGGGAGGATCGCTACCAAAAAAAAAATTATAATTGTATATGGAAAAATGAGTGATTTTTTTCTTTTTTCAATTAAAGAAAGCACCGTTATTCTCATTTCAAGTTAAACTCAGTGGAGTATTTTCTCCCATCGCAAGAGATTGTGATTCTCCTACAGAGGGTACATAAGTCACTCCTATTCTCCTAGACCGGTAGTTAAGCAGTTCTTTTCTCCTAATCTTCTCCACTAAATGTCAAATCAGAGTACACTAAAAAAGTTAATCAGTAACTCATTACTGGAGGTTTCTTCTCTACCAAGAGAAGAATTGCTTTTTCCTTACTCTTAAAGAGTAGTTCTACTTCTGTTTTTCCATGTTCAAACAAAACTAATATGTTAATCTATCCAATGGACTCCCCATTTCTGCCAAGCAGAAGTCCAATAAGTAAATTCAGAATTTTGTGGGTGCCATCTTTGAATGATCATTGAACACAGATATATAATTTACACGAAGGGTCGAGGCTAATAGTATGATTACCTTACTGACTACAGTGTAAATGATTTTGAATTTTTACTTGTGAAGTAAGAAACCAATGGAGTAGACCACATCTCTGTTCTCTCTACCATTCTTACAGGTCCATGCAAAGTTAGGTGATCCACCTAATGAATAATTTCGTGTAAGCATTGAATCTTTGCATATCTTTATCATTTTATCTTAACCTTGTCTTGAAGTGACCTCTACTCCATTCCTAACCCCATGTGCATCCCCTGTTATTAAACTAATAATCCATATGAAAAATGAAGTCCCTCTCTCACACACACACTCACCACTAAACATATAAACATATAGCTGTGCATAAATTCATTCTTGTGTCTTCATACACTCAAATAATACCAGAACTCTCTCTGCCTCTCTCTCCCAAAAATATGGGGAACAGAGCATCATGTACTACTTCCATATTCTCTTCTAGAGTAACCAAGGTTGTGTACAGTGATGGAAGAGTTGAGGAGTACAGCAAACCAGTTAATGCAGCTGAGCTCATGCTAGAGAACTCAAGGCAATTCGTCTGCGACTCCGGCGATCTAAAGGTGGGTCACCAGATTCCAGGGCTTGCTGCTGATGAGGAGCTTGAGCCGCGTCGGCTCTACTTCCTGCTACCCATGAACATGCTCTACTCTGTGCTTACCATTGAAGACATGGTGTCTCTCTCTCACAAGGCTTCCAAAGCAGTGAAGCAAGGAGGGTCCAAAAAGATTGGTAGGATCTTTCCTGCTTTGGGTGACCTTTGCTTGTTCCAACCAGATTTCAAGCCACCGGAGCCGTCGGTCAAAGCTCCAGATCATAAGGAGAGGTTCTCGAGGCAAAGATCATGGCGACCCGCATTGGATACCATAGCGGAAAACCCTTTTATGTTGTGAAGGAAGGTGGCTAGGTGGAAGGGTCGGTCCTTTTTTTTTCTATAATATGGGTATCTCGACTTTACCCTCACCGTTATGTGTAAACCTTATAATCTATATATCGATTAAATCTACATTGACTGGTTGGTTAGAGTTGAGCATGAATCAAACTCAAGACCTCATTTTATGAGGTGGACTTCTTGACCGTAAGACCAACTCTAATAAGAAAGTGTCTTTTAGTTTACTTTATTTGGTGATTCTGATTGTAATTCTAGATTCCTGGTCATTAACATTAATCCATCTTCAGTGAAAATCCATGAATTTGATGGACTTGCTTTAACAAAAAATCTTAGGTGTTGGGTCTCATTGATTGTTCTTAAGTCCTTGATCATGTGATACGGCCTCTATTTTTTGTTATTTTGGATTAGGGTAATAATTAACTTCATCCATGTTTTCAAAAACCCTCAATTAGAACTTAACTCTTTAGGAGAACGCCCATTTTTTGCTATTTTACCTCTCAAATCCTTACTTAAGATTACGGTAAGAATGACTTCATCCATGTTTTCAAAAACCCTCAATTAGAACTTAACCCTCTTTAGGAGAGCGCCCATTTTTTACTATTTTACCTCTCAAATCCTTACTTGAGGTTAGGGTAAGAATGGAGTTCATCCATATTTTCAAAAATACTCAATTAGAACATAACCCTCTTTAGGAGAACCCCCATTTTTTACTATTTTACCTCTCAAATCCTTACTTGAGGTTAGGCTAAGAATGAACTTCATCCATGTTTTCAAAAACCTTCAATTAGAACTTAACCCTCTCTAGGAGAATGCTCATTTTTTGGCTATTTTACCTCTCAAATCCTTACTTGAGATTAGGGGTAAGAATGAACTTCATCTATGTTTTCAAAAATTCTTAATTAGAACTTAACCCTCTTTAGGAGAATGCCCATTTTTTATTATTTTACTTCTGAAATCCTTACTTGAGGTTAGGGTAAGAATGAACTTCATATATATTTTCAAAAACCCTTAATTAGAATTTGACCCTCTTTAGGATAACTTCCATTTTTTGTTATTTTACCTCTCAAATCTTTACTTGAGGTTATGTTAAGAATGAACTTCATCCATATTTTTAAAACCCCTTAATGAGAACTTAACCCTCTTTAAAAGAACACCCATGTTTTACTATTTTACATCTCAAATCCTTACTTTTGATTGTACAAAATCACTGAGACTTTGAGTGGAAATGAGTGTTGGAATTCTTAAAATTCTTTTTTTTTTTTCTATTTTTAACCATTTACGATTTTTCCTTACTAATGCCAAAGCAAATCACAACCATTACTGATACTTTCATATGCATACAATATAGTTCTCTCACTGAAACTCTATTTGGAGTCAACTAATGATAATGGTGTTGGATGAATTTAAAAGATTTATATTTGCATATGGTGTTTATATAAATCAATTTGATTGAATGACTCTCTTTATAATTTAGAAAGACCACAAAATCAATAATGAAGAAAAGTATATTTTTATCAAGTTCAATTCTATGACTAGAGTCATTTAATCAAACTAATTTTTATTAACACTATATGTATAAAAGATCTTTCAAATCCATCAATCCCATAATAATGAATGGATTTTACGTGAAAGTCCGATAAGAGTATTTTAAGGAGTCGTACGGCTGAACACTCCCATCTGTAAGAAACTAATTTACAATTATATTTTTTTTAAAATGAATGAATTTACAATTATATTGCTTGTGAATTTTTAAAATAATATAAAAAATGCGACTGGTTCTAGAAGATATTTCAATATGGTAGTCAATTTAAAAGTTTATTTAGTAACTTTACTTAGTCAACCTCACTCTCATCGGTGCAAGTTTGGGCCTGAGAAAGAGGGCCCCTTTTCACATTTTATATTTTTGGACAAAGTTGGACTCAGAAAAGTCTGAGTTTTCTGTTTATATGTTTTATTTTACTTACAAAATATTCCAGTGATGGAATAAAATAAAGAAAAAGTAACTTCTTACACACTCTAATATAATTTTATGTGAAAAATTGGATAGTAAGCAACATAAGATAATAAAACCAATAGGAAAAATTCTTAATTCTTATAGTTCAGATTTTATCTCTTCATTTACAATGAGCCCACTTGAAAAATCAAGTATTCATACTTATGTTTCGTTGCCTTGCGTTAATACGGGATGTTGATACATCCGAAAATACAATATATAGACGGTTACAGGCTGATACGCACCCGTCTATCACTCATCTAAATATCAATCACAACACACAGATACATTGCAGCCGATATGCAACTGTTCGGCCGTATTTTGTACCTGCACTCAGTCTGCATCAAGAATTTATCATCCTTATCTATGATTAGGTAATAATGTGGTGTAATTGGGGGCCACGATATGTACATCTTAACATTTTACCAGATGGGTCCTTCAATGAGTCAAAATCACTTAGAGATTAGTCTTGGACGGCTTCCTTCAACAGAACCGTTGAGTGACACATGGCCCAATAAGTGAAATAGCAATGGAAACCCAGATATCTATTATAATAAAAGATATTAAATTTATTATTTTATATATTCATTATTGTTTAAATAGTGAAAAGATACATTAACCTCTCTTACTTAAAAAAACATCAATCTTTCTATCATTTTCCTAAAGCTAAATAAAATTGATTTATACAGTGGAGTCTCATTGAATCAAATTCTTTTTGAGAGTTATTAATTGGTTGAACTTGGATAAAAAGATCACAAATATGAATTAACCCTAGCAATTAAAGCCCAGCTGAGATATAAAAATAATACAAAATTACAAACTATAGATAACATATGTGTTGTATGTGTAACTGAATCCTGTGATATTGAATCTAAAATTATAGAGCACCCAACAACTAACAAGTAGCACCGAAATTCATTTCTAGCCATTGAATTTAGATTTAATTTAGACATTTCAAGATTAATAGTGAAGTCGTTATCAATTTGAATGCATTTTTATCATATGGCTAACAATCATTTAACTTTGACATTAATTTTAAAGTATTCTTTAACTTAGGGCTGCAACGTATGTTGGGTTTCAATAAATCCAACACAACCCATGTCAAAAATTATTCAACCCAATTCAATTGGACTCAAATTGTTCATTCGAGTTATTAAACCCGACTCAATCTGAATTTCTGACCCGACTCGACTCGAGTTCTGTTTTATAACTTGGTGCACTCGGGACGAATCAGATCGAGTTGCTTTTAAATTTCTCGACCCGACCTGACCCGACCCGACCCGACCAAAATTTCATGCAGGTTTATTTTTTTCCAACTCGACCCAAAGTGAGATATATAAAAACGTAACTCAAATTCATTGATTTCTCATATCAGTATATGGGTCAAGTTAAAACCCGACACAAGTTTCACCACTACTTTAACTCAATATAGTTACCAACCAAATGCCACACGTCAAAGAAGTAATTTCAGTTATCTTAAACTAAGAAGAAAGAACGTGAGATTTCACCTTAATTGGTTCAAAATATGGGCCTTAGGCCTGTTGGGCTACCGGGGCTTGAGGATTTTTTTTCCTTTTTCTCTTTTCATATAAAACATTGGTTTCTTAAATCAAAATCAAAAGTAGAAAACATTGGTTGATATTTGAATAAAAATAATATATATTATAATTTATACTAAGTGATGTATAACACTATAACATATAAATTTAATTCATATTATAATTTATACTAAATAAGATGGAACATATAAATTTATGATATTACGATATTATTAAAAAAAAAGTGGCAAGGACAAAAAAAAAGGTACTATCATCGGTGCCGTCAATCCAACGCCAAAACATTCTAAATTAACATATGAAGCGTGGGAAAACAGGCAAGTTGGGGAGACCAAAGCCAAATCCATTAATTAGGAAAATGATGGAAAGAAGTACTAAGAATGCTTTGCTCTCATGTAACTCTCAATCATCATATCAATTTTCCATATTCTTAATTTTGTTTTCAGATAATAACAAAGAAGGCCCAATCATTGATTTTGAAAAGTTTTGTTGTGCTAAATAATTAGAAGAATTATTTGATGCAAATTATTTTGGATAAAAGAAAGGAGTTCATTTATTCTGAATATGATTTTAAAATAAAAATTAATAAACTCTATATAGCTCGAGTTCAACACAATGGTAATTATATTTCAAATGAATTAAATTGGATCAAATTCACCCCTGTGGGTTAGCTCGGATGGTTATCTCCCGTCTGAGGAAGTGGGAGGTGCCAGGTTCGAATCCGAGAGACTAACCTTGGTGATGACTTAAGGGGTAGAGGTACCATCCGTAAAGATTTTAGTAGGACTATTTCTAAGGTTTTCCACACGTAAATTGAATAAAAAAAATAAGTATAAAATAGAAAGATTCATAGTTTCATACACATTCAAGACTGGTGAGGAATCAATCGTGGGTTCATGTCAAAATTTGGATTCTCAATTTGTTTTTACCACATTCAATATAAAAAGAAGAAGAAGAAGTATTGTGTTTATTGTCAATTCTTTCTTATATAAGTTTCTAATATG
This sequence comes from Chimonanthus salicifolius, assembly GCA_013350335.1. Lineage (NCBI taxonomy): Eukaryota > Viridiplantae > Streptophyta > Magnoliopsida > Laurales > Calycanthaceae > Chimonanthus > Chimonanthus salicifolius. Next base: position 65,914,589 of record CM023534.1, on the reverse strand, counting down.
AAATAAAATATTATTTCTAGATAGGAATGTTTAACTCGATACAAACATAAAATAACACTTCTATCGTATTCATTACAATATCCATTATAATTTAAGGAGCATATCTATTTGCTTTGAATTCAAGTTCAGAAGCTAACGGCCGTGGATGTAAGTTGGTACCCATTCTCATATAAAATAACAATTGTGTAGACTATAGAATATGAATGTGAGTTTAAATTTGAAAAAGAAAACTTATATTTAAATTTATTTATTTCTAACAAGATGTGCCAAGACATGTAAGGTGCATTAAAATAGAGAGATTTGTATTTAAATATAAAAAATATTCTATAGTTTTTCACACGTAAATTTAAAAAAATTAAAATTCTATCAAATAAATTACTTAAATGAAATTGATTAACTTAATCAATTAAAATTTTTAAGAAATTGAGTTAATTTAGTTTAAAATTTAACTATGGACAAATATAATGTACAAATAACAACACCTAAAAGAGGGTGCAACAGAGGATAGAATATCACGAGAATCAGACGTCCTATTATTTTTGTCCTTGACACGTAGATTACTGTGTGCGTTTGCTATGATTATTGTCCATACGACGACTTGTCATAATTGATAGTGCTTGTGTAAGAACAATAAAAGGGATCGTTTTATGAAAATTTAAAAAATAACCTTTAACCAAGTAAAAATAGAGTGAGTCGCTTGAGATTACTTAAATATGCATGTAGAAAGTTCTAAATAATTGAAAAGTTACAAGTATAATATATTAGAAAGAGAGATAAACAATTAAGATTTTAAAGGAAAAAAGATAAAATAGGATATGATAAATTTAGAACAATAAATAATATATTTTATAATATAATAGAATGGAGAAGTACAAAATGGATCATATGAGAAGGTGAAGGTATTATTATTATTATTTTATGATGGACGGGGGAATCTCAAAAACAATCCTACTAAACTCTTCTTTTGGGTGACGTTCCACCCCCCACAGATAGTCACTGGATTACATCACGGAGACTCAAATTTGCATCATCCTGCATCATAAAGCGGAATGTTACCAGCTGAATTACACGTGGGGATAGAAGGAGAAGTTATTATTACAATATAATTCAGATATATTGAGCAACAACTGTCATTTTTAATGAAAAACGTGTGAAGGTCAATTTGTAAGTAGATAATAAACTTTTAAGAAAAAAATGAAACTTCAACTTTTGCAATAGGAAAATTAATTTAGAAAATATTATAAAAATTTGACGATGACCCAGTAACACTGGCGTGTCACTCTTGAGCTTATAGTAAATAATTTTCATTTTCATTGAAAATGACAACTATTACCAAACATACTTTTAATATTGTTAATTTAATGTGTTTTGGTATGCTGTACTGAGACTAAGTAAATTAGATGATATAGATTTGTTCTCGTGAAAAAACATAATAAATATTGTGATTGTGGCCATGGCCCATGGCCAACTTTCAATTATTGTGGACTCTAATGGATGCACACCAAATGATGTAGATTTTCATATAATAAATTATAAAGGTTCTCTTGTATTATAGTATCTAAAAACAAAAACAAAAATTGTGAAAAATAATTATTTATTATATTCTTTTTACTAATATCACTTGTATGAAGCGTGTGCTTGCTGTTATTACCCACATGAGTGTATGGTTGTCTCCCACCTTAAGAAATGAGAGGTTGTAGGTTCGAACTCTCATAGCCTAATCTTCATGTGCCCTAGGGGTAATGGACTCACCTATGGGGGTTTTATATTGAATATCCCACAGTTTTTCACACGTAAATTAAAAAAAACTTATCACATAGATAACAATATAGAATTTGAAATAAAAATTAAATGGACATTAATATTATGTGAAGCAAACGCACAGAATAGTGTGCCCCATTCTTTTTTTGTATAAACAAGTAGGAGAGTATATTCGGAGGCCGGCGAGGTATGGTGTGGTGACGGAGTCAGAAGGCTGAGCTGCTTCTCACTATCTTACAACTCAAAAGTTAACTCACTCTTTCTTTATAAAGTATTAGATATTATGATACTAGAGGACCCACTTTCCTCCAACACCCACTACGCCATGCTTCATTGAATTTAGTGAACTTTCATTGAATTTAGAGATTCTCAAATGAATTCGTCCCTTATTTGAAATATGAATTCTAAAATTTCAAAAAAGGAAACTTTAATTCCAAAAGAATTAGAAATATCATCTCAATTGTTTTTTTTTTATTTTTATTTTAGAATTTAAGTTTTAGATGATTGTGCAAATTTTCTAGAATTTGGAAACCAATCTATTCCATCAAAACCTTGGATGATAATCATAGTCGTAGACTCACAGATGGTTAAAAATAGAAGTCTTTTAGTTCGATTTCTACTTCATTTTAAAGAATCATTTTTTCTAAATTTATCTGAATATATCCTATTAGACTTTGATACCTTATTCATATAAAAAAATAAAAAGAGTCGTAAAACACACCAATCACATTAATGACCCACTTAGGTCTTGCTATTAATTACATTGAATTTGGCTTGAAGACTTGATCTCATTTTTAATATTCCATTTGTCAACAAGTCTTTGATCCATTCTCACATTGGCCCGCCTATTTATTTGTTGGACAAGATGTGTTCAAACCTCTAGGTCAGTTTGATTTTTTCAATTTAATTTAAATATTTGAAAAACTCAATTAAATTGAATTTAAGTTAAACTTAATTTGTAGAATTTTGAGTATAGCAAACTGAAGTTTTTTTTTTTTTTTTTAAATTTATTCAATTTCGTTTTTGAAAATTAAATTAAAAAGTGTAACACTGCTGTATCATTGGTTGCTGGCGAAGGTCCCACACGCAAAAACGACATGTCTGATTGTTGTATGTATGTAAGAGGCATCTGCTTCTTACGCGGACCAACAACATGATCAGACCAAGCACAACTGGCGGAATCAATCGTCCAACGCACTAAGGAAGACGCAGTCTTTCCTCTGCTTTTCCCCTGTAAAAATCTCTCTCTATAAATCCCATCTCCCCCAAGCCCCCGTTTCACACAAATCTCCACTCATTTTCCTCTTTCTTTCAACCTCTCTTCCCAATTCTTGTGAAAACTACTCTCTCCTTTCATTTACTTAAAACCCATCTCCAACTTCACATACCCAACTCAATTCCTTTTCTTCTTCCTCTTTTTTACTTCTCTAATGGGTAATTATATCTCTTGTGCCCTGTCTAGCCCAGCAAGCAAGCATTCCAACGGAGCAAAAGTCATCTTCCCAGATGGAGAAATCAGGAATTTCGATCAACCCACAAATGCAGCGGAGCTTATGTTGGAGACTCCTAACTATTTCTTAGTCAATTCAATCTCGTTGCAAGTGGGGAGAAGATTTTCGGCCCTCTCTGCAGATGAAGAATTGGAGATGGGAAACGTATACGTCATGGTCTCAATGAGACGGGTCAATTCCGTAATCACTGCGGGGGACATGGGCAGTTTGTTGGTGACTGCCGGTTCGGCTGTTCGGCGGGCGTCCGGAGGGAAGTCGAGGATCTTGCCGGACTTGGAGGAGGCGAAGATTTGCGGAGAAAGAGAAGTTCCTAGATTGAATTTGGATGAGATCGAAGATGATACCGTTAGTGAGCTTAAGATTAGATTGAGTATGTGCAGGTCCAGAAGACCGTTGTTAGAGACCATAGCTGAAGAGACCGTTTGGTGAAGATGAAAAACGTAACAACTATTTAAACCTGGAGGTGTGGTGCTCTGGCGAAGTACGGTAAATCACACACGTGCGCACATTGATTTTACATGGGATGGAAAAACTGGGTCCCACCGCAGATTCTGTGTGGCAATAAAATCTGATTGGACAAGAACAGTTAAACATCAGGCTGGTTGCACTGATTTCCGTCTGCAAAGCTGATCTGTAACTTGAGAAAGCAAAAAAAAAAAAACATGAAAGAATATTTATAATTGTGGTGACGGTTTTTATCTTCGTCCATTTTATTTCTGGTGCTAATTTTTATAAAAAAATTAATTTTACAACAATATTTATCTCTCTGTAAAAATTAATTTTACAACAATATTTATCTCTCTGTATATTCCACATAATCTGACATATGTCATAATTCTTTACACTACATCAAGCCATAGAAATCCAATTTCTATACTTTTTTTGTCAAATTTTTTTTTATTTATAAAAATACACCCAAGATAGAGATAGAGGTGCAACTTGGATCTAGGCCCAATCTGGGCCTGTATGAAAAAACTTAAAAATACAAATTCTGACTGACTCAGTCTTGTTGAGCTCATTTTTGTGTCGCCTAGAGTGATAAAAGCCTGAACACCATCGTTTCCCTGCATAAAACTTGAAGGTTTTTGTTATTTTACATTTGTCTTCTTCACGTGTGCGACTACATGAAATCTGCTCTATATCATGTTAATCAATGTGAAGCTTTTTGTTATTTCACATCTGTCTTTTTGTTACGATTGCACGTGAAACTTGTTCTAATATTATGTTAGAAAATTATGATATGATAATATTTTTGAGGTAGAATTCAAATCTTTCTATAAAATGATAATATTTTTTAGGTAGAACTCAATTTCAAAAGTTATTCATTTAGGTAGAACTCAATATAAAAAGTTATTCATCGAGAGAAAGGGTGTCTCAAATGTTATATAAAAGTGTTGGTTTTATCAGTTATGTGAGACTTTTTTTTTTTTGTCACTTCACACTTTAGAAGTAAAGACAAATTAATATTAAAAAGAAAGAGATTAAAAACAAGTTGACAACTTTTTATAAGCAAATTCATAAATTACAAGGTGCTGATTGTCACTCAACAACATGATCAGAACTAAGAAGTAGCAAATTCATAAATTACAAGGTGCTGATTGTGACTCAACCACATGATCAGAACTAAGAAGTAGAAAGGATTATAGGATGGAGGAGGATTTTTAATTTATTTTGCACCAAGAACAAACTCCAGATTACTCTTTTAGCAGACTGTATATCTAAAAACTCTAATTCGTTTGACCCAAATGAATTACAAGAGAAACAAGACAAATGCAAAGAGTGCCAGTTAGAAAAGTAAATGCTAGAGTAGCAGCCGCTAATCTTGCATTCTCTATGGACTCAGACACCATGGCGTCTCTTTTGATTTTGTTATCATAATAACGACGATAATTCCACCCCACTCCACCTCTGCAACATCTTTGTAGCCTTTCATGGATCCTTACTTCCTCTATTCTCTCTCTCAGAATACTCATGTTCTCATCAACATTATTCATCGATTTCCCTGCTTCAAAAAAAGAACATCAAGAATTGGTTTCCTAATAAAATATTAATGACAGAAATTTTGGCTGCTCTTGAATTGGAAGAATAGAGAAGGGGAATGGTAAGTTTTCGAAGAGGTAAAGAGAGAACTGCTTCATTTTACATGCGGGGTTCATTTTTAATCAAAGAAACACTTAAATCTTTACATTTCCTAATTATCGCTAATGGCTCTCAATAACAATCATTAAGGACCATGATATATTATATCTTAATCCAATAGAAATTGGGCCTTATGAGTAGTTTTCTTGCAGTCTATCATCTATAATAAAGGGATAATAGTTCAACGATATTCTTTTATGAAAAAATGGGCTCCAGAGTTGATAGAAGGCAAAAATTCAAGTCGTTTTAAAGCTATTTCATGCTAGGTTGGCCTATACCTTAAGTTGAGCTCTACGGACATATTTGAGTCCAAATATTCAGGCCTCTTAAAACACCTGAGTAAATCCTTAGGACATATGGAAACCTCTCTATCCATATACACAGAATAAAATTAGAAAGAGTGACCCTTATATGTTGAGAGTGAGAATTGAATCGAGAACTTCCTACAAGTTATTGGAGTTCTTGATAGTCAAGCCAATCCGTGACCCTCATGGGTTTTTTGAGAGCCCGCCTTTGACAACCCCTGTGACGACTTTCATACTGGCATCAAGCAATTCTTACTTCAATACTAATTGTTATTAGTAAGGCACTTAACCTAAAGAAAAGAAGTATACTTGAAACCAGCCACAAGAAGATAAATCACAGTTACCTTTGTCCCCAGAGCTCTGAGCTCTCACTTGCATTCGAACTTTATGCTGCAGACATGCCCTGTTAATACCATAGAAAGAAGGTAATGAGGTAGCCATGAAATGATTAATGTCTGCTCATACTTCCAACTTGTAGTTTTACTTTGATGATCTAATAACATTCTAACATGTTTAGTGCTTTGTATATTTCTAGATGTAAGATAGTGTGGAAGAATAAGTCATATATGCATGTATGAAATCAGACACAAGTATAAAGTATTTCTATTAGGTAGGCTTTTGCTTTCAAGTGTTTAAAAAACCTTCTGCCCATTAAAGCTGAAATCTCGTTTATTTAGAGTCACTTGTTTAATTTTTTTTTTTTTTAATTTACGTATGAAAAACGGTGTGATACCCACCTTAAAACTCTTACCTGTGAATCCACTGCTCATTTTTCAACTTTTATTTCTTCATTTAATTTTATCATAAATGATGCACTCAGTCACCACTATTAGCAACCATATCTTTCTTTTAGGTGGGCATTCTTTTTTATATTTTCACCTTTGGTGACCCTTTTAAAATGGCTCGAAGTTGACGAAGACCATGATGAGAACAACAGTCTAAAATAATGCAGACAGTAAAAAAGTGTGAAAGTGATTAATTAAAAAAAAAATGTAACGTGGACAATAAACAAATGAGTGGGTGATGGTCTTGATTTGGACATGAGTTGTTTTATTTATTTGACTGGGGATATGAAATTTGTGGACCCTATTAATATATGCTTGATATTTTATTAAAATAATATAATTAGCAGTGTATTAATCATCTAAAAATAAAAAAGCTCAGAAGTCACTATTATCCTTCTTAGTTTATACATTAAAATCAATGGTGAAATAAAAATGAATAAATACATTTTTGCATATTGTCCGATATATATTTATTTCTAAGCTACCAATATATATTAGCCTATATATTGTGTAGGTATGTAGAGAGTCCTTGTTGCAATTGATACGTTTGGTACATTTTTCTTTAAAAAATTCAAAAAAATTGTACCAATCTTTTTTCGAGTTGAATCTTGCATTAGTTATGATTTTGAAAAGGTTTAGAAGAATATTTTTCAATTGTGAAAGGTATTTGTCAACTTCAATTTTTTATCCCTTAAAATTTAACTATTTTAAATTATTTTGAGTCCCTTTATTTATTAAACAGATTAACATCAAGCCAAATTATTTATTTAAAAGATTAATATAAATCAAAACAAATCCTTTTTTTCGTATTCAATCAATTATTGCCATCCTTCTAGTTGGAGCAGTGGACCACTTTAAGCTAATTTAAAAAAGTTATTTCTTTTTTAAAATTTAATAAAAGAAAAAGTTATTTCTTTTTTATTTTTCCCATTCCAATCCGACCATAGATATAGAAATACATAACCCAAACCCATTGATTTTTCTGGTCGGGTCATGCGGGTTGGGTTAAAACCAGACCCAAGTTTCACCCCTAAATTTGATATTATTATTTAGATATTTTTCTATACTTATGCTTTTAATAAGTATATATATGTTAAATTCGACACGTGTTGTGTATTTTATACTGATATTAAATATCTTAATTAATTCGTATACATAAAATGAGCTTGTATCACAACTGGTTATAGAAACAAGATTATGGTTCACGAACCTTAATCTTAGTTTTTCAAGAATAAAAAATGGACACTCCTCATGACAATTTATTTTTAATGACCACTTAGTATTCATTGAAAGAAGAGAAAAGCCCAAAAAACATGATAACACATAAGCCCACAGCCTCATAACGGGCTTTGGTGATCAAATGGTTTATTTTTTATGAAGGAGGTGTCAAAGGCATCTTAGAGCACTCAATTTGTTCTTTGGTCATGTGCAAGTCTTTCTATCTAAGTACACTAAGTAAAACTAGAGAGAGTGGCCCTTTGGAGTAAGATGGGATTCGAACTCTGAACTCCCGCTTCCTGAGGTGAGTTCCTGACCACATCGAAGGATTAAAGTTATGAATGAGTATTTTTTTTTTTATAACCTAGGGGAAACCCCAAGCCCACCCCAGCGGTCTGTTGTCAAGTTGACAGGGTATGCTTACTCCTAGATCTCCTAAAACCCCTAGAACAGACGCCCCATACCCACACAAGACGCCTCCGGTTAACGCCGCTGGAACTCGAACTAATGATCTCCCGCTTACTGAGACACGAAGTGACCAATTGAGCTACCCAACGTTGGGTGTTATGAAAGAGTAATTGATGAGGATTTAAACAACGAATGAAACAAATCTCTGCATTTAAACAACGAATGAAAAAGAATGCAGCCATGTTGGAAGAACTTGGCATAATAGTATTTCATAAAGACAAATCATTGGATGAACTCCTTTTAATAGCAGATAATTGATAAGTTGTTTTGCTTATTGATGGAAAGAGCAGAAAAATGCATCATTGCATCAGGTGTTTGAATAATTGCAGCCCGCTGAGACGTTATGCGGTCCAGAAATTACTGTCCAGTTGTGTTCCCTTCAGTGGCATTGCTTTCATCTGAGGATGGATGTAAAAATAAATTTCAATCATCAAAGAAGAAAGCATAACATCTTAGAAATTAGTTGTGTCATCAGAGAAAAGAAGCTACATATCATCCTACACACCTTCGTCACCATTTGGAGCGTAAGCAGATCGTCTACTACGCACTTGCTGGTTTTGTGTGGGCTAACAAAGCAGAAACACAAAATGAGATGACAGAGCAACAGAAGAAGAAGGAGCCCATGGCTACTTACATTTAGTAGTAGTACATTCGACTTTCAATAATCTAATCTATCTGTAAGTTTCCATTCTTCTTAATAGAAAAGTTTTTCATGTTTCAATTAGGGGAAAAAACCCACCTATAAGTTTATCGCAGAACAGAATGATCATTTGAAAATAACTTTACATTTAGTTGTAGAACATTCGACTTTCGATAATCTAATCTATCTGTAAGTTTCTATTCTTCTTAATAGAAAAGTTCTTCTTGTTTCAATTAGGGGAAAAAACCTGCCTATAAGCTTATCGTAGAACAGAATGATCATTTGAAAATAGCTGGTAGAACACTCAGAGATTTAAAACAGGGTCTAGGAGGTCACTTTTCGAGTTACGACTATTAACAAACAGCCATTTTACCCACTTTCAGTGATGACAGACATCATTTACATAGTTCCTTAATGGAACAAGTTGGCCGGTTACTCAAAAAGATTCAGCTCATCCTTCTGAATTTGATGAAATAAGCAGATAGCTGCTTTATCCAAGATGTGAAGACAATTTTTTGAGGTTTCAAACTTTTAGACAATTTTTTATGATCTTCTAATTGCTCTCTAGGTTGACAAACTTCACTTAAAAAAATAAGGCTTCTTGAGATGCCATGATTTCAATAAAAAAATGCCAATTTTACAAAGGATGCTTCCATTCTAACATAGAGAGTAGTAACAACCAGATATTTGTGTAGAGAATTCATATCACTTCATGGATGACAGAGTGCAAACTCAGGTGTCTATTTCTATATGTTTTCCACCATATTAATGAATAGGTGTTCTGGGTATTTGGATAATCCATCTCAATTCCCCTTTTAAGTACAATCGACTCATTATGTGCAGCCTTTGCCCTTGGGTAAATTTCCAATCAGAGAGTCCCAAGTCCTAACCAACTCATTAATGGCATGCAATTTGGAAAACCCAAATGTTATGCCACTGGTTGGTTACCTCTCAGTATGGATCCATCAAATGCCAGCATTCTCGATTGTTCGTCAGTGTTTCGGACCATAAAAAGGCTGTTGTTTATTGGGTCAACAATCAGATATTAGATCGTCTAGACGTCTATCAGTATGATTTTTTTTTTCATCTTGGCCTGGCAAGATGGAGAGTCCATATGTATGATTCAACATTCCATGTTTCCAATACAACTCATGCTTAGAATACATAATAAGATGCAAAAGAGTTGAAAATTCGGAAGGGTGTTCCCATCAAGCTAGTTTTATAACTCACTTAGCATGTATATGGTATTGACAAATAATGAAAATCTTGAGTGTGCACTATTGGAAATCAAAAGCCAAGAGTGAAGGATTTATGAATGCAACAACAGTATAAAAGCAAACGATTATGAAAATGGAACATTTAAAAGAAATACCTGCAACTTTGGCCTAAGTGCCTCAACTGGCCCCTTGGGCTTTTCATCTGCAGGTGCCCCTTGCTATTAAGACATCCACAAATATAAAGGCAAACTTATTGTTAGCTATTTAATTGAAAGTAGGAGCTATTCGTATCAGTCTTGAAGCTCACATTGCTGCTGCTCATCACTTCAGAAAGTGAAGAATCTTTAATCCAGAGGAGATTGGCTTGACGGTCAAGAAACTCCCCTCATAAAGGGAGATCTTGGGTTCAATTCACACTCAAATCCCTCTGGGCTACTCCCCATGGGGTTACTCCTCATCGACTTACTAGTTTGTGTAGATTGGAAGGTTTATACATGCTTATGGGATTAGTCTCACCTCCAATGTGGAGTTGGGGATACCCATGTTACCAGAAAAAAAAGGAAAGTAAAGGTAAGTACCTTCCCTAATGCCCAATCAGCAGAGTCGAAGAATGCCTTTTCATGGTCCTGAAGTACGAGTAGTAAGAACCTTATAAATTTGGAAGACCACACTCATGTGAATATGAGCCGAAAGACAGGACCACCCAGCATAGTTAAAATGAGTAAACAAGCTATGATCAATGATCCAGACGATTGATCTGATGGTCCTGACCATGAGTACAAGGAAAAAAAAAGACCCAGCTTGCTTCTAGCTGAGAATTTCAGCCTTTAGGCCAAAGGTGGATAAAGAATATATTTCAATCTGCAAGTTGTTTGGGTATTCTCCATCCACATGTGACCATCAAAATCAACAATGTGATCAATCTAACAGTGGGACCAACATCAAAATATTAGGCACATCAGGAAACTGTACACATCCTCATGCAGCGAGACCCTTTTCTCCAAGTAAAAAGATGATATTTACCATTGATATAAGTGGTAGTTTCTTGGGCATAATTCCTCCATACTTTTTCTTTATTATTGTCTCCTAAAAAAATAGATAAAACAAAATGAATGGCTTATAAGAGCTGAGAATAGTCTCAGATTGGAATAAACTATATTCACTATCATAATGAAAAAAAAAATTCCACCAGAATAAATCTGTAAGAGTGATAATACTTCAAAATGATAATAAACAGCAGAAACAATCCATGGTACCTCTTCCTGGGATGAAGGCATGGCATTTCCCTCATCTTCTAGCTCTTTGGCATCATCAGCCTTTGTCTCTGACATTTCGCACTTGTACTGATCTTGAATATTCTTGCTACAATTACAACAGTGCTACTCTACATGTTGCAATTAAACAAGTTCATTATAGAAAGATTATGCAAATTGGTGAAATCCAAATAGGATAAAAGAATACAGAGAAATTATTTTAGATGAAACTAAGGCATTAAGAATCTATTTTAGCTTGGGAAGAATGTCCATGCCAAATAACATTTGATATGAAATAGTAAAGACAACCTAGACTAGGAGAGGCAAAGTAAAAATGTGCTACAGCCAGTCAAGATGGAACTTTTATAGAATTGAAGAATAACAAGGCTAGAGACTTCCACTTAATATGAACTGTAGACAAGTTGACAAGCAATGAAAATTTTGTAATTTTTTACATTTCAGGGACATCACACGAAGGCTATTGAATCTGGGTGTGATCATTTCCTCTACCCATTTTACATTCTGATATGTTGTCTCTACCACATCCGTTGTGATCTGCATTTTCACCCAAATGAAAGCTTCATACTGGATTCTGTCCTTACAGCCATCCAAGTTTTTCAGTTCAAAATTTTGCCCTGCATAAGGATAGCAAAATTGACTACCATTGTTCTAGGAGTAACTGTTGGGAAGAAACGTCTTTCGTACCTCACAAAAACAGTAATATCGAACAAAGAAGAAAATCAATACCAGAACAAAGAGATTTACGTGGTTCTCTTTCAGTACATCCATGGGTCCAACACCGATCCACTATACTCAAAGGCAAGAAATCAAAGGAAAGTCGACTCTGGTTCTCGGTTACAGTTTTCGCTCATACCTCTCTCTCAAAAGAACATTATATACGGCCCTAATTAGGGTTTACACAAGATGCAATGTAAAATTACAAAATTATCCTCCAATAAAAAAATCGGCTAGAGAGCTCCTCCCCTGTACCCTTGAACAAGAGGGCGTTGCCTCCTTTGATCCCCCGCCAGCTCATTGCGGACTGGATCATCAGTACTCTTTGATGATCAAGCTCTACAAAGTCTAACAATAGCTACAACCAGCAGCAAGTTGCTGATCAAACGACATAATCTTCTATTGGAACTAAGACCTTTGTGTCTTAAGTGCAGAGTACTGGGGAAGGAAATTGGTGTGCTGCTAATAAAATGTACTCAAACATAATAATCCTAATGATGGCTATAAAACTGCAGACTGGGTCCTCAAGAGGTTCAATTTCATCTCACTTCAAACCATACACCATAATCAATTCCAATTGACCAGCACTTGCTCAACACCTTAACCATCCCATACCATTTCCTTTAATCTGGGACCAATAAGCATGGTTTTGGCCATTTAAGCTTCAAATTAGATTGAGAATAATAACTGATCTAATCATAATACTTGAACCTCAAGGAATTTACATGCCTGGACCATGGCATCTTTAAGTCTTAGTTTGCATGTGGGACCAGACCATTTATCTGATGAGCACTGGAAGGGAAGGACCATGCTTGAATTTGTCTGTATCCTGTCCATCCAATATTCACCCATGGTTCCCTCTTAATGTGAAATTTTTTTGGCAATTTATTTTCCTTAAAAGACCATTTAAAGGCCACTTATGAAAGAAAAGGGATTGGTGAAACCATAAATTGTCTAGTGCTACCGTAGATGTTCAATCACATGAACTGCTAGAAACTGGGTAAAAATCCAAAAATATACATTGACAACCCAAAGCATTTTCCGTGTTAATATGCAAGAAGAACAAGCAACTAAACAAGAAAATTATGAAAATGTAACTCTGTCGCAGCAACAAACAACCAAATGTAATAAAGCAAAGAAAACATAAGATGGAAGATCAAGAGCTTATAGATATAATGATGATAATAACATAAACAATATCAGAAATTATGGAATAAACTTGGGAAAGACCGGACTATCTGATCACCTGTGTTATTTTTTTAAAATGAATAGTTAATTTAAAGAAAATAAATCAAGAAAAATGCTTACAGAGAACTGAAACAGTGAGTGAAACCAAAAGCAGAGGAAGAGAACAAGAGAGCGAGAGAGAGAGAGAGAGAGAGAGATTGGAGTAAACGTCGCGAGTCGTTGCATGATTGGGGGAATTGGCAAACGGAACAGAAGGGGAAATGGACTGGAATACCCTTTGCATTACATGTATTTGCATTCCTGAAACCCATTTTCTCGGGCATGGACGCGCGAGATAGATCAAGTTAGTGGCTGGTTTGTTGTTTGCTCTGTGAGTTAGGGACAAAATGGGAATGATACTTATCCTTGAAGGGGTCGCGTAAGAAATAAGAGTTCGGATAGATATGGTCAAAATGGGTGATTAAAAGATGAGACTTTCTTGCGTATTTTTACAGTATTTTTCTACATGTCACTTTAAACGATAAATCTGTTCAATTTAAAGAATGTATGTCAATTTAATTTCACTATTAATCTTTGTCGTTGATTGAAACTTTTAATTTTAAGTTTACTTGATGTGAAAATATGAAAAAATTTAAAACTTTTAAAAATGTTGAAATTACTTCAACAAAATAAAATTCAAAGATGGTGAAAATTTAGATCTATTTCAACAAAAAAATTCATTTCATTTTAAAAACTTAATCCAATTGTTAATTTTATTGACAATTTTATATTATTTAAAATAATTCGTATAAATAAAATATCAAGCGATATTTGAATAATTGAATCTCATATTCAATTGCCTCAATCCAATAATGTAGGTAGTGTTTAAACAAAAGATCAAAACTACAAAATACTCTGTGTGTATAGGGCAAACTACAAAATACTCAATTATATATTGTCTGTTTAGATTAGAAGCCTTAAGGATTAATCGGGTGGTTAGTTTTATGGCCAATTCTTACCTCTGTTTGTTAGAAGTTTTTGGATCAACTCTCCCTCAACACAAAAAGGGTTACTCCTAAGGAGATTCACACGTGTTCTAAGAACTAGTCGAGTGAGACTTCATGTGAAAATTTGAAGTCTTTGGGTCTACCCGATTTAAATCCAGGTCGGGTTCAGGTTAAAGACCTGGACATGTCGGGTCATTACCCCAGTAAAAAAAAAAAAGAGTCAATTGTGAATACTTGTTTTTCCCTACCAACTCTGTTTCCCTCAAACTTTTTTAACAGATTGGCCCTTGATTTCTTCTTTTTCCCCTCTATTCAACCAGATCTCTATTGACGTTACTAATCCTGATTTCAAGCAAATAAATCAAGGCACTCAAGCTCATTTAGCTAAATGAATTGAGACCACCAATCCTCATCTGAAGAAGATAATGATCATCACTGATGGAGATCCAAAAGGCTAAGAAGTCTACTTCAATCATATCTCTTCATTCTTATCTTATCTTCCTACTCATCTATCTCTCTTTGTTATAAATATCATACTCTGTATCATCTATTCAGTATGGTGAAAATATTTGTAAAGGAAATAGAAATTACACAGTATAATCAAAGCATCTTACTATGAATTCAGTGTTGATCTTCTGTTTCAATAATCTCTTCCTGTCTTGCATTTGCTCTTGATGTTCTTTGTAGTTAAATGAGCTTATTTTATAGGATAGAACTTGTTCAAAAGTAATGGTTTATTTGCAATTATTTTTGTACAGTTTGAACAAGTTATTTGAAAAAAAACATATTTTTGGAGGGTTAGAGCGTAATTTTGTCTATTTTTTAACATTGTCTAAACAGACGTTTAACAAGTGGTTTAAGAAATTACAAACAATATTTTTTTTTTTTCTGTTTTTAAAGGAAAGGGGGAAAAGGTTAAGTAAAATCTGATTGAGTCAAGTCGGGTCATAAAATTAGTAAAAAAAAATTGACTCGAATTGGGTTTGATCCATTGCCACGCCCAGGTGCACATGCTAATAATGTAAATGAGCAGGGTTTTTGCCATTGTCATAATAATCTTGGCTTTTGGGCCTCAAGGCCAATTGTCACTCTATAAAAGTCAATGAGTTGGGCCTCTACGTACCTAATCTCTTCTTAATTACCGGCCCAACAGTTTACCTTGATGGGTTAATACATTTTAACCCATCTGACCGAATGTGTTAAAAAGGAATGATGTATTAAAGTTTAAAAGGCACGCATGATGGGTTGTTACTTGGTAGTGCTCAGTGTAATGATGTGTCTTAAAATGGAAGGCGTCATTGTGGGGACTTAGGGCTGCAGAGGAGTTGATTGGCCGAGTTTGGAACAGACAAATGATATTCAGGTCCAGCCCAATTTAATCTACCTTGATCTATAAAATGCATGCCTTGGATCCATCTTTAACCTAATTGAAAGGCTCTAGGTTGGTATGAAAGAAAAACTTCATCCTTTCTCTCAATCTCATTTTAGAGAAACAAATCTTAGATTGAAGTTGAGCAATCCCTTCATCTAAGAGTATTCATTTGTTCGAATTTGATTCAGGAGTGACTCAAAATCAATTTAAATAAATAGGTCTGGATAAAAAAATTGTCCGATAAACTAGACTGAGGCTTTTATTTAATGCCTGTTAAGGCTTATTAGACTTTGAAGTCTGTTTATTTATTTTATAATGTTATATGACATATATCACAAGGTCATATCAAGTACTGGTTTTATTATTTAATTTTTGTTTTGTAAATTAAAAATTTAACCAAACATATTAAAAGCAGACTTAAAACTTACCACATTTTAAAATTTCATCTGAAAAATTAATTTCTAACTACTTGAAATTAACGGTCAAAATCACTAAGTGTTGAATATTTTTAAAGACGTCTAATATTTATGTCAAAAAAATAAAAATAATGCCAGATGCAAAATAAATGGACTTAAGATTTTTTTGAGA
Organism: Chimonanthus salicifolius; assembly: GCA_013350335.1. Lineage (NCBI taxonomy): Eukaryota > Viridiplantae > Streptophyta > Magnoliopsida > Laurales > Calycanthaceae > Chimonanthus > Chimonanthus salicifolius. The sequence continues at coordinate 65,898,423 of CM023534.1, read as the reverse complement.
AAGGCTTGCCTTAACCTGGCCATTGAACATGCTTACTTTCACGTGGGCAATAGTGTGCCTTGGGCCCTGTGGAGCCCACAAGAGTAGTGAAATTTATTGAAATGGGTGCATTTAGAAGGTATGTTTAGGACGAGGTTTCTCAATATGTAAAAGAGAAAAAGAAAATCAAGTACATTGTATTTGAAAATAACTATAGAGAAGTCCACTTGATGAGTTGATGGGTCTTAATCGATCATTTAATAGAATGAATGATCCAGATTACCCCACAATCACTTTTTGTCAAATAAAGGGCAACAGTAAAGGGTGGTGAATCACTATCTCCTAGAGAATGAAATCACCACTTTGAGGAATCACCTGGACCCTTTTCTCCCCAGTAGGAAGTGGCGAAATTTATTACGTCGAAGACGAAAACAAGAAAGCGCAATTCCTTGAAAGGAAAGAGGAGATTTTATGAAAAAATAATTTACACGGGAGACGAGATTCAATCTTCAACGCCTGCTTTGAAATGTCGTTCTCCAAATCCAGGACCTCATCAAAATAGCGAATCTCTGAATCCTCTTTTCCTCTCTGCGTCTCTCCCTCTCTCTTGCAATGTCACCGTTTCGCTTCGTTTTTCTTCTGCTTCTCGCTACCTTCTGCATCTCTCCTTGTGCCAGCAGCGGGAACTCGAGATATCCCAATCGTTCGATCCTGAGAACGATCACGACGCCTGATCTCGACGACGTAGTCGTTGAGTTGAACAGTTCCAACTTCGATCAAGTTCTCAAAGAGTCCTCAACGCCCTTTGCTATCGTTGAATTCTTTGCTCACTGGTAAGCCCATCGACCCCTTTCTGATTTTGAATGATTTTTGAAATCCGTTCTGGATCTTTTAATAGCTTTCGGCAGTCTTCTACGATCTAAAATGTCTCAGAAATTCTTGATCCGAAGGAAAATAGCTTTTCTTATGTGTGTTTGTTACCAGTAAACTTGTGATTTTCGATTTGTAAAGGCTCTTCTTGGATTCATAGGAATGGGAGGTGCTTTCCTGGAAAATAACCATCTTTTAGCCAGAAATATTAAACTAATTTCTTTTCGTAGTAAAAATCTGGTTATTCTCCAAGAAAGTCATTTGCTTTGCATGGGCTCCATTTGACGCATGGAAAGGAAAGAACTTTAATAGCAAGTAGGAAACAGTGAACCCATCAGTCGAAGTTGAAAAATGGTTATTTTCCAACAAACTTCTTTCCTTTTCATGCATTCAAACAAAGCCTAAAGGAAGTTCAGTTTATTACTGGTAAATCTGTGATTTTGAAATTGTTTGTATCCTTGGGCTCTGTTTGGGTCCATGGAAAGCGAATTATTGTCATGGAAAATTGTATTTTTTAACAGAAAGGTTCAATTTTGGTTATTTTTTTCTTCTCAGGAAAAAAACTTTCCGTTCAATCATGAGCTTTTCTGGGATGTGTGGAATGGAAAGTAATTTCATGAAAAATGTTTGTTTCTCAACCCAACAAAAGTAGAAATAAATTTGTCTCCAATATTAGGCATAGCCAGTTATTCAATGTACGGAAAAGGTTAAGGTACAGTATAGGTATTTTCGGTTTAATATGGTTTAAAAGCTTGAAGTGGATGCATTTAGATATAAAAACAATTTCTCTAGGAAGGTTCTGGCCCAAAAATTCAGTATGCAAGCACACACATTTGAAAAATCATCTGGAGATACTCCAAAATCCAAATAACACCATCCAAACTTTTCACACCTATCCTACCCCCCAATGTAGTTGGATTTTAACTAAACACAATATCTCTTTGAGCTTTTTAAGACTGTTGAAGTTTGAACTCCTATAACAATGTGTGCATCATTTATGTATTGCATGTATAATCTTGAGATGCCTTGGCACTTGTATATGCTCAACATAGTGTGTTGGATGCTGGTTCTTGTTTGAAACACTATGATGCTTATAGGATACTTCATAACATATGCTTAATGATTGTATTATACTTTTGTCATAACACATTTACAAAAGCAAGGTTACAAAGTTCTCATTATAAAAACCTTTAAAAAATAGAGACTTATGTGACATTTTGCATTATTGAAACTAATTTGTGTAATAAAATCAAAATAAATAATAGCATGGGTAAAATATTTTAAGTATAAAAGTTACAAAATGAATGTAGCATTATACTTTGAATGGAACCCCTATTTCCATATCCAGGTGCTGGATTTTGGAAAATAAAGTGCTGCACCCATTTCTTGTATTTGTGTCTGTATCTATGTCCATCTCTTGGCATTGTTTGGAGCAGAAGAGATGAATGGAAATGGAAACATATGGTTTCGTCTTGGTCAGAAACAAACCGACAATTATGAGCTTAAAATTTACGTTACATGCCTCTCATGTCCTACTTCCTTTATTTACTTACAAGGTTGGAAACTGCACTAACTGAAGACATGTAGAAAACTGTTACTGGGTGCTACCCAGTGCTCTGTTTTTCTAACCACCATCCTCTGTTTTTCAGCCACTACCAACCGATTCCATCCCCCAGTTAACCTTGAGACTCAGGCCTGACTCGTCCCATTCCAGAGATGAAATCTCTTGTGATCCGACTCAGTTCAGATGAGAGTTCAGCGCCTCTCAAGCTGGAGAAGGGGAATTGTATCAGATCCCCCCTCCAGTCCGGTCTTGTCCTCAAGGTCGAAGTTTGGAAAATCCCCATTGAAGCATTCTAGTAGCTCCCAAGTAGTTTCTTTGGAAGGCAGGTGCTTCCATTGAACTAATGCTTCTGTCACATATTTAGAGCCCTTCTCTATCCAACGATAGTTGCTAACCTTTTCCAGCTTTGGTCGAATCTCTCCTTCCGCATTCACAGATGGTAGCTCACTGCTCGTGACCTTATTAGGCCTGATTCGAGGCCTCAATATGGACACATGGAATACGGGATGCATTTTAGAGTTAGATGGCAGTTTAATTCGATAAGCAACCTATCTGACCTTTTCTAAAACTCAAAACAACCTAAAATATGAACTTGCAAGCTTATGGCATGCTCGAGGGTAGATTGTGTTTTGCCGATACAGCTGCAGTTTAAAAAAGACCATATCTCCTACCGAAAATTCAAGTTCCCTTCTGTGCATGTCTGCCTGTTGTTTCATCTGGTTTTGGGATTGGCTACGGTTGTCCTTGAGATGCTTGAGAATCTAGTCTTGATTGCTGAACCCTCAGCTTTCGGTCGAGCTCATCGATTGGGGTCGAGCGGCTCAAGTACCTTACCAGCCGTGGGGGATCCCACCCATATGAGGCTCGAAAAGTGTCATGCCAGCTGATTGATGGTAGGTAGTTTTGTACCAGTACTCAGCCCAATGGAGATAATTGACCCACTACTTCGGTTTTTGCCTAGTGAGACATCTCCAAACAACAATTCATGACTTCAGTTTGTCCGTCCAACTATGGGTGGTAGGCAGAGCTCATGTTAACCCGAGTTCCTTGCAACTTGAGATATTCTTGCCAAAATTTACCAATGAAAATTTCCCCTTCTCAAAGTGCCTTCCTAGAAGGTCGGCAGATTGTGGACTCAGTGGAAGTTGTTCATGAATGTTTGGATTCTAAATTTGTATCAGGGAAGTAGGTGTGGTATGTAAATTGGACTTTAAAAAAGCTTATGATAATGTTCGTTGGTCCTTTCTTAATTATGTGATGCAAAGAATGGGATTTGGGGATTACTGGCGGAATTGGATGCACTCCTGTCTATCGTCGGGGAAATTTGTCTGGTCTGGTGAATGGAAGTCCTAAGTGGTTTTTCAGGATGGAGAGGAGTGTTTGTCAGGGTAGCCCGTTATCTCCTTATCTTTATGTGATTGTTGCTGAGGCTTTGCATCTTATGTTTTAGCCTATTTGTTCTCAAGGTTTGATTCATGGTGTCGGTATTGCACACTCTGATATTGATATTTCTCATTTGCAATGCCGATTTCACAGTTCTTTTTTTGAAGGCATATGATGAGGTGGTCAAGACGGCCCGCACTGTATTGTTGTGGTTTCAGATTTGTTCTGGGTTGAAGATAAATTTTGATAAAAGTGAGTTGTTGGGAGTGAATGTTGATCATAGTCAGTGCCTTCATTTGGCATCTATTTTGGGCTGTAAGGTGGTTTCTTTTCCTTCTTTGTATCGCGGGGTTCCTCTTTGTAAGGGCCAACCGTGGAAGGCATGTTGGGATAAGGTGATTGAAAAAATGGAGAGGAGATTATCCACTTGGAAAGGTAGATTCTTGTCTATTGGTGGCCGTATCATTCTAATAAAATCGGTCTTGGATAGTCTTTCGGTTTACTTTCTTAGTGTTTTTAAATGTCCGGCAGAGGTGGCAGAAAAGCTAGACAGGATGCAGAGACAATTCTTGTGGAATGATGATAGAGAAAAATGCAAATTTCACTTGGTCAAGTGGTCTCAGGTCTGTAGATCTAAGAAGGAAGGGGGATTGGGTCTTCGTCTAATTCGTAAGGTTAATGTTGCTCTGTAAGGTTAATGATGTTCTGTTGGGGAAGTGGTTGGGGAAGTGGTTATGGCGTTTGGGGGATTCTTCAGACGGTTTATGGAAGGTCATTATACGCAGGAAGTATAGATTGTTGGGAAGTGGTTGGCGGATTGTTAATGCTAATAAGAGAGACTATGGTTTCTGGAAGGTTGTGTGTTCAATTGCGCATGCATTTGAGCATCACATTAGGTATCGGGCTTATACAGGTGAGGACATTTTATTTTGGTTGGATAAATGGTTGGGTGAAGCTCCATTGGCTCATTTGTGCCCGACTCTTTATTCTTTTGCGGCAAACAAACAAGTTACGGTTAAGGACTGTTATGATATCATTCAGAATAAGATTATTTGGGGCCTGCAGTTTCGAAGAGATTTGGATGATTGGATGGTGGACGGTTGGATGTCACTCATGACATTATTGGAGAGTGTATTTGTGTTGGGGCAGGGAAATGATCGGAGTATTTGGGAGTTAGATCCTTTTGGTACTTTTTCAGTGAAGTCTTTTTGTAACCATCTTTTGATGGTTGGAGAAGCTCCTGTTGTTCATTCTAAGATTTGGGAGTGAGTCCCTCCATTTAAGGTGAAGGTGTTTGGTTGGCTTGCTGGATTACAAAAAATCTTGACTATTGATAATTTGAGGTTGAGGAAGATGTTTATTGTTAACGCTTTCCCTTTGTGCTTATCTGCGGAGGAGACAATGAATCATTTACTTCTTCATTGTGATTTCTCTACTCGTATTTGGGAACATTTCTTTCAGCTTTTGGGTATTGCTTTTTGTATTCCTAAAGCTTGGTGTGAGTTGTTTAATGAAGAAATTGTGTTTTTTGGTAGTTCTTTTTGTCGGCTGTTGTGGAAAGTGACATCTTTGAGTATCGTTTGGTCCATTTGGTTAGAAAGAAATCAAAGGATTTTTCATGGGAAAGTTGGCTCCTTTGATGGCATTCTAGATAAAATTAAGCTGCGGGTTGCTTGGTGGGCAGTTGGGTTGATGAAGTTCTATCAGTTTTCAGTTTCAGAGATGTGTAGGGGTTGGGCTTCGGTGGATGCATCTAGTGTTCATTTGGATTCTAGACCTTCTGTTCCTTGGTCTCTCCCTCCTACAAGGCTGCTCAAACTCAATTTTGATGGGATTTGTATGCGGGAAGTTGGTCTTGCAGGTTATGGAGGGCTCATTTATAATGATTTGGGGAATACTCTTATTTCATTTGCTGGTCCTCTTCATAATGGGTCTTGCAGCCACTATCCTCTGTTTTTCAGACACTATCTGCTCATGTTTCCCAGCCACTATCTGCTCGTGTTTCCCAGCCACTATCTGCTTGTGTTTCCCAGCCACCACTAACCGATTCCATCCCCCAGTTAGCCGAGAGACTCAGGTCTGACTCGTCCCATTCCAGAGATGAACTCTCCTGACCTGGCTTAGTTCAGGTGAGAGTTCATTGCCTCTCAGGCAGGAGAAGAGGAGCTTTATCATGCATCATGCCGTATAATTTATGCAACATGTGTACAATGAATGATTAAGTATCCTAACTGATCCATTATGAAATTGCCCATGAAGAATCCATACCTACTGAATATATGTTGGATAATTTTTTTGTACGATATGGGAGTTTGCATATGATATGTGTGAGTGGAGCACTGATACATTTCCCTCCTTGCCACTTGTAACTCCTGGTCCTTTTATCTAGTCCTTTTTTTTGGAGTTGTGCCAGACCCATTAGAACATCTGTCCTGCCTGCATTCCTGGAGCTTAGCTGCAGCTACTTCTAAACTAATAATTGCTTACATATAAAAACCTAATTACCTAGTCATATACAATCTGGTTTAACTTGGGAGCCTGCCTGGATGTATGACAGTATATGGGGATCGGTATGTTTGGAAGGTCTAATGCATGCCATTTCTTGTTGGTAAGATTTTTCAAGGCTCCAGTCATCAATGGTCAAAATAGGTGCAGAAGGCTGTTTTTCAATCCAACAGAAGGTGTTAACTAGAATATGATGGAGGCTTTTTTTTGGTTGTGGTGTGTGGGGTTGGGAGAAGTCCCTCTTGAGGGCAAAGGTTAGATTCACATGTTGCCAGATGAAAAGACACCAGATGCAAAGGAAGAAGTAGACATGTACATGCACAAACATATATTTATATATTTGTGAGCCGAATATCCTTCATTGGCTAAATTTGTGTTTAGTGAAGATCGCTCTTGATTTGATCAATTTCCTTGCTGTTTGATTGTTAGGCTAATGCTCTGTGACTCAATTATTTGATATTATATAATGCTTATCTGAGTAAAATGACAATTTCCACTTGGATCTCTAGCTATGCATGTGGCCTACTTCTTGGTGATGGAAACTGTATGTTGTATTAACTTTGAGGAATTAATCCCATGCTATTCTTTTTGCATTTGCAGGTGCCCTGCATGCCGGAATTATAAGGTATCATGTGATGTGCTGCATTTTATTCTCATAATTATTAGCTCTAATGCATCACTTGCCTAATGTTATTCTTGTTTGAGCATGATCTATGCAGCCACATTATGAGAAGGTCGCTAGGCTTTTCAATGGTCCTCTTGCTGTTCATCCTGGAATCATACTCATGACAAGGGTAGACTGTGCTTCGAAGGTATATCAGTTTTGTCTTGTTGCCATATATTTTGTTTGTTATTTAACAAATTCATTCTCAGAGATCTTCAAAAATGTTCAAACAAATGATGGATAGTAAAACAACAATTGCTGTGCAAAGTTATACCTAATTGCCTCTTGGAATCTTTCTCCAGACTTGGAAACTGCGGCAAAGTAATGATTGGAAAGTAAAATAAAGCACAAACCTTCCATTTTATTTGTCTGATTTTGGTGAAATGGGGACAATTAAGCTTGGAAAATTATTCTCATCAGTTTTGTCTGGTTTGATTGAAGAATGCTTTACACATAATGAGCATACCTGGATCCTATTATTTATTAAAAAGGCCAGTTAGTTTTTACCTTTGGGCAGGAATGGTTTACACACAAATTATGAAATAAATATTCCTCTTTCAACTTTCATTCTGCAGAGTATAGATGGGCACACTAAGCTTTGTATCCAGTTGATTTGTTGCTAACCATGGTATTCATTGTTTGGTTCTGGTCTAAAAACTTCAAATTCCAATTTTAGGATCAAATTTGATGGATGGACTGTTAGAAACATTGAAATCATTCCTTAGAAGACTTAGTGTGGTAGGAGTTGTTTGGTTTGCTGGCTAGAATGGAACTTGTATCCTTTTTGTGTGTGTATCTTTTTGTGGTTTTTCCATGTTTTACCATCGATTTTCTTTAACTGATAAATATGTTCTTCCATTTGAATTACTACTTCTCTCTTTTCCCCTCTGTTTTTCTAGCCTATTAATCTCCTTTCCGAGAAGTATGCTTTGGTGATTTCTCCCTTTCTACTTTGCATGTGTGGCAGCACAGATAAATACTAAGCTCTGTGATAGATTTTCTGTTGGCCATTATCCTATGCTTCTGTGGGGTCCTCCTCCTAAATTTGCATCTGGTGGATGGGATCCTAAACAAGAAAAGAGTGATATAAGGTCTATCGATGATGGTAGGACAGCTGATCGCTTGCTTAATTGGATCAATCAACAAATGAGTAGGCATGTATTTCTTTTTTCCCTCTTGCTCTTTTCCCCATATATTTTACTTCATATATGTTTTCCATGTCGAATCATGGACTGAGGCAGTTTTGTGCTGCAAGTTATTTTCTTTGATTTCTCAAGCTTTTATTAGTTAATATTTTAAGCATTAGCACCGTTATCATCTTACAAGAGTCCATCTAATACTTCAATGTGTAATCTTATTAGATTTATTCTCCATTGTACAAAGTGCTGCAAGATAGTGATTATTGATAATTTATATTCTTAATGGTGTTCTAGGGGTTTGAGGCATGTTTATCTATTTCATCAGAGTTATATTTACATGTCTTTTGTTGTTCTCTTTGCCGTGACGTGGTGTATGGAATTCAGAGGGATACTATTTCTCCAGGGGCTTCATATGTTGTTTAGTTTGCTTATGTTCTTTTTGTTACTTGATGTAGATGTGCCTAGCCGTTGTATATTACTCTTATACAAGGCAGGTTTTACCTTTGTACTTTTTTAATTAATGAAATCCTTTAATGTCTCTGTTTCAAAAAATATATTCGAAATTTTTTTATTACCATTGTTTTGAATGATATATGTAATGTTAGCTTATATCATAATTTTATTAAACTCTTGAATACCTGGTGCAAATGTACACTGAAATTCTGAAATAATTTCTTGAGATAGATTGTGGCTTCAAAGGAAGGAGCTATGTCCCGATCTCACTTACAAATTGTGCTTTGAGCTCTTATATATTTTAGGCTTTTAATAAGAATTATTTGAAGGAAATTCCTAAGTTTTTCATAATTTTAGAACCCCTAACGTTTGATAAAAAATATAGAAGGCCCCCTTGATTGTTATTGACTAATAGTTTATTGTTTCTTGCATGTGAATTACTTTACATGCAATTTTTGGGGCTCCAGGTCATGCTCTGCTTAAGGAGTGGATAGATTGAAAAGTACTTTTTGTGGATGAGCAATGACTTAAACGTCAATTAGGTCGGGCATGGCTCTGTATTTTAAGGCTAAAAAACCAGTGATAGCAAGAAAATTTATCCCAAATCCAACAATGAGTGTAGCTTTTGTCACAACCAAATTTGGGCCATGTGTAATGAACAAGACTTAGTGGTATGAATAGGGCATATGGGGGACAATAGGGCCTCTGTGGGGTCCATAGAAATACTTAACATGGTGCAAACTGATTGCGTATATAAAAGTAATCTCAAAAGAGTGATTGACCTTTAATCAACATTTCCAAAGAGCCATTTAGAATATTAACAAATTAAGGGCCTTTTGCAAATTATTAAAAAGTTAGGGTTTATTTTTCAAATAAACTCGGAAGACTTTGGGAAAAACTCTATTTATTAACAAATGTGTGTATTTATGTATATACCCATGAGCACCTGCAACAAACCACACTTGTTCTGTATGAACCAGCCTGTGGGGTCCACCATGATTTTCAACCACATCTGAAATTATCTCATTTTGGATATAAAACCACGCCTAAGTTGGACCAAAAAAACAAATCAAAATGATCCAAACTTTGGATCCTTAAAAGATGTGGCTTCAGTGATCCAAACAAAGTGATTTTTGATAGGCCATATAGACAAACCTATAGCTTTCTAACCAATTCGTCCATATGGATTAAAAGTTTGCACTGAAAATCTCTCTTTCAGTTTGCAGGGGATATATGTTCCCCCACAAACTGGTTCACATGGTTCTTCTATGTTAAAGCATTCTTTACTTCAGAATCTTGAGTGCTATGAAAATGCACTTGTTTGCTATTGAACAAAAGTGGAAATGTACTTGTCCTTGACTTCTTGCTCATCCATCCCTACATGATAAAATACTTGTTTTATGATAAATGTGTAGAAGCTTCCTCGCCTGCACAAGAAGATGAGGAAAGCTTGTAGTTCAAGTGAATTGTCACTCTTGCCATGTCTAACATTCGTATTATGTTACACTATTACAGTGCATTCAGCTTTGAGGACGAGAGATACGAGAACGAGAATCTGTTTTGGCTAAATGCGTCAGACCCTGGACAGGTCTTTCAGACAGGAACATTTATTTATAATTCAATTATTCTATTTATGTTCTATTCACTAAGTTTGCTTCATTCAATGTTTCACTCATGGCAGTAAATTTCTTCATTCATTCATAGTGTCAAATTTTGTTTTGTATTGTTGGCAAAAGATTGCTCGTGCTGTATATGATGTTGAGGAAGCAACTGCTGGTGCCTTCGAGATCATCTTGGAACACAAGGTAGAGCACATTCATTAACAGATCTTGATATTGCTAAATTATAGGGTCCTGTGTCTAAGAATGTATGCAATTTGCCGACCACCTGTCATTAGATGTCGATCACTTATCTGTTAGGTCTCTCTGTTGATGTGGCAATGCCTAAAAATCTTATATATGAGATCTACATGCTTCGTACTTTGGCCCATGTATGGAAAATTGTTTTATCATCTACTTGGGAAAACTACAAAAAACTATAAAATGCCCAGGTGTTTTTTGCACCCAGGCAAAAGGGCCCCACATGGTAAATCCTAACCACTGTTAAACTTGAATCCAACTATTTTTTCTGTCCATTTGATGCATTATCACTGTTGTATTGGTCATGATAGGTAGAAATATTTATCCAATGGTTTGTTTTTTATCCTAAAAAATATCAAGAGATAGGATTATTCAATAGGTTCCATTTTAGATAGTTCAATATCTCTCATGATAATCTATCTATCCATCCAACTTTTTAAATGGTTGGACCCACCCTTTGACATGGCCTATCAGAATAGTAGGGCTTTTAAGCTCAGTACGTCTGCCAGACCTCCCCTATCTACTTTAATGTCAGTTTGTATTCCTCAGGGAAGAGGATAAGTTAGGATACTTTAGCATGGCAGATTTTGGTTCATCTCTATCTTTGTGGGGACCATCAAATCAGCAATGTGAAATCAGGATCACTTTAATGTGGCCTATAAGGATGTAATTGGGTGTCTCAGACTCTTAGATATTTTAATTCTATCTAAGCATTATTTTCTTTGCATATTCTGCAGATGATTAAGGCAGATACTCGAGCCCCACTTATAAGGTTTCTCCAACTTTTGGTGGCTCATCACCCCTCTAAAAGGTTAACAAACCAGGCTTACTTTGTGCGCTTTGATCTCTCTCTCTCTCTCTCTCTCTCTCTCTCTCTCTCTCTTGATGTTTGGTTTGTGTATCAGGTGTCGGAAAGGAAGTGCAGATATTCTTGTAAACTTTGATTATTTGTGGCCTTCAGACCATTGGTCAATTCTATCAGAAGAAGCTGCTATTTCTCATGAAAATGATGCATTTAAAAGCTTCCGTATATGTGGAAGAGAAGTACCTCAGGGATATTGGGTCAGCACACATTTGAACTCCTTTTTTTTTTTTGCTTTGACTTGGTGGACCATCAAATGCTGTTTGACATTTTATGTATTAAAACTTGGTATTGGCGGGTGACTTGGTCAAAAAAATTCTTCCTTGGTATTTCACATAATGATGAATAATTATGGTAAAAATATATCTCCATTTTGAAGTTGATAGAAGTTATTTGTTTTTGGCTTTTCCTTTCTAGAGGTACTTATTAACTCTCATTATTTATTGCGAAATCTATAGAATGCCCAAGCGGGCTGTCCACTTGGGCATATGGGCTCCATGTTGGGCCTTCTTAATGATGATTTTAAATTGCTGAAAATTTGTTTCTTCTCTAGATTTAGATCCAACCTTGATTTTTGTTCCTTTGATGCATCCTCTTCATTGAATTGCACATACTTGTAAAAATGTTTATCTAATGGTTTTGTTTTGATCTTAAAATTTTAAAAGCTAGGGTGATTTGGTGGGCCCCATTTTAAAAGTTTGTTTCTCTCTCTTAGTAACTTCTATCTTTTTTTTTTTTTTATCATTGATGCAACCATAGAATAAAAACTCCTTTTTAACTTAGCCTACTCAGCCAAGTCAACTCAACTTGAAGACAATTTCGAGTCACTTGGCAAAAAACTTTGCCATGCTATCAAGACACAAATGTCATTTTACATGTTCTTAAGGGAAATGTTGGAAAAGCAATGTATCTCACTTTAAGCCCTAGAGAACTCCATTTTGGGTTTTTAGAGAGAAGCTTCTTGATAGGGGCTTTTTCCTTTCTTTTCCTACAAAATTTCACTTAATTACAGGATTTTTCCATCATTTTTTTTTTCATCTTTTCTTTTTGCCCTTTTTAAAGTTTGCTTCTATGTCCTCATTCTTCAATTAGGGTCACCAGGTCTAAGAGACTTACACCCAAGAGAAAGGAAAAGGAAAATAGTGACAACATACGGATCACAAAAACTAGAAAGAAAACGCCATAAGTACAATAAGAACTATTCTCCTTGTAACCGGAAGGTGCCACAATTTGAACAACTTACTCCATTCTTCGCGAAGAAGTTTGCCACACCATCAGTTGTGCGACTAATATGGACAAAAGACACCTCTAGGCCCGAGATCAATTCCCTAATCTCCCTTACCAAGGTAATTAGTCTCCATGAGGGGCGCTTCAAACCTCCGACCCATTTAATGGCATTGAAAAAGTCACTCTCAATCACTAATTTACCACCCCCTAGATCAGCTCCTAAAGTCAAGGCTCTCCTAATGCTAAAAAGTTTAGCCTCATTGGATTCCAAGATTCCCACTGATTCTGAGAAAATCACACATGTGGAACCCAAATGATCTCTATGGACACCCCCGATTCTCAGCTGTTACCCCTAGAAGCCCATCCATATTAAATTTCAACGTTCTACTTGGAGGAGGGGACCATCCACAAGCTTCACTCGATTCCGAGGTTTAGACATCATACTTCCCTCAGATCACTGAATGAGGTCTGAGGCTTTAAGTTCTTTGAATTCCTTCTCTTTGATAACTTAGTTTCATGCATCTACATCCAGATTCTTTCCCTTTTATCATATGCCATGTGATTATTATTATTTTTTTTTTAGAGAGAGTAATGTCTGATTGTTTTCAATTGTGTTGCAGACATTTTGCCGTGGTAGTAAAAATGAGACAAGGGGCTTTAGGTATGGGATGCACTTTTTTTTTCATTTTTATGTGTGCCATTTGAGCTATTACTATAAATCTCCTATACTGTTGGTATGTGTTGTAATCATACTTGAAAGATAAAATGAGATTTGGTCATAGTACTGTCTAGTTGTTCTGATGTATTCTTTATATAAAAATTATGGAAATCATTTATCTATTTCCCATTCATCACAATGCCAGCCAATAATGATCTATCATCCAATTGTTTGCTACATTCATGACATGCTTACCAATAACAATCTATAATCTGGCTGTTTGCCCATACATTTTAATGAAATGATCATCCGCACACTGGGTCCCTTGCCTAGGTGCATTCAGTAATGCCAATGCAATCCAGTGCGTCATTGACCAGCATATTACATTTATTAGGCAGAGGAACTATTTACTGAACATTGTACTATGTGCTACTGATGATAATATGTTAGTGAGCTTCATTGAAATTGCTTATGGAAGCTCAGATGGTCTTTGTTTTTTGCAGCTGTGGCTTGTGGGTTTTGCTACATTCTCTTTCTGTAAGAGTTGAAGATGGAGAGAGCCAGTTGGCATTTACGGCTATATGTGAATTTATTCACAACTTCTTTATTTGTGAGGAATGTCGCCAGCACTTTTATACCATGTGCTCAAGGTGAACTACTGAAGGTTATTAATGAATTTTATTTCAATGAGGATTAGAGGGTCTTGTTGCATTAAGATTTTTTGACCTAGGGGAATTTTTTGGTGATCTAGAGTATTGATTTAATTGTCTCCACTATGGCTACTAATGCCTTTTGATATATAAGAAGGCTTCACCCATCTAATCCTTCTATTTTTTCCTACTTCAGAAATTTCCCATTACCATTAGTCCTCTTTTTTTATTTTTTGGGAAGAGAGCCCTTTATTGCGGGTCTATGTCGGCAAAAGATTGGATGGTTAGGATCTTCATATCTGGCTGAGTTCATTACTGGGTTGCATTTTCAATTGGGTTTAATTCATTGGCTAAACCTCTTGACTCAGCCCCAGTTATGGATATGGTGCTTTCTGAGTGGTTAGGGCTTACAGTCTCTCTCTTACAATCTTGCACTCATCTTTTTGTAATTTTTATCTGCAGAGTTTCTGCTCCTTTAAACACTACAAGAAACTTTGCCCTGTGGTTGTGGGGTGCACACAACAGCGTCAACGAGAGGTTAATGAAAGTAGAAGCTTCTTTAGGAACTGGAGACCCAAAATATCCAAAGATGATTTGGCCACCAAAGTCTCTTTGCCCATCCTGTTATCTCTCAACAAGCAGGAAAAGCAACAGCACCATTCGGATAGACTGGAACAAGGATGAAGTCTTCAAGTTCTTGGTTAGATATTACGGAAAGATACTTGGGTCCATGTCTAAAGAGAAGGGACTCGATGACTCCAGTAGTGATGAATCAGGCGTTGATGATACATCTGCCTCAACAAATGCACTTGCAGTGCCTGTTGGAGCTGCATTGGCCATTGCTCTTGCGAGCTGTGCATTTGGTGCACTTGCTTGGTTCTGGAGATCTCAGCAGAAGAATCGGAAGTACTTACACCAACTACACTCTTTAAAGAACATATAATTAGTAGGAGGGTAATCATTGTTTATGGGTTTAGTAAGATTTAGGAGGGTATGTATATCCTGGGAGGTTGATCGGTATTCTTTCATTCTTTTGTTCAACATTTCAGGCCGCGGAAGAGCCAGAATTGAGTTTATCCAACAGGCAGCGAGGCGTTGCAATTTATTAGGGTGCACAGCTTGGTTTTGAGGCTTAAGCTTTTTGACCCTGGTTCAACCACCGTATGTATCCATGTGGGTCTGTTCTCTCATACATACCTTCTGTTTCGCTTGTCATTTGATGCAAAATGTACAACTTTTTTGATAATTTTATTTTTGGATGTCAATAGCATTCAGAAACTATTGGCCACCCCAAATAGATGGGATAAGGCTTGATGACAATGATTACAATGACGGTCAGCGTTCAGAAACTCTATAGATTGTGTACATTGATTGCACCCTTCAATCAAGTTTTGTTTTACATGATTGGCCACTGATACGATAAGAAGAAGAGATTTTAGAATGGAGTTTTTTATTCGGTAATGAGAATCGGCTTGTGTAAAATGTCTGGAGTACTGGCATGACTTCAAAAGCATTTATGGTACATTTCTATATCATAGCTTGCGATATTCTAATGATCTATGTGCTGTAGGTTTGATTCTGTTCCGGGATGGGTCTATCAGAAGCAAGAAAGGTTAGAACCATTTTCATCCTGAATTTTTTTGGTGGATTTCTTTTAATGGAACAAAACAATAGTTTGTTGGCCCATGGCATCTGTTTGGATACTAGTTCACTTGGAGAAAACATGGAATCATAGTAGCATGAAAGAAAATTCTTTCCATTTTCTCTCGAATTGAATGATTGTCCAAAACATTGTCGTGTTCATTCTTCGCGACAATTTAAATCATTGTATTCTGGAAGAAAGAAGGCAAGGATAGGACGCGGGAGTGAACAACTTGTCATGAGACAAATGATTTTCATTATTATTATCATCTAAGTCATTTATTCCATTAAATTATAATTGATTTGTATTTTTTAAAATGTCTTTTCCATATTTAATTTTCTATTTCAAACAAAAGTGTGGAACAGTCCCAACCAGGGGTCGAAATATCGGTTGATACATATCGTATCGGTCGATATGTATCGGTTTTTCATGGTTGAACGATATCGGCCAGTAAAAAAGGTTATCGGTCGATATGACAGATATTCGGACCGAATATCGGTCACCATATCGGCCAATATGCATAAAAATCGGTATTTAAATTTTTTTTTTTTTTTTTAAATAAAAAATAAAAATCGATACGGTTTTTTACGAGTTTTTACGGTTTTTCACGATTTTGAATATCGGAGGAGAGAGAAATGCAATAAAATGGAAAAAAAAATGGATGGGAGAGAAAATTATCGGCCGAAGCGTTTTTTTGACCCCTGGTCCCAACCTCTTTTCCTGAATGGAAAGATGCAACTATCCAAACTCCACGGTCACAGTTTAAGCCAAAAATGTAAGCTCCAATGATGGAGTTTGTAAGTGGTGCTCATCACTCATCATTTGAATTACCACATGTTTCGCTGGAGAAAAGTTAGTTTTAAAATTTTGAAAAAATGTTTAAAATTTTTAGAAAATAAACAACTAATATGGAATTCATTTCTCTAGTACCCCATAGTTATGTATCTTCTATTATTATTCATAATTTTTTTGTGGTAAAAACATTTGAGATGAAATGTTTGAAACATTAGAAAAATCAAATAAATACTTTAAAAATTGTATCAATCACATAAATGGCTCTTCATTTCATTCCATAAATATTTATATATCATTTCTTTAATTTTTTTTCCACAAGAAACTCTAAAATAAAAATTTATCTTTACAAATTTAGATTTCATGAATATTTAAAAAAAAAAACTTGGAAAATCATACACAGACCATATAAACTATATCATTCGTATTAATACATCTCCGTTCAATTCCATAGGCACTTAATATTGTTTCAGTATTTAAAAAAAAAAAATCCCAAAATTGGGAATTATCTTAGAGCAAAAGTAAAAAAAATTATGAAAATTACTCAAAATGGATAAAATTTACGAGAAGAACATTTAAAATTAACAAATATTTTTTGCACTTAAAGAACTTGCCTTTAAACCTTCTTAAAATCATATCTAAGATTTAGCCCAAAAAATGGTCAAAATGACATTTTTTTGAAAAATTAAAATATAAAAATACTGAATTTATGTCGTATCGACTGATACAAGCTAATATGATACGGCTGAATTATCAGATTGATCATATTGGCTGATACTATAACTGTATAGTGATTGTATCGGCTGTTTTTCGACTCCTGTGTCATTTATAATTTATCTAGAGTTGGAGCACATCAGGATTCAAAAAATTTCAGGAGTGTTGAGCACTAATGAGTCTAGGTTTAAAGGGGTAAACTAAGTTTTTCCTGCCTAGTTTAGATTATAGTTTTATTGAGTCTAGATTTGAAGGGGTAAACTAAGTTTTTCCTGCCCAGTTTAGATTATAGTTTTTTGAATGGGTTAAGTTCCTTGTTGACTCGTTGAGTTAACCCAACCTAGTCATAAGCCTGGGCACTTAGTAAGGTTAAATTGGGTAGACTAAGTTTTGAACAAATTAGGGTGAGTTCTTTGCTGACTCAATAAGTAAACCCAATCTAATCATATGCATGGCATTTAGGTAGGTTCAAATTAGGTGGTATTGAACTATAATAAGACAAATTTGAGTTTCTGTTAGACATGACATCTATGACTTAAATCAAGTCAACTATATCAAATTATGATTGAATTGCTTTATTTAATAGATTAGGTCTTCAAATAAAATAATTAGTTACAATACGTTAGAACTTGAGACGTTGATGATTTTAAGTGATGATTATGACACTATGAATATATATGAAGTCATATACATTTTAATCTTGTTCACCACAGTTGTTCATCAGCAATGGCGTCATTTTAGTACTTTGTTAGTTTTATGGTAGGTAGATTTATATGAATTTAATAAAATATAATAACAATAATATAAAATTGAAGGAGGACACCTAGTTATCTCCCTGAGACACCTATTTGGCCCAACCCCATCATTGTTAAGGTCCTAGTAAAAAAATATAACTTTTTAAAAAATTGGATTGACCCATTGAGTCATCTCCTGATTGACCCATTCAAATAATTGGTTAAATCCTAATCCCAGTCCTAGTTTGAAAACTATGATTTTGAAACCTACTTTTCATTTTTCTATGTTTGTCAAAGACAAATTTTTCATTGAAACTTTGCATGATATTTTTCTTGCATAAGATACCATTTACAATAGCATTACTTCTCTAACGCAACACATCCTTCATTACAGGTCGATACATTTCTGTCCACACCAGTCCGGACCCCGGCCTCAATGCACCGATACGATTATGTGCCACATTTGGAGTATGATAACCAAGAAGTGTAAACTCTAGATCCTTATGATACAATTTATCCCATTTGTAGGAGCTTAGACTGTAGTATCATTAACTTGAACGATTTAGATTATCATATAGTTCTGCTGTCTGCTACCAGAAACACATCATTAGAGTACAATCTTGAGTGGCACGTCAGTAATTCATAACTTATTTCCATTCGTATAAGATCGTATGTCATTCAATCGACAAGTATTTTCAGTAACAAGTTTATGTACATCAGATGAACCCGAACAAGGCTTCCAGACATTGAAATCATTAATATGTAAAATGGTATACAGCATGAAAAACATCACCAAACTTTGGCCATTACTCAATTTCAGAAAGGATGTGTATATGTCCTCAACATCCAGTTCTTTGTCTTGGTGGAATCCAATGAGTCTTGCAAGAGCAGAAGGCCCCTCAGTATGGTCCATTTTTTCCATCCAGTGTGAACATCGATGGCGGTCAGCGTCATTAGTTATGGTGTCTGCTTCATAGGACTGTATTCGAAGTATTTAGTAAACATTAGTAAAAGTGAATGGTGGAAGCTTGTAAACTGTATCATGTTCAACCGCTTAGAGCACATGTATGAAATGCTGCTGAGGCTGAGGCAATGGCTGTGATTGCAACTGGTCATTTTCTTCAGATGTTTCAAGGGAATATTCAGGGGAAGCCTACAAGAATCAAACACCAAATTTATACAAGAATTATAAGAAATTATGTTAAATGGAGCCACTCGAATTCACATGTTTCACCTAGGTAATCAAGCTCTAGGTCCATTGAGTAAAGGGTGAAAGCCCGACCCGCATGACCCGACCCGAGAAATCAATGGGTTTGGATTATGCTTTTGTATATCTCGGGTCGGGTTGAGAAAAAATAAACCCACATGAAATTCATGTCGGGTTGAGAGATTTAAAAGCAATCCGAACCTGACTCGAGTGCACTAAATTATAAAACAACACTTGGGTTGAGTTGGGTCAGAAATTTAGGTAGAATCAGGTTGAATAACTCGGGTCAGCCATTCGGGTCAGGTTGGGTTCAATAATTTTTGACATGGAATGAGTTGGGTTTATTGAAACCCAACCTGAGTTTCAACCCTAATTAAGTACAGACTTAGTTGTCAATTCCATTATGCACCAAGCACAGGTATATCACTCTATTGTCAAGAAACTATCAGTTGTTGGTTGTCGATTCCGTTGTGTCACATGAAGAAAAATCCTACTTTCTTATAACCCCAACCCTTAAATGGGCACAAGAAAGGAGATATCCCAACCAATTTACTTACAGAAGAGTAGGTAGTGAGACACAACTGGGATCACCATTTCAAACTTCACCTGTTGGTGCCATGCATTTCTCTTTTTTTTCTTTCGAATTTTCTAAGAAAACAAAGCCACCAACAATCATGGAATTGACAACTTAGTCGAAGTCATTGCTGTCTGGGCTATATAAGCGTAACTGCCTATCGACCACCTCTATTTATGTACAGTTTTATTTTTTAATATAAGTACGTTACCTTTCAAAAAAAAAACAAATTGCAACCCTTCCTTAATATGACTTACTGAAACCATTACAATTGTGAAGGCAAGAGGGGAGACCATACGAGTTATTTTAGACAACTCAAAAACGGAGAACTACCTGTTGCTGCCGCCGACGCTGAATTGCCATTAGTCCTCGTGCCATTATATATATTGGCAGAATGATTCCAATAGTCCGCAAAAACAATAGCTGTTTGATAGAAAAATAAGATTAGGGTGTCAAGAAAGAAGTATTCCATCAACAAGAATTGAAAGGAAACTCAATTAACAGAACCATATATCATCTTCTTTAAATCATACTAAGAACAATGCAAATGAATACTCCTCAGCTTCATTAATTATGAGCGGAAGAGTATGGCGGAGGACCAAGAGAACCATGAACTGCATGACAGCAAAATAAGGTCATAAGTTTGTAGTGCAGAGGCTAGGAAATAGATCGTTATAAAACAATTTATATGTGGAACATGTCGATGCACTTAACGATTACAGCAACTGAACGGCAATACATCATGCTTCTTGCACTTTGAGATGAATATTCATATTCAAAATCACGGTCAGTGGCAACCATTGCCAGAAATCGGGAATTATGCAAATCTTGTCTTGTAATCTCCCAATTTCCCCTGAAAGGTACAATAGTTGAATATGATTGAATAACATGTTAGTTTGACAATTCACCACCTGAAAAGACCAAAAGTTATAAGCATGTATCTAGGCAACAATTATGTTGCATTAAATTCATCAATGCAAAGCAAAAATCACTGACCATTTGAACTTTACAGATGTCAAGAAAACAAGAAGAAAATGCTCGAGAATACCTGAAATTCATTGAATA